>CM021105.1:167925594-168370851 GCA_007115665.2 Sequoiadendron giganteum
GACCTTCCACACCTCTTTGGGCATACCCATTGCACACCAAGGTGCCATTGCTAGTTTAATTACATTTACTTAATTAACATAGAACTTAAAATTTGCAAATATACATTAGACTCCTATTCCATAGGACCGTATCCTAAGATTGTTGTGCCTTTCCATCTCCATAGCCTCTATACCGATTTTTTTTTTTCAAAATTTCTAAATATTTAAAAAGTGGCGACGTGAAAAATTTGACGCATTTGACGCATTTGACGCATAGCCAAGTCAGCCGAAGAACCTCTACGGAAGATGGTTTTTTCACCTAATAATCATACAGAGAAACGACTGGCTTTAGGGCAACATTTTGAAGACACTAGTTTTGTGAAGAAGGAAAAAAGCATCAGGAAGAATGGCTCTGAGGCAGTTCTACAATGAGATTAGGGGAATGAAGGTGAAGGATGTGCCTGCCGTGGTGAAGCCGATGCTGTCAAAGCAATACATTTCAAGCACCATGAGCAAGGCTTTCGACAATTACTACGCTAAATACATCCAGACCAACTCGGTGGAGCCGATCAACCATATTGTCTACGGTGGCCTCTTATTCTCTTATCTGGTTGCTCTGCCTGAGGAGCGTCGCCATCTCGAGCACCAGAAGCACAGCAAGGAACATGCTCATTAATTTCAAGGTAACCCTTGTAGCCCTAATTTGAGATTCTGTTTTTCCATATGACATATGATCGTTCCAAATCATACGGTACTCGGGAAATTTTAATTTGATCTGAAATGCAACGATCCAATCGGTCAATACATATGGGTAACGAGGACTTTTTCGTTTTACGATTACTAAATTCTCCGCAAGTGGAGTCCTTAGGACTAGATATGGGCATCTGTTCTCACAAATTCACTTACAGGGAATCCTCCCTTCTGCATGGATGCCACTACTGAGGGATATCCCGTCCTTAAAATTTATGGAAGGGGAGTCCTTCGGCATAGGTGCCAGGGCTGAGGTTTGGGGTATTTCTTCTGTCAAAACAACCCGGATTCACACCTATCTGTGTCTGTTGGGGTATGCTACACCTAGAATGGATGCGATTGTTTTCAGGTTTAAACGCTTAACATGTGTACATAGTAGCCTGTAATACGTCTATTGGGAATCTGAAGACTGGTCTCCACCATAGTTACAAAAATAACTGATTATCCCGATTACTCGATTAATCTTCTCTCGGTCCACTGCTGAAATATTCTTTTGAAAATTGCAAATTTTTGATTTAATTTGTCAACCTGATTTTGGATTTGTTATTTACAAAAAAATCGTTATTTTTTGGTAGAAAAAATAAGGTTTCTAGTTTTTATTCTATTTTTTGGCAATTTTTTTGTTTTCCATCTTAACCCCACCCTAACTTTGATCTGATTTATTTTTCCAATTAAATCTCTATTATTGAGAAAATCTTTATCTTTTGGTTTGCCAATTATTCAGAAGAAAGATTTGGCTACCGTGGGACTCTCCAAGATGAAAGGCCTGTTGATTTGCCACTTGAGCTTATTCTGTTCAATGAGTGACAATTTTCATTTTATTTATTGGTGTGTGGAGATCATGTTGATTTGCCACTTGAGCTCATTCTGTTCAATGAGTAACAAACTTCATTTTATTTATTGGTGTGTGGAGACCATATTTGAGAATTACTTCACCATTCACCAGAGTTGCATAGATATGGTAACCGATACGGATATGGCTAGTTTTCAAGACCCCCTAATATGGATAAGGCTAGATATGGCAATCAAATATATTATATTAACACACAATACATGCAATCCCCAAAAAAACATGGGCCCAAAACAATTTCTTTCTTTTTCTTTTTAAAATTAGAGTAGGCCTTTGGGGCTTTAGCCCCTAGTGAAGTCAAGGGGTTGTGCCACTTGCAAGGGTTTGGGAGTAGCGTCCTTGGCATGTTATTTGTTTGATAGAGGGCAGGGTTGAGGGGCAGAGTCCTTGCCACCAAGCCCGAATTAAGTTCTTCAAGACTGCATAGACCTTCATGGCACATGCCATTTTTCACAATTTTATCACTTTTAGATATTAACCAATTGTTGATAAATTGATGCAATGTTGTCAAATGAACAATTGCATAAATGAGAAAATGAGAAAGAGTTTTTTTGTATGTTTTCTGTTTGCTGCCTACCTTGGCAGTTGAGTTTTCTGCACTCATTGGAACTTGCGAGTTTCATGATGAGTTGCTTGCAACTTTCTAGAACTTATGAGTTTTGTGAACAGTTACTTGCTTGTAACTCATTGATCAGTTTTGCCTCATGAGTTTTATGAGTTGGTGAGTAATTTGCTATTCAATTTTGCCTTATGAGTTCTTGTGAGTCAACAAGTAATTCACTGAGTTTTTGATCTATGGATAATACAGAGGATGAAGGAGAGTCTCAAGGTCCTAAGGCATATATTGAAGCTGAAGATGGAGAGATGCAGATGTTGGGCAAAAATTTTCATCCTTAATTTTTTTAAGGAGCAGAAGTTTTTCATATCTAAGGCTCTACTATACTTGCTTTGTATTAGTTGGGCTTTCCTTCTGTATTGTAGTTGACTGGAAGTGAAGTTGTTAGTCTTTGACATCTTGCCTCAACTTGAACTATAAGGTGTCTTGTGTTTAGTATCAATTCAAATTGGCAAGCTTTGTGACCACTTTTAATACCAAAAATATGTAATCTTGAATATTTTATTTCAAAATTGTTTGCTAATTGAGTGCTATACCCATAAATTTTGATGTACTATAATGCAAATTTGAATTATCAAGATAAATCTATACATAGCCAAGCACTTCTATAAGAAAATTTTAGACAACGAAGAAAAACAAGATCAATCTATTAGAATTATTTAGTTCTTACTTGGTAGACAGTAGAAGGATCGTATAGAAGATGGATTGTAACTCATAATTGGAAAATAGAAACATGTATTTATTCTTTGCAAGATATTATTATTGTGAAGAAGAATAAAGGTATTTGGCATAATAATAATCCTGTTGTGAAATGTTTTGCATAAGGGTTTCATATACGAACTTGGTGTCTTGTTGGTGATAATTTAAACAAGTGCCTTTGTATATTTATTACCTATTAAGATCACATATGAGAGAGATATGCTTAGCTACTAAGTCACCATGGTCATCAAATTTTATTGAAAATATTCAAAAGCCTGCAAATTTTAAAAAGACCGTAAAAATCGTACAAAACCGGCTGTACAAATTTTTGCTCCATTTGCTTCTTTCACATGTGATCGCTATGGGCTCGAGCTAGCCAATTTCAATGCTAGGAACTTGAACAACGGGAAGTGAAGTCTGAAGTGATTGTGGAGGGTTGAGTGGGCATGGAAAATGTAGTCAGAAAGAATACTAATTGCCTTTGCTTTTGCTCAAAATTTTGGCAGATAATACTAATGGCAGTGTCACTTCACTGCATGTTGAAGCTCCTCTTTCAGTTTTTTTACAGTATCAGCTATAATATCTTAACGACATAGCATCAACAAACTACACAGTTCTGTATTTGGCCGTGGGGCTGGAGCCTCATATACCCAATGGGCATATATGATTTTGGATACAATAGAACAGCTCTCGATACAAGATACTTTTGTTTATAATTATAATGTATGTTTTAGGCTTTTGTAACATCATAATTAATATAATTTTAGGCTCTTATTTAATATAATTAATTAAAATTTGTAAAAATTGCCGTGATTTATTTATTTTCCTGTGTCTAAATGTTGTTATTAAATCATTAGGATTTATATTTTTTAGTTTAAATTTATGGTTTTAAAATTTCCATAAAATTTTATTTTAATTAATAATGTAATATTAGATGTTTATGAAAAGTTAAACACTTTTAAATATTTAATATTATTGGCTAATAATGTAGTATACTAAGTATTTTAATATCTAATATAAACCATGTATTTAATTTTTTAAATAGTAGTGGCAGGGGGCGGGGGGATGCATTTCCCATACAGGTTATTTGGGAGGCCATTTTTAGGGGATAGCAAGGGATGACTATTATAAAAAACAGGGAAATTTTAAAAATATAGGAAATTTCACATATTCATGATAACTTTGTAAGGCATTCATCATATACATTATAGAATCATATTATATAACACAAGAGCTGAATTTAGATTTCACATGAGAGTTGATACACAAATTAACAAATGTTGAAATTTCATTGCTTTCATTGTCAATGGACATATATATTATAAAAAAGTTACAATATAATGCCCAAAGGATGTGGTCATCCATGAATGTATAAAAAAATGTTGCCTGTCTATCTAGCATGGCCCAAAATAATATTTATTTTATGCTTTTTAAAATTAAAGCAAGGCTTTGGGTGGCAGTCTCTAGTGGGGTCCAGGGGCAATGCCTCTTGTGGGGGTTTGGGGGCAGTGCCCTTGGTGTGCTCCCTATTGCAGTATAGGTCTGAGTTGAGGAATAGAGCCCTCACCATCAAACCCAAATTAAAGCCTTTGAGACCACACAAACTTTCCAGAAGCATGCCATTTTTTATAATTTTATCACTTTTATGTTGTATTTGATACTAGTATCATACCATAATAGAATGGTTGGTATAAGAAAAATTCAAAATTGTTTATAAGCTGCTGCTACAACCAAGAAGAAGAACTAACCGGTCCCTCTATTATCAGCAGTGCATTTTTTAATTGAAAGCATAAAAGATGTATCCAAATAAAATGTCCAAATCCATTTGCAGGACATACCCTCTACAAAGAGAGATGATGGAGTCTCCTAAACTCCCTACAACATATCCTTTACAAATATCTAATGAAAAAGCAGAGATGTACATATCGCTTATAATAGAGTATTGGAGCTGACACCATCTGGAATTTCAATTCAAGAGCCAACCTGTAGCATATAAAAACTCTTGAATATCAATCTGTACCTCCTCACACCTGAATTCCTAGGTATTCGTTCCTGTATTATATATTTGTTCATAGTGTTTTATGCATTTTAAAATATTTTCTAACTGTATGTAAGTGTGACCAATGACGATCCCATCCACCCCCAACTTTCTGCAGCATTTCTGGAATGTTCCTGAGCAGAGCTGAGGGTTAGGCAATGGTGGAGGGAGGGAGGGTTTGGGGTTTCTGAGGTGTCTTCAGAATGTCCCTGGTATGGGTGTGCCTGCAAAAAGGCAGGGTATGCATCCCTGTGTATCATAGAATAAAATAATAAGAAAAATAGATTTATATTCATCAAGATTTAATCACAAATTTTATCATTGACAAATTTAATCCAAAGTTTTTCCTTGTGGAACTTGAATGCTAGCTTGGTGACTTAGCTTAGTGATGAATTAGTCCTGAACCATAATTTTAAAATTATAGACATTAACTGATATGGGAAACAGCCCAATTCTCTTTCATATCCTCTCTCTGTTAAATACTATAATATCCCAATCTACTTTGCTGTTCAAAGAAAATATGACAGACTAAAGCTTTAATTTGGCTTTTCTTTGAAAGATTCACCAACATAAGATTCTTATAAAATTTAGTGAGAAGATTCAGAGAAGTTTGTTTATGACCATGTTTATATTCCAAAGGACTTGATGAATATATTAGATACAAAGCGGATTGGAGAATTTTCCAAGTCTGTGTAAAATGAAATATATAAACCTGAGGTTCATGCATATGTATAGGAGGTGAAAATAGTTTCTGGATTTTTGAAGAGAATACCAAGCTGGATGTGGCTATAGGAAGTCTGTAAAAAGCCACAGAACCTATGTCATCCACTTCAAATTTTGTAATAAAATGAGAGCAGCTAATTTAAACTAAAGGCAAGTCCTTGGCTGCTTATTTATCGGTCAATCCTCTATCTCTGATACTGTGCTAGGAGTTGAAAGTTTGAAATAAATTTTATGTGAGATGAAGGCATTATAAAAAAATCTTGCAAATCTGTGTCTCAGTTGAAAAGATGCATAAGGGACAGATAGGGGCGCCCTAATTCTTTCTTAATTTCAGGAGAGATTTTGATCTAAAACTGAATGCCTATTCTATGCAATCCACATTGAATTGAATAAATTATATTTAAGATTGAAGGAAGTTGTCCATGCCAATGTTAGATGGACATTTATAATGTTTAAGGGATATAATCGTAATAGGCTTGTCTCATTCAGCATGCTTTTTGATATATAACTAATAAGTAATAAGGCTATAAGGTAGATACATAAATATATTACAATTTAAGGGTCTAACATAAGACAAGATTATACAATGTATGATTCACAAGATCCTCTTTCTTCTAAAGTGCAGATCATAAAGTGCCATTAAAATATTCAAATTAGCAACATTAATATTCTTTATTGATCTAATGCCTTTTTGGAAGCACATGAGCAAGATATTATAAGGTCTTCTTTAGCTGTCACTATTATGATGTACGGAATTTGGACTAATCTATCCTAATCAATACTGATAGGTATCTTCTCTAAATACAATTTTAGAGAGTAATTGCTTCAAGCTTGAATCCATGTATGACTTTTTTGGAATATAAATTTGTTTCTGGAAAGAATCAGAACTTTGTGGGCTTTCAGGATGTTGCGGTTGTTGATAAATTGATACTGAGAAGGACTTGCATGATTAGGATGATGATATAGTTCAGCAACTACTTTATGAGTATTTGCATACTCAATTTTGCTAGCAGTTGTTTAATTGGTTGATGAATATAACTGTTGTAACTTTTGATGCTTATTCAAGATTTTGACTTTGGTGAGTATAAGTGTAACTTGGTTTCTTCAAATGAGCGATTTCTTGATGTTTGTTGGATAATTTTTATGAAAATCATGGAATGTCTTCTTGTAAATTTCACATTCTTTCTTCCAATTCTCAAGTTTTCAGATAACTGACAAACTTATCTGCATGCTCATTTTCACTGGCTGGTGCTTCTCTTTTGATGAATTACATCGTAGTTTCATGCTGTAACTTTTGGTATTTATTCAAACTTTTGACTCTGGTAATTAGAACTTTGTTTCTTAAAATTAGTATTTTCTTGATCTTTATTGGAGTAATTCTAAGTTACTAGAATGGATGTGTGTTCGGGTACATGTATGAGATTTTGGTACAAGGGTTTGCCATTTTATTTGTATCCAGGATATGTTAAGGCTTGGGTACGTCCATACAAAAGATATAAAACTTATAGACAAAATTAACCATAATATCAATATTATAGTATTATACACATCAAATAAAAAATGAATAAATACACTGCTGTTGATTGATAATTGGAAATAGTAAACGAGTCATGACATATGATATATCACAGATTTATATTATATCTACTAAAAAATTGAAATATTCAATGGTCATAGCAAAATTTAAGAGCCATGCGAATAAATTGTCACATTGTTTTTATTGAGGACATCCAAATCAGTAATTGATTCACTAGAATAAAATGCGGGAGGACTAACAACAGTTTGTTAAGTTGTGTTGTCTTTTATTTATTTTTATTGTGTTTTAAGTTTTTCAATCACTTTTTTTCTGTTTTTATTATGAGTGTACTACATGGGCCAGCACTGTTTTTATTATGACAATTGGGTACACATAATAGTGGCTCAGCTATCCAATATGTATCCAATAGATTATCATAAGAATCTACTATAATATTAGGTTATTATATAAGGTAGGAGTTAGGTTCACTACACTAGTTTTGAACAAGAACGTGTAGCCTTTGATGGTGCACAAATTTTTGGTCTGAATTTAAAAGAGAGGCAACCAAAAAAGTGAATGAATTGGCAAAGGCAACCAAGCAGAATGAATAAATTGGTTAAGTCCAATTCTGGATTCAAATTGGGGATTTGTGTGAGGTGAGGCATGATATTGGTTTGAAAACTCAAATCCCTAACAAACCTTAGAATATCAACCAAGTCCACTTCAAGATTTGGTTATTGTAACATGCAAGTTATGAGCAGCTATACCTATTTAGATGCTGGTCTTCAGTAAATGACTATGGAATGGAAGGTACGTATGATCAAAATTCAGAATTTGAATCTTAAAACCAAATAAGGAAAATTTAGCGAGTCCCATTTATACATCAAAATTTAGGAAATAGGAGTAGCAAACTACACATGCATAGTTTCATCTTTGAGATCATTGAACTTGTAAGAGTATTACCTTAATAAGACAACAAATCCATGGAAATAATGTAATAGCATTGACATGATTATTAAAGTATTAATTGTAATATTAATGGTCATCTTAGCTTTAGTTAGTCGTCAATTTTCTTCTAGTTAACTAGTTAGCTTTTAGTAACTTCTGTTTTCGCTTTAGTTTGTTTTAGCATCTTTCAGTTAATTGCTTTAGTTTGTTTTAGTTAACGATGGTTTCTTTTTAGAAACATCATCTTGTAATTTTTTTAAAGAAGTTTTACTCTCCTTTTGTATAACGATGTTTTTTTTGCTGATTTAAAAAAAAATAAAAATCGAAGAAATTTATAAGAATTTTTGTGAGTTGAAATCGAAGGGTTTTTTCATTTGGAAAAATTGTGGAGTTTCTAGCAAAAATTTTCAAGGGTTTTTTTGAAGCCGTTTTTTAAGGAGAAATTGTAGAAGATTTCGTGAGAATTTTCGAGGATTTCCCTGTGAAGTTCGTGGGTCTATTTGCAGAAGGAATCACAGGTTTTTTTTGTGACTAAAAATAATCATGAATTTTTTTCTTCTAATTTTCATGAAGTTTTTTGGTTGGAAAAAATCACATTTGATTTTGTGGGGCTGTGCGCGTGCCATTTTTTTCGGCTAATGTTTTTCTGAGGGCGCGTTTATTTACTTGCAAACTTTCGCGTCTTCTTTCTTGCGACGGATTTCCTTCATGTTCCTGCTCACGTGAGAGATTTCATGGGCTTTTCCTGCCTGTGCACGTATTTGTGAGGGGAGTTTTAGAAACTTTTGGGCAATTTTTAGATCACGTTTTTCTGCTATTTTTGAAGCCGCACAACCTTGAGAGATTTTGCGGGTTTTGAAGCACGTTTTTCTGAAGCGCATTTTTTTCTCTATGTTCGTGAGCAGTGGATTTTGCCGCACTTGGGTGATTTTTTTGGTGCGTTTTCTGGACATGAGATTGTGAAAATTGCGTCTTACTTTTCGGCTAGGGTTTTTGGTGCCCTTGCACGATTTTTGCTATCTTTTGATGCGTTTTTTGATGGGTTTGCAACGCCATATTTTGGAGTTTTGTGGGTCTTCTCATTTTCTGTGGGATTTTTTGATTAAAATCAGTTTTTTTTTTGAAAAATTGTACTAGTTTTTTGATAGGGTTTTTTTGGTTGAAATATAAAAATTCATGCCAAGAGTTTTTCAAAAAAAATTTCTGAAATTTTTTTACAAATGTCACTTGAAAAAAAGAGTTTTTGAAATTTTTCTATAAAAATTTTGCTCTTTCAAAAGTTTTTTGAGGATTTCTTTTGTTGTTGAAAAAATCTAACTTTTTCGGAGTTTTTGAAGGTTTTTCTAAAAAATTTTATAGTTTTTGAGCCTCTTTTTTAGACGATTTTTGAATTAATCATAAGTTGTGCCAATTGATTGTCCAGAGTTGTGCCAGTTGATCATAGAGTTACCTCATTTTTTGTGCTTTGGAAGACAGGAGGTATGGCGTCTTTGTCCAATGTTATGTTGGAAAACACGCAGAGGTTCAATGGAAAGAATTACAATGCGTGGAAGCAAAGGATGCTTACCATCTTTGAATATTGGTGTTTGGATGCGCTTGTTCTAGGTACAAAGTTCATCCCATAGCTGTGAGGAAGGATCAGGACAAGTATGATGGAGATAATAGGGAGGCAGTTATGCTTCTAAAATTATTTGTCACCGATGAGATGTTACTAGAAATACCATCTGGTAAGTCTGTTGTGGAGATTTGGAAGCATTTGAAAGATCTCCATGAGACCTCTGACAAGGGCAGGGCTTTCTTCCTGAAGGATATACTGTTTTCCATTATGATGGATGATCAAGTGTCTTTGCAAGAGCACTTGATGAAAATCAAAGATATTTGCGATCAACTAGAGGCCATTGATTGTAAGATGGAAGAGGAGGATGTGGTGGTGATCACTTTGAAAAGTTTGCCACGTTCCTTCGAGCACTTCATTGAAACACTTAACATTACATCCATCAATGTTGTCTTGAAGTTTGATGAGCTATGCAACAAGCTTTTGCAGTAGGATAGGTGGAGGAAGCAATTTGGGAGTAGCATTGAGTCTCCCAGTGTTGAACAAGTATTTATTGTCAAGGGCATTGGCAAAGGCAAATCCACTCAGCAAAAAGGACGAGGCAATTCAGAGGAGGGCTCCAAGAAGTCTATTACTTGCCATTACTGTCGGAAGATTGGTCATATACAGAAGTATTGCAGAAAGCAGTTGGCTGATGAGAAGTCCAACTAGGAAGAGTCTTAGCAAAGTGCTCAAGTGGCGGAGTATACTGAGTAGAAGGAGTCCGCATATTATGCATTTTGATGACCAACACACCATCAGAATATGGGTAGACTTATTTTATGTTTGTAGGATGACCATTAAGGGAGGGTATTAAAGCATTAATTGTAATATTAATGGTCATCTTAGCTGTAGTTAGTCCTCAATTTACTTTTAGTTAACTTAGTTAGCTTTTAGTAACTTTTGTTTTCGCTTTGGTTTGATGCTTTATTGGGATTAAGCTGCATATATTTTAGTCAGTCTTTATCAACCCATATTTCATTAGTAGTTCACAAGAGCCCATCTCTCATATACACGAATGGTCCACTCAGCACTCCTTGCATCTATTAGTTGAATCCCAATAAAACATCATATAATTTGATACACTGCAAAAGCACTATTATAATGAAAATAATAAAGTTACCACAAATGCATGAAATAAAGTATGGATACACAAAATTGTAGGGTTGGAATCCACAACAAAAAAATGAATGCACAGAATTGATGATCTTCAAATGAATATTTGACCCCAATTTATATCTCATGTAGTTTGGGATGACTCTATAAACCGTAATGAGATAAGGCTATATGTGCCACACTTTGGTTATCTCACAAGCTATTTGTACATTTGGTACATACTACAGACAACTAGGAGCTTAACATGTCCCTTCCCTTAATATTGATAAGCATAGTTGCTTCTACATGATTGTATCTTTTTGTAGATTTATTTTTCTATTTTCCATAATTTGCTATGTAGCTGCTTGGCTTGCTTGTCAACCAGCTTCTGTTTCCAATACGTTTCAATCCTTATCATCCATCTTTGGTAATTTTGTCAATTTGATGAACTGCTAATAAGTGGCTGTAGCATTGATCTAAGGAACACCAATGTTGAAGTAATTCCCTAAATTTAAAGTTGTAGATCCAACGAAGGTTAAGAGATAGCAACCTTAAAAGAGACTATGTAGAGTTACTTGTTTAGGAGAGAATGAAAGGTTTTTGATCCAGAAATAACAAAATATGGAAACCTTTTAAAGGACTAAAGGCCACAATTGATAGGGTGTGGAGTGAATTAGTAGGAAAAGGATCTAGTGGGGGGCAAGAACAAAAACCTTAAAAAGGCGATTAGATCAAAGGCCTTGATTGGGAGAGGTGTGATGCCCCTCTTTTTGGGTTAAATTAAATTAATAATATTATTTAAGTTGGGCCCAATAATATCTAATTTAAAGGGCAACTTAATAATATTATTATAATAAAAATAAAAGGCGTTTTTAAACACTAGTATTAAAATATATATTTTAAAAATATTTAGTAAATAAATAAATAAATAAAATACAAAATTAAAAGTTTTTATAAATATTTGGAGGGAAATTTAGGACCCAAGGGCCCAACTCAAAAAGTTATATCAAGGAGGCGCTTATCTTCATTCGAGGATCATTCAAGCTATCCTTTGCATACTATTTTCAGATTTGAGCAGTTTTGTTCAAGTCAGGGCATCCGAGGACGAAAACCCTCTTGAATTTGGATCAAGGACAAAAACTCTTGTTTCCAATCTTGGATGACTCCATTTGGGAATCACAACTGGGCAGATTTGTGGAAGACTTAGACTATGCTAAAATGTTGCTACAGTATCGATATAGTGTTTTTCACAGGCAAATTTTATTATTTGGTTGCCTAGGCATGTTTGAGGATTTCTACATTAATTTTCAGATTTTCTGGCTGAACTAAGGGAGAGGTCATTGTCCACACGCCATACCTTAGGGTGATTTCGAAGTAGCTTTTCTTTGATTGCTGGCGGCCATCATCATTGAATTCATTCCTAGAGAAGGAAGGCACCATCATATATCGTTGTGTAACAGGTCAGCATATTCAGGGGTCTGTTCATTGTGTGACTGTCATTCCAGCTGGCCAAGACAGCCATACACTAGGGGTTGGGGACAAATATTGATGTTCGAGGCTTGATCCAACATACCACAGCCTAATGCACTCATCAGCAACCCTCATAAGTTTGAATCAGTATGACTGTTTGCAGCATTTAGAACAGTTATTGGGAAGTGATACTCCTGATTGCAGCATTCTGGGCATCATTGGAGGGTTACTACAACTGCTCATTGCACATTGGACACTCATTCTTTGACTTGCAGCATCATAAGAGGATCCACCACCATCATATAGGCTGGGCAGATTAGGGCAATCTGATATACAGGATTTCCTAATCAACCAACGGCAATTAATGGTTCACTAAATAAAAAAATATTTGAGATTAGAGTGCAGACTGGGCCTGATTCCTACTGATAATCTGAAGGTTGAATTGCTTCCAAGTCATTATGATTCTGAGGACAATCCGGTAACATTTGTGCCAAGTTGTATTTACCTCTGCCTAGCTGTTGTCTCATATTTATGATGATTTTGTGAAGTCTGAGTTGTTTATGATAAAAACTAATATAATATTTGACAGTAATGATTTCAGAAATGATCTCTAAGATGTTATTTTTGTGAGTTAGAGGTTTCCAGTTTGGTTTGCATAAGCATTGAGGAACTTGCCAATACAATACTCAAGAATTCTAAAACCCTAGATTTGAGCACACAGGCAGCCCTAGGTTATTACAAGATGTCTAAGGTTGTTTGATTTAGAAAGGGTGAAATATGGAAACCTTTGAGAAGACTGGATACAAAGGACATGATCAACAGAGTTTGATAACAAATGAGTACAATTGAAGCAACAGGAGAGAACACAAAACATTGTCATTATTGTATATCTTGTACACTTATTTATATTATGTATTTATAGGATAAATACATGCATGACAGTTTCTCAGAGAAGTTAGCTATATGTGTAAGCTTCTTGGAAAAGAAAGAGAAGTAAGCATCTAGAAAATTAGATGAAGGAAAAAAATAGATGTTCACTACTTTATTCATTAGCCCATAGGATTGTCCCATCATCGTTCTTAAAGGAGATAGCATGCCCAAGATATCCTTCTTCCTTAAAAGAACATTTAGATGGTTTGACTAAAGTTGATGTTCCTCCAAGAATTGTATAACTCTATTCACATGTTATTGGTGCTCTTCCCAAGGTTTACGATAGACAAGAGTAGCATCTAAGAAGACAAGCTTATTTTTACTAATGAAAGGCCTAAACGTAGAATTCATGAGATTTTGAGAAGTGGATAGTGCAATTGTGAGACTAAAAGCCATGGCTAAAAATCATCATGGCCCTTTAAAGTTGTGTTACTTCTTCCTTTGTGTTTTCTGATCATCAGCTTCAGCAACTCAACTTAGGTGTTGTTTTCAAAAGAATCAAGTTGTCATGATGTGCTGGGCATAAGGGATTGGCTCTAATGAGAACATAAATAGTAAATACGTAAGTTAGCCTTCTTTGACTAACTTACTGATTTGATTTGATTTCACACCTTTCAAATTAGAAGGCTATTGGTACCCCAAAGCTGGGAGCTCACTAGATGAGATGTGACTCCCATCTTTTGGTTCTTGGATACCATTGGATTCTTCACAGCTTAGCCTCTTTAGACAAACCTGTAATTTTTGCCACAATCTGTCTATTTGCTTTGCTTTTTGGTTAGCAGCATAATTAGAAAGACGTTCAACTTTCTGTACATTTTCGAATAAGAGAAGGGAATAAATCTTGCCACTAGCATCGATCAATTTTCCTCTTCTTTTTGCATTTTCCAAAGAGATTTTTGAGCTGCTTTTATAACATGAAGAATGAAATCCTTACTATCTTTCACAAGCCTGTATTTGTTGTCCTTTCTATTGTAAATTGTATCTCTAAGATACTTATATGGCTGCGAAACACCACCCAACATATAAATTTTTACAAGGTAATTGGAAATATACTGTATTTAAAAGAATGCTGGGCTTACATCTTTGCTCATGCGTGGTGCTGTTATGGGCTGGTTGGAGGTTGAAAATTCTTGTTAGGTATAAACGTCAGATCATTTACGTGGAATATAGATCAGACCTACTGTCATTATATATCTGCCTTCTGGAAAATTATCATTTCTATACTTGTGGGCCAGATTTGCTGTTTTCTTGTATTTTAATGCTAGTAATTGAACTACCTTTCTTTCCCTTTTATAATAGACGCTGTGGATTCAAGTTATATTATTCAAAATTAAAAAAAGTCACATTCTCTGTTATTGTGCACAATATGAATGTAAGCTGTTTATATTGATCTCTAATTGTTCCTTTTGTTAAACCTGATTTGTGTTTTGAACCTTTTGCAGAGCTATATGGAGGATGAGCTTTTTTTTGCTCACTCTTATTCAAATTGATGGTTAGCAATTCAAGATATTTGCCTGTTCTCAAGTAATAAGCTTTGACACAGTTGTTTTCCAAAAGTCCATTTTTCTAAATGTTATGGATTGCGACACATTTAAATAATGATAAACCTATTTTTTTCACTGTGTGCGCTAAATATCTTGTTTTTGAGAATCCATTGAATACTATAAAGTTTATTATGATACTATTTGCATTTGTAGATGCTTTGGCTTATCAGCTTATTTAACTGTCAAATCTTTAAAGCTGCTACACATTTAAATAATGACAAACTTGTTTTCTTTTCACTGAATGTTACTAGTTTTCACAGATGTTATAGTCCTTCCCTTTATTTATGGACCATTAAAGGCCTTCAATTGTGCCATGTTGCAAAAAAGCTGCTGCTCTAAATTATAAGGTGAGTTTGTGCTCTTATGGATTTGTGCACTTGTGTTTTAAAAAATGGCGTATTCTCGAAAACATCCAAACAAATCTTTGCATGCTTATCTAGAAAAGTAGCTTAAAAATGTTTATATTCCTTCAAAAAAATCATTCTTACAAACCTCTGCAAAAGCATCTATATGCTAGCATTCTTTTCTTAAAGTATATAACAATAAATAGAATTACCAGAGCCCTTAAGCGAGCCATAATAAACATGAAAATATACCAGTCATCAATGTTTTAAGTTTTAACTACTTGCCCAGTTAAGTCACAAACATGGCTAAATGCAAATATGATCAATCCAATAAATCTGAGGAAACCTTTATTTACTCTTAAAAATAGTCTTTCTGTAAGAGTTCCTATAATTATTTTATTCTCAAGCAAATTTTAATCATTGACAACTTTAATTGGTTAATTCTAATTCTTCAAAGACAATCTTTAACCTCCACATATATTTATACGGCTTCTATTTTCTTGTATCCAACTCAATTTTATCTCTATTTTTCTAGAACAAACCTATGCGTTATTCTTCTCCCTATGCAGGCAAGGATTTTGAGCTGCCTTCAATTATTACTTGCCTTATTTTCTGAGATTTGCTTTCCACTTTTTTATATATATTCTTAATGAAGAAACTCTTTGGTTGCCTCCTATATATCCTCACCTACTTCAAATCTTTTGCCCATGAACTTTCTATTGATGTATGACATATGGATGCCATGATTCCACAACATTTAAGACTTTATCCAATCTTTTTGGGTACCATGTAAATTAACCAAATCTGTGAAATTTTATGTTATTGTCTGTCTAAATAAGGTGACATGACATTATGGCCAAAGACACATCTATCAATAACAATCTTTTTGAACAATTAGAAGCTGTTGTTGGAAGTGATTTGTTTGCCTTCTTTTGCAAGGAGCATCTATTGAAGCCATGCACTTATTAAGATCATAGATCTCACAAGATCACAAAACTAAACCTATGTAAGAATAGGGTCTCCATTATTCATTTTTAAGCTAAGATACAGAAGAGTATCAGAGCTCCACTTCCAAGCGTTATAATTTTGGAGCTGATGGTGAAAACAACATTGCAAAATGTGGTGGTGGAAGGAAGAGGGAAATCCCTTATAAATTTGGATTTGTCTATTTGATCAAAGAATTGATGATGACTGGATTGAAGTATCTAAACGCTTTAGCAGATATTCCTGGGATACATATTCTATTGTGAGAGATCAAAATGGATCATTAGAAATAAATTAGTGATTTAAAATATTGTTTGTTAAATGTAGATTTTAAAATGAACGATTTTTTTTTTGAGTTGAAAATAGTTTAAAGTGGTTCTAATATGCTTCACATTTTAGATATACTCCCACAACTTAGAATACTTGGGACCATATCATGTGTAATTATTCTCTACCTTGCGTTTATTTCTTGCTTGGATCTATGAATGCATCTACAAATTATGATTTAATGGTAACCCTATTGTTGGACAAGTGCCTACCCTTTCCCTTTGTTTGGACACAGCAATAGGATATTGCCCTCAACAGCAAATAAGGATGCACTTTGAAAAGGCCATCAACGCCCTAATGAGATTTAACTTTTAAGGACTTTTCTTTCACCACTCAAATCGATGTGATAAACTCTATAAAGGGTATAGAAGGCAAGCAAATATATTTTGTCCCTGCCTATCACGTGGAGAATTTGCAGTTCAAACATGGTGTTATTTCCTATTTTCTGGGTGGAACTTGTGACCTGTTTCACCAAATAGATTATAATGATTTTTTTGGTCAATTATCTTTGATGGTTGTTCATGTTCTGGTTTGTTTCCCACCCTGTAACCATTATTGCCTCTTGCAGTTAAGTTTTCCCACCTTGTCCCTTGTTCTTGGATGTAATATTAAATTTAAGACTATATAGCCATCTGACCATTTTGCACTTATATAAACCAGGACCAGGAAGCTTGCACTGTGTATTCCAAAGCCCTTGCATAGATTAAAGGTCTTTATGTCTTCGTCATGTTATGTCCATCATTTTGGGATGCCTTACTGTACACAGGCACTGTTATTGATGACAGAGTATGACATGGCCACGACCCAGAAAAATGGTATGACAGTGTGTGCAAGTACTGATAAATAGATGGCACATATGTAACGGGCGCAAGTGAAATAGCTATGGTGCACGATTAGGATATTGTTCAGTCATCATTGGAAAGCAGAGGCATGACATTCAGGCCACAAAAGAGCTCAGACAACACTAATGAAGTCCAGATGACACCATGCATGCATTGAAATCTCAATTGGGCCATGCATCCTGTCCACTTATTCCTTGTTTACTATTACCAATTCTGTGTGCTATTTTGTTATTTTCAATGCCTTATTTCCAAGCATCACATTATTTCCTGCGCATTTCACATTTTTTGTACTATACATTTCAATTCCTTATGCAAACATCTCATTAGTGCTTACACACATCCGTAGTTCCCGTTACCTTTTGTACGCATTGTCTTTCCAAGTTTGACTTGTGTATTTTGGTACTTTTTCTGTTATATATCTTCTATGTTTTGTGATGATCGCAAATGACCAGATGTGGGACATTCTACACAGGAATGCCAGAGGCTTAGGAAGACCCAATATCAGACTCAGACTCCACTATAGATGTAGTACAAACCGTGAGCCTAGCCCTCATAAAGGTTACTTTTTTGAAAGCTGTAGCTTCTCACCTAAACATAGACAAAGTTAGAACAGGTCATGCATCAATGATATAAGGTTTTAATTAGTCAAAGAATGGAGTATGGCATTAGCATTATTGGGTAGGCTTCTTTAAATTTTTTTTGTGTGAATCTAAACGTTGGAAGCATGCGAAGTTCACGTCAACAATTGAGTAGGTTTTTCAGAATTGTTGCCCAACAATTTGTGCCCATTTGTTCCAAACACAAGTTAACAGCGCTATGCCCATTGCAAAATCTTGAAATCACTAAAATGCATTTTTATTTGTGCTTATAATGAGTGGTACATTCTGCATTTCATAGTTTGAGCAACCTCTCTTTAGGAATTTTTGGGTCTTGTGTGCATTGAAAATTAATTTCTTTAATCTTGAAGCCTACTGAAATTCCCTACCTAATTATTTGTGAACTAAGCTTTATAGCTTTTATTTGAAGCCTACTGAAATTCCCTACCTAATTATTTGTGAACTAAGCTTTATAGCTTTTATTTGAGAGGTTGGATTAGGGTTTAACCTCTATCAAACGCAATCTCTAATTAGGAAGTTATTTTTTTGGTCTATATCTGTATTACAAAATAGATGTAGAAGGGCTGAATTGTGGGATTGAAAAACTAAGAAAACTATTTTTGGGTTGCTGGTAGTGCCAGGGGTGCTACATGGGTGTGTGAAGTATGGGGTGACAATACATCAGCAACAAAATAGGCTGGATTAGGGTTTAACCTCTCTATCAAACACGATCTCTATTTAGGAAGTTATTTTTTTGGTCTATATTTGTATTACAAAATAGATGTAGAAGGGCTGAATTGTGGGATTGAAAAACTAAGAAAACTTTTTTTGGGTTGTTGGTAGTGCCGGGTGTGCTACATGGTTGTGTGAAGTTTGGGGTGATAACACATCAACAAATGGAGACATATAGAGAGATTACAAAAGCATCTAATCACAAGTAGTCTCAATATAAAATCATTTGTTCCTTAGATATTGCTTTGGCTGAAGTTGGTGCCTTTCACGTGGAGACATTGATTATGATTTTGTTGTTAAGTTATTTGAAGAGGCTAGAAAGCATGGAGTTGTCTTGTTGGCCCAGAATGGTGGTAGAAGAGAAATTAGAAATAAAGACACGGATGAAACAAAATAACAAGTGGATGTATAAGTGAAATATCAACATAAAAGAGTGCCCAAATAATAATGGGACAAACAAAAAACACATGCAAAAAGAAAGTCAAAGGAAGCATGAGGGCAAGGTAACTTGGGAGGAAAAGAGAATACTATATCAAACATTTCAATCCTTCGTATGACCACACACACAAAAAACTATATAGGAGTGGAAATTAAATGGAAAACAATAATGTTAATGGCTTAACTAAGAATTAGTTCACACCAACTTAGGTGTGAAACTGGGTGGATGACGCCTAAAAAAGAGTGGGCAAATAGAATATGCTGCTATTGTACTTTGGAGTTGGTGGAGATGGAATGACACTACATTATGGATGTTTGGCTTATATGTATATTCATGACAACTACATTGAGATTTTAAATGTGGGCTCCTTGAGTAACTTGTTTGAAGAAGAAAGGATAAGAAAATTCGTTGAGGATTTGATTAAGATTTACAATAGAAGATCCAAGATCCAAAAAGAAAAGGGGATCAAATAGGCGTGGTGTTGGTGGTCAGTTTGTTTTGGTCTTTGGTGTTTTTTTGTGCTATTGGCTACTCGTGGGTCTCAAATGTTGTTTGTCCAATTGAATGTTATTAAAAACCTTCATTCATTCAATTACCCGATAAATTTTTATTACATATGTTATTTTTCATCCTTTTTATCAAGGCTTCTTAATTCACTCACCAAATGTGTGGGTTTAGGGATGTTTGGAGTTCTTGAAAATTGTTGTTGGTTGTGAGCTACAAGGTGATTATTTAAGTCTTGTTTAGTCTAATACAATATAAACAAATTGTTTTTGATAAAATGATGTTTGTTTAAAGTATTTCTCTTTTTAAAATTATTCTTTAATTATTGAAGTTGTTTTCAATGAAATAATCTTGATTTGGTATGTGTATTATATTCTCAAAGTTACCTGTTAAAAGAGGGCTACATTGTTGCTAAAGTAATGTATACATTTCAATTCTTTGATTTTATGAAATTGGTTGGAGCTAGCAATCACCAAACCACCATATTCATTAGAGTGCAATTAGTGTTAAATTAGTTCATCTTGTAAAATTAATTGGAGTGCTAGATTGGATACAATATTAGATTTGCAACATAAATTTGTGCTTTCTCTAATTTTGTGAACTCAAGTATTTGAGTTGTTACTTTTATGCTTTTTGTCTAGTGTTTTTTAATTTTGTGAAGTTGAGTAAATATTTTAGTTGGTTTGATTAAGATAAAACATAAGAAGGTCCCAAACCCATTACAAAGTAGTAAAAAAGGTGAATAGAGTGAGTTTCACAAGAAGTGAGACTGAAACAAAACCATTAAAACAAAAGAGAACAAAACTTGCAAGGATCAATAAGAAACATTGGAAACAATAGAAGAATGGGGGGAATTAGTTAAATGCCAACAAACAACTTAAGACTACCAATGGCTTGCCATTCACGATTCAAAAACTTAAGTTTCTCTTCAAAGGTAGCCTCCTTAGAATTGCAACTCTGCACATCAACATTGGCAAGAGTAGAGTTCGTTTGAGCAATGGGCTTACCCTTAGCCTCATGTCGTTTAGCTTGTGTTCTAGTTCTAGGGCCAGGTTGGGAGGTGTTGGTCTCTACAACCTAGTGCTTAACTTTTCTTTTTTCCAGCTTGGATTAGAACCCATACAAGGTGGTAGCCATATTCTTCACTATTTCTTTACTAAAGGTGATTATCTCTTGCATGCTGCTCCTTTTGTTTTCCTAATGAATCTTAAGAGAGTCCACCTCTTTCTCTAAATTTTCCCATTTATCAAATTTTTTAGCAAGACTATTCACATAAGCCCAAACCTCATCTCCAACCACCTTGGACTGCCACTTTGGGACACTAGGAAGGGTGATAGACTCCAAATCCTTGGTTTTCATTTTAGCCACATGCCATTGGGATAGCTACCATTTAAGAATGCCATTTTGTATGTTGATGGCCTCCATGAAACTTGTAGAAAGAACCTCTTACGAACCATGGCCAACAAGGGGCCTAGTAGAAAAATGTTTTTTCCCTTACCCAAGTTGAATTGGTTGTGGGGTGTAGCAGTAACGGTGAGCTCCTTCAAGATAGGGTGATTTTTAGGGGAGGGATTGGGGGAGGCAAGGAATGATTTTCCATTTCCTTTGGTTTTAGCATTGAAGCTAGGGAGAGCAGGGTCCTATTTCGGGGAGTTGGGAGGGAATTCATCATCAAAGGAGGAAACACGAGAACTTGACAAGGGAGTAATAAAGGAAACCTTGTGCTTTTTAGAACCAAAAATGGGAAGGGAAGGGTCCACAATAGAAGAGGGATCCGAGCTAGCTCATAGAGAGAAAAGATTCACAGAGGGGTGGGGTTTGGCAAGTTTTAGCTTTTTGTTAGAAGGTCCCTCCTAAGAGAAAACAAGGGAAGGATTATAGATTTGCGACATGTAAATTGTGTCAACCTTCCAAGAGCTAGCGAACTCGGAGGAGATGATGGTGTCATAACCATTCATGACCTCTAGATATGAGGATATGTTTCCTCTATGTAATATATTCCACACTTTCTCGTCATTTTTGACATTCTCATAGACAAAAGGCTTCGTTTGAAGTAGATCGCCACCCATGGTAGAGGATAGAAAGTTGTAGAAACCTTGGGCAATGAAAGTTCTAGCAATTTCACAGGGGATGAAAATCAAAGTTGGAGTGCAGAAAATAATCGAGGTATAGATATTATCCCTCCTCTCTATATCATCATTAATAACTCTTCGAACTTCCCCTCATGTTGAGGAGATGACTAAGGACATATTCTAACAATAATTAGTAACTCTTCGGAGAGTTCTTTCCCTCATGCCGAGTAGACAACTAAGGACATCTTCTAGCAGGAAGGAGATTATTACTTTGCATTTCATTTTTAACTTGGAGTCCTATGTGATTGAGGAGTGGAGATAAATCATGCCAAATAGTGACTCCTTTTATTTGAAGTAAGTATTTATAATTTTTCTCTTATTTGATATAATCAATAGAAAAATTAAATTAATTAACTTCTAAAATATTTCATATTGTAAATTTTATATTTTAATTTCTCGAATCTTAATTTCTTTGTGAAATTAATAAATTTGTTTTGATTAGAGGTAAAAAAAGAGTTTTGAAGGGGTCAAAAACCCTTTACAAAAGAGCACACCTGATAAAGAAAGAAAACCACATTACACAACAAACAACCCAACGACAAAAAAACAACAACCAAAAAAAAGCCAAAAAAAAGGAAGCTCGTCAACAACACTACATATTCTTTAGGATCTCAACAACTTCCATATCAGTAGCAACCATCTTCTGCGCATTGTCCACGGTACCAAACACTTCCCTACCAGAGGCCCCGACTTGAGCTTTCATTCTATTTCTAGTTTTGACCCCCGGCCCACCAGTTTTTACCTCATCGTTCAAAACACTACCTTTAGCAGTATCCTTCTCACCAACACAACCCACCTCCAACAACAGTACCATCAGTAGGCACAATCTCTTTTCTCTTTTTAGTAGTAATCAAAAGAGAAATCATCATGGCAGAATTCAGAGTGCCCAAAAGCTTAGACGCCTCACCACTCTTTATCACCACTTTCCACATTTTATCAATTTTATCCTCGAGGGATAAGATTCTACCTTCCAAATTCTGTTTCAGATTGATGGTTTCCTCCGCCACAGTATTAACCACAATATTAAGAGACTCCATCAGATTGTCAATTTGGCTTTGAACAATAGGGTCCTCAACCTTACTAGCCACACCTCTAATTCTAACATTATTCCTATTAATTTCATGAAAAAACCACTTAAAAAGTTTAAACTGCAGATTAGTAGTCTCACGGGACGAGCCCAAAACATCAAACAAGTCCTCCCTATCAAAATTTTCAACCCAAGCCTCCACAACAACATCCTCATCAGAAGAACTAACCTGAATCTTATCATCAAAAATAGCCTTACCTTTACCAATAGGGACATGAGACTTCAACTTGTGAATGGAGCAGGCGAGATCCTCTGCAACAGTCTTTCTTTTCAACTCCCTATCCCCATCCACTTTATTAGAACCCCCAACATGACCACCATCCACAACTCTTTCCTTCCCTTGCATTAACCTAGTGTCAGCATTCAGAGAGGCTTCACCATAGATACCACCGGCAAGGGAGAGAGGTAAACCCTTCTCCAAGATTTGACTGGCAAATCTCAAATCCCTGCTCTTCCGGCTCCCCTCTTCAGTTTTCTTCACATGTTTGAATTTAGGGGGAGGAGAGGAAGCTTTCCCATACAGGTCATTCTTGTCCTTAGCATTTTTAGGGAGAGCCATCGCGACCACATCATCACTACAAGTAGTATAACGCTCTTTATCATCCGACTTTGTATTCCTAGTTTTACTCAAAATAGGGGAAGAGGGACCCTCCTCGAAAGAGACATAGGAGTCCGGGACATAGTCAACATCATCATCCTTATCAGACTCCGACTCCTTGTTCAAAATAAGCCTCCTCCTCTTGGCTTTTTTGCTAACCCTTTTCTCACCCAAGTCCATCTCATAACCCTCTCGGGATTTGCCAACATTTTCCTTTGGGGACACGAGAGATTTGTGCACCTCATGCACTTTGACATGTTCATAAATCAGGAGAATTAACCCCACATGCAAAACAAGGTTCCTGGGGTTTTTCATATGATCCTTAATCCCCGTATCCATGACATCACCAAATAATAGGGAAATGAAACCCATTTCTTATGCCTGAAATGGTTAAGCAGAAGGAAATGGTAGTTATTAATCGTAGTATACCTTCCTTCCAAGGTAACATACCTCATAATTTCTTCTGTGACATCACACCAGAGTGCTTTCAAAGAGGTCCTATACCAACCACCACTTTTCACTTTCTTCAGATCAACAACCTTGTTACCTTTGAAGAAAATCGACATCGCATCCTGCGAGTCTTTCTTGTCTCTAAAAACCTTCATGCCCTGCATAACCAAACCAGTAATTTGGGCTATGAATTCTTCGTCCACCACAACATCTTTGCCTCCCAAATTTAGGGTTCTCTCATTCCACCCTTTAGCAACCATCTCAGTGACCTATGCATTGAAGCCATGCAACTTCTCCATATAAACGGTTAAGCCTCCCTTCTGTAAGATCTCCCAAACCTCCTTCTGCTTGACAGTATCACATGACTTAGGCTTGGCGTGATTTCTGTCCCCACCCATCGCAAGCTTAAGCGCAACACACAGCTGAAACCAATTGAAATTGATACACACACCACCCAGAGCGATAATACAAAACAAAAGACTCCAAAAGCTAAAGAAAAAACACCTAGAGTCCATGCGAAGCCCAACGAAGGATAGATAAGCAATAATGGGATGTAGCTCCAAACCTTGTGAAAGTTGTCCTTCAAACTCAAAACTTTAACATCCTCCTTCAATTCATTCACCCATGTGACTAAGGATATGCATCCCACAAAGCCAACAAGGATCGACTAGATATTAACACTCATTAATGATAATCGCTGTTACTTCAAAAGGAATGGAATCATTAAAATTCCATTCCTATGTTCTCTAACACCAAAGTTAGCGAAAAAATCAGCTAACTTATTTCCCTCTCTCAAAATATGGGAGATGTAAACACTATCCAAAGAGTTGATAATTTCAATAGAGTCCTTAATCAAGGCTTCAATGGTCCAAGGAGGAGGAGAGACCAATTTCAAATTGTTAATAATATTCAAAGAATCACCCTCCACCCAGACTTTCCTATACCCATGAATTTGAGTCAATTTGAGACCATGATAGACTGCAGCCGCCTAATAAATTTGTTAGTTCTAAAGTCTAAACAAAATAAAATTATCTATTTATATTAAACATAAATTAATCATTTTGTTAAATATGTCATTCTCATGACTTCTTTATTATTATAAAATATAATACTATTCAATTTTTAATTCTTCTAAATCAATTTAATAAATTTGTTATTTTATATTCTTTTTAATTAAATTAAATATTCATTTACATTATTATGCAAAACAAAAGGTACTTTACTTATATATGTGTATTGGTCTTTAAAAGGCATGACACTTATTTTTCTAGTTTATAATTTTTTAATTTTTATGATTTTTTTACCTTGTAGATATATTCAAGTTCAATAGTTGTAGAAGAAGAATAAGAAAAGTTTATTTTATTATAGTATCGTAATATGATAAGTCTATTTATTTTTGGCATTATAATAAGAGAGTTAACAAATTTGTTGAGCTAGATAAAATGTTTTAGGAAGCTTCTTAATAATTAGATGATATATGTTTCTTTTGAGTTTTTTTATAAATTTAGCAAAAAAATTGTCACTGTTATTTTCATGTTGATTTTTAAGTTTTTTACATAGATAAATTTTTTTATTAAAAAATAACACATTATAAAGTAGGTTTGTCAATCTTAAAAAGACTCATGGTGTATTTGTTCCATAAAATTAACAAAATTTAGATGAAATAAAAATAGACAATCAACAAAAAGATGAGGAACCCTCCAAAATTACAAAGCAAGCATAATAACTTGTTCCCTTGAAGATTTTACATGCTTGAGTATAGAAAATACTATCCTTTTATGTTAAAAAATTTGACTAGCACAAGAACATCACAAAATAACATATCAAAGCACTAGTAGGAATCAATAATCCATATAGGTTTTGTAGTAAGCATTTACAAGAACATTGAAGTCTTTGCTCAAGTTCCAAAGATGCAATATTGATTATTTCTAATAACAACTTTGTATGTCATTCCAAATAGATGTTGATTTAGCCAAAATAAAATAAAATAGTAATTTGATTTCCTTCCCTTTTGGTATGGTTCCACTTAACAATATTGAAATCATAAATTCACTATATTATAATTCTTACATTTGTTTAGCTACTCATGCTAAAAGTTAGAGGATTTCTTTTTGAAATTATCAACCAAAATTTTCTATTTAGATTCTAGAAAACATTGGCAAAATGTTTTATCTTAGTTTCTAAAATAGTTTGACAAATGACCATAGCCCCAATAAGATTATTAGAACAAACACTAAGATTACTAGTAAACCATAACTTAATCCTACTGTTATGGTCACACCAAACATCTCCCATGCTAACATTTTCAGGATTGTCTTTTGTAGGTCCATCAACATTAATTTTAACCAAGCCTAGAGGAGGACATTCTTAGTAGGGAATTTTTAGTGGTGAATCTTCACCAATTGCCAAATAGTTCATTTCCACAAATTTGAATCTGTTGAATATATTGCAACTATTGGGGGCCCAAGTTGCAAGGATTTTATGAATTATCTACCAAATACATGTTAATTCACCACCAATTTATTTGTAAGGCATTTGGAACTAATATTTTTCACCATAGTAACCTATGCACTTGTAATGGGGAATCACCTAAATTTCGGAGACATGTTTTAATTTATTGACATATTCGTTAATAACACTAAAAGCTCATTATGTATGAGAACCATTTTTTTCAATACCAATATAATGCTATGCTAATTGTATTGCCATAATTACTTTGAGTATTACATGTATTTTTGATCATGGTCTAATTTTCCCATTTATATGGATTGTTTTATGATTGTGTGTGATTTGCTAAATTTTTACTCCATTTTACAATCATGCAGGGAGTCACCAAATTTACACTCCACTATTTTACAATTGGATCACGAGATTCACCAAATATGAATTCATATAAATATAATTGAAGCTTTAAATTGTTTATTACCTATATTATTCTCAATTCTTCTCTCAATTTAGATCATAGACAAGTAAGAACTATATAGACATTAGTAAGTCAATGAAAGACAAAAGACGAGATAGTTTCTTTATTATTTTCTAATATAAAATTCCTCATGTTTATTTATCTCTTTGCTAGTTTGGTTTCATTGTTACAAATGATATTGAATAGGGAGATGACTAGGTCTTGGCGATTTATATTATAATATTTCTTCTTGTAGAGTCTTTGATAGTGAATCACGAGTTTAAACAAAAGGATATTATCAAAATACAAAAACATAATGCCATACTTTGGTAATATTATTCATCCATCGAATGAAGATCAAGTAACAAAATCAAAATTTGTACTATCTATTAACAAACAAGGTAACACCTTAGAGAAAGTTTAGAATGAATTGGTTGACAATGCCCTAGATGATGTTCCACACTCATAGATGTCTTAAAGTAGTGGGAATGATATTACTAATAAATTGACATCAATAAGGGATAATAAAAATGTAGATCCTACACAAAAAGGAGAAAATAAAAGCCTAACAAGAAACAAGCCATGAGTGGGATATGACAAGGAATTTTGATATTGATGGAGTGTCAAAGTAACCATTCATTAAATTGATAAATAATGTAAAAAATATGAACCTCCTATAGAATGTAGGTATAAGATTTATAGCTGGAAATATGGTAGGGACAAAAAATTATAAAAGTTGACATCATAGAAAAATATGTTGGTAGAGTATGAAAAATAAATCATAGATAAAAAGCAAATTTTGTTGGTGTAGATTTTTATTTTCCTAGTGGGTTAATTTATTTTTCCTTATTTATAAGTTTTTTCTACACTTTTATTATTTTTTCTAAGGATAATAAAGTGAGTTTATCATTTGATAACTAGGAGATAAGGCGATGAGTTGTCTCCACCTTTAAAGGGTGGATCATTTACTTTTTCACCACTTTATTTAATATTGGTGGTTATTGGTAATCAATTCCTATTGGTTGGATTTACCACCTCCATCATCTCCTTAGTTCTATATAAACTCTCTACCTAGCTTGTATTTTCATATTCTTGCATAATCTTGCATACTTTGGCATACAAGTACATTGATGCATGCCGCCATTATTTTGTAGATTTTCTTTGACATTCTAATGGAATCTTGTCATCTTAACATTTGCACATCTCTTGGAATCTCAAGTCTATAATTGTGTTATTTCATTTACAATTTTATATCTTATCTCTCTCATAGAGAGATCTTGGTTATTCATCTATTTCAGAGTTCTAACAAATATCAATATTAAGATAGAAGGCAAAGTAAGAATGTCTTCATGTTAAGTATGCTCTGAAATAGAATGCACATGTAAAATGAAAGACAAATCTTGTTGCATGTTGGGGTTTAATTGAAGCTCAATTTGGAAAGATGATGAGAGAAGCACAATTGGTAAAAATATTTAATTGAGTGTTTCTTCTCACATTTTGACTAGAGGGCATCTTATGACAAACTATTCAAAATATAATATTTTGGTGTCTTTTATAGGCACTCCTGACTTTCTTAACACACATTGGTCAATAATCAGTGGATGGGAATGGGCAAGTTGCCTTGCTAAGGTGGAAATACATGATGTATAGGAAAAAAATAAGAGAGTCAAATTTTACTGTATTATCTTTAGATGACATTTCAATAGTAATTTTCATGGGTATGTATGCATGTGCATATTAGAGAGAAATATCTTTGTAAAATTCATATACTTTGTTCATAAAATTAAAGATAATGCAACATCACAAAATCTATTTGAATTAATTATAAGAAATATTTGAATGAAATTGAAGGTATAGATGACCACAATCTCCAGAAAGTTGGTGTGTGTAGGGGAAGATGGAGCTTCAGTAATACAAGGTCATAAGAATGACCTTTTTGTAAAACTACAAACTTCTTGTTCACCATACATTATTACCATTCATTGCATGACCCACATAATGGATTCAACATTTTAAATTGTGAGCAAACTTTTTGCAGTATCAAAAGTTGAATATTTAGTCCATGAGCTCCACTCATACTCCTATTGAAATCTCAAATAGTTTTTTGAAATTTTAATATTTTTCCAAGGGAATACCTTTTGGAAACAAACTTATTAAGGTTTTCGATACTAGATGGATCTCCTTGCATGGGCCAACACAAAGAGTTTTTATAGAATATCAACCCTTAATTGGAGCAATATACAAAAATTACCTCATAGTAGACAAAAATTCTAAATTCATATATTTTTAGTGACATGAAGACACCTATAACTTTATCTAGTCTTCTTCCCATGCAAAAGGAAATAAATATTCTTGATACAAAGCTATGTAAAGTAATATGCTTGACCCTTTATATTCTATATCTATCAAAGTAGGCATTCATAAGTCTAAAATTTCATAATTGATATTTGATGACAAATGTTAACAACATTGGTAAATTTTTATAGTTTAATACAAGCAAGGAGTTATGTGTCTTTGTATGAGGATATGAGATATCGATGCACTATTTTTTCTAAGGTTAAACACATTACCATAGAACATGTTACAAGGGAAACTTTTGATAAGATTGTTAAATTTGTAAGTATTACTTTAAAGGATATTGTGAAATATCTTTTTGTAGAGATTAGAGAGTGATTACCTTGATTTGAACTACTTGAATCTATGTTTGTTGTGTATCCTCAACATTGGATCAATTGTTAACCACTTGATTTTCGTAATAAGATAAAAGACCTTGACCAATCAATTTTATAAAAGTTTAGAATTCAATAGCAACATATAGAAAGAATTATAAATAACCCTAAGCTTATATAGAAATCAACCCATTTTGCAACATCAATGATGGAACAATATAAAATCATGAGGAGTCTCATCGAAGATGGATTAATGATAAAAAATTAATCAACCTTAAGTTAGAGTGAAATATTGTGTGATTCAATATCAAAATATTTCAAATTTGTTGATGTAACACCCCTCTATTTTGCTCTTATGTTAGATTAAGATGCTTTATTATTTTATCATTTCTTTTAGAGCAACATGGACTATATGTGTTATGAGATGTACTTTCCTTGATGTTATACCTGACATGCTTTGATTAAGAATAATGTTGGTTTATTATGACATGATTATTGCTCATGAGTTTTATTAATGATGGAAGTGTCAGTTTGGTGATACTGTATTGGTGAAGGGGACATGATTGCATCACTCGCTTGCAAGCGCCCTGCGATTCTATGATTTCCTCTTCATGGTGTATTTTATAAAGATTTTATATACATGTGCTATTGATGTCTTGGATACAGGTTTGCAGGTACATGACATCGACTCCACCTGGCTTCATAGGTTTGAGCATGTCGACCCAACGGTATGATGATTGGGAGATAGTAGCTAGGTTACCCGTGTCAGGTCTATACCCTAGCCATAGTGTATCGTCAGTCGAGTTTGTTGTGTCGTCGTTTGTTTTGTTCAATATTATTTAATTATGAAGGGTTCTTGATTATGGAAATAAATGTTTAAAATTATTGCATTAAATAACGTTGAGTTTTATTTAATTAATTTTAGACATTTTGATAGAAGCGTTGTATTTAAATTAATTAATTAAATTTAATTTATTTAGTAAATTAAATTTAATCCATTGGGTTAAATTTATTTATTAAGTAATTAAAATTAATTAATTAGATATATTTATTTAGAAAGTTGGAAAAGAGAATTTAATTCAATTTGGAATTTAAATTTGAATTAGAGGTAATTAAATTCAATTTGGAATTAAATTAGGATTTGAAATTTTTAAATTATATTGAAATTAAAATAGGTTGTTAAAAGATATTTTATTATTGCCACATGTGTGAGATGAATTAATTAAGAGGATGTTGGAAATTTATTCACGGGAGAAAATTTGGGGAATTGGTTGAAAGAAGAGGAAAAGCTTCTTCACGGGAGTGTGAGGATATTTTTGGGGGAAGAGGAAAAATTGAAAATACACAGAGGATTGTAAAGTTTCTTGGCTGTAGGAATTGTAAAAGAATTGTTCTTGTTGTGTTTGCTATGAATATTGGATACTATTTTGGTGCTGGAATTACTGGGATTGCTGGAAAGAAGCTGTGGAAGCTTTGGAGGAGACTCGACATCAAAGATTCATCTTGTCTGAAGCTTCTTGATACAAATTCTTTACTTATGATATTTTATTGTTTAAAATCTAGATTAGAAATTGTTTTGTTCAAATGAATTGTATTATTAGATCCATTTAGGAAAGGATTTGATTTTAGAGAAATATTTTTTTTAAAGCTTCTGTTGTTGCTGTGAAGTTTTTTTTTAGAAAATTACTTTTGTAGAAAAATGAATTTCTCTTTGAATCCTCTGTACATTTTGCGATGGAGAAACCCAGAGGATATTAGGTTTTATATTGTAAACCTTTGTTGGAAATTGGTGGTCTCTTTGCCTAGATTTAGATTTGTAAAAGTTATTTAAAAAATTCATTTTAAAAAGCCTCTGTAGAAATTTTGAGTTCTCTGGAAATTTTATAAATTCTTCCTGTAGATGGATGTTTTGTAAATTTTCCCAATTTATCCAGTAAATTGAAATTCTTTTTATATATATATATATATATATATATATATTGATATATACATATATATACATTATTTTAATGGGGATTTATTTATTTTATTTTATTTGTGAATCGCCGTTCGTACGTGCTGGGGAAAGCGAAATTGAAATTTCGTTGTATTTAAAAAAAATGCATTTGAGAATTGTTTGTATAATTTTTTTTTTTATTGTTGGTGGTTGGAGGGGGCGGATGCACCCCCACCACCCACCGTACCCACTTGAAAGGGAGTGCGCTGCTCCCATGGCAGCACCCTCCACTAAAGTGGAGGGAGCACTGCCATGGCAGCAGTGCTGCCCCCAACAAAGGGTAGCAGGTTGTACACGTACAGTCCGACACCCAATGCAATGGGTGGCCGACTGTACAATGTACAGTCCGACGCCCAAGACACCAAGGCCGACTGTACATGGGTACAGTTCGACGGCCAAATAAATATATTTGTTTTTTTTTTGTTTTAAATAAAATACTTAGAGGAAAATTTCGTGTATTTGATTTCCATTTTAGAAATCATAAAATATTTGGTTTTCGTAGAATTTAAATGGTATAATATTAAAACATATATACATTATGTATATATGTATATATATATAATGTGTATATATTTACACATTATTTTTATGTGTTCTGTGTTTTGAATAAACAACAGTTTATAGATATATATTTAATGAGTATATATCATAAGTATATATACATAATTATTTATTAAAATATAATTAGGTATGTATATTTTATGAATATATATGTAGATAATTAAAATAGTTGTATTTCAAAATATCATATTTTATGTAAGATTGGAAAATGGAAGGAATTAATTGTAGAAGGAAATATGTTGCTTTTAAAAGTATTTGAAAAATGATTCTTACTGCTGAGGTAATTTAATTGTTGTAAATAATTATTTTGTTAAAGCAATTGGTTTATTTACTATGAAATGTATTAGAAAGGGAAATGGATTTAATATATCCAAAAATAGATTATTTCCTTGCAATTGCTTTGTAGTAATTATTTCCTTTGTGTTCATGTTTGGGGAAATGGGTCTTAAGTATTGTAAGTCTTCCAAAGAGTCCTAGAGGATGGGGGTTGTCGTAATGTGATGTCAACTGGTTGTACTTCCCTTGGGTAGTGCATGATGTCTTTTCAGTAATTTACCCGGTTTCCATGAACGAGGATGCTTTGTTCCTCCTTTGGATGGAGAGGTTTGGTTATAAGTTTTCACCTTGTTGGAGGGGTCTTGCTCCAAGTGTGGTCAGTAGGAGGGTGAAGCTTGATGAGGGCCAGGATCTGGAAAGATCTAAAGGGTAACTCTTGCATCTTGTGTGACACTTCTCCTAGGTCAACTTTATGGGGGATTTGCTAAGTTATGGATTGTGTTAACTGGAAGCAGTGTGATCTTTTATTTGTTAGAATCATGTGTGTGGTCGAGTCAGTATGAGTCGGCCTAAGTCTAGAGGTTGTAGGGATTGTCCTTGTATCCTTGATACTGTCTCCTAGCACGGGGGGTGGGCCTTTGGGTACCACTTGGTTGGGAGGAACGTGCGCCCTACGCTGTTGGGTCCCCCTTTGATTTGCAGATCGTGTGGCGAGGTCTTCTAGTTGGAGAGCTCGTGGATGCCAATGGTTTCATTCCATTATCTTGTTGTATTTTATTTCAGTTGGTTTTTGTAAATAATTCACTCCTCAATTGTATTCGAGGAGGTATCTTGTAATTGTAATAGTTAAGTTTGATCTACCTCATTCCGGAAATGAGTATTGTAATCTACTTATAAATTAATGTAGTCCCAAGCTTATTATATTCTATTCTTAGTGTTAGTATCTTTAATGCTTGTAAGTATGTGCAAATAAATGTATGGTTAATATTTTAATTGAAATGTTTTATGTGCGAGTATTGTGTATGTTTTGGTAATAGATGTAATCTTGTCACGTTTCCGTAGAGGTTGTTGCGAAGTATTGTGCATCTTCTTTGATAATAATGCACTTTTAAGAAAAAAATTGTACGCTTCCGCGTTGTGTTGCAACTTCCTTTAGGGTCTCGTGGCGGGGCATTACAGTTGATCTAACCAAACCATGATATTAGGGTTAGTGGAGGATGATATAGTTTAAAGTTCACATGGGTTCTAGAAATTAAAGATAAGAAACAACCTTGATAAGAATTTAAAAAATACTTGAGGATTTATACATCTAGATGTGATATCAAAAGTTTTCCTTTTGAAAGGGCACTAGAAATTTGGAGGTTCACATGTCAAATAAGGTTGTGCAACACTTCAAACAATACTAGCACATATAATAGTTATTGATTAGCTATGCACCCTTGCTGAGCTATCAAATAATCTACCTACTGAAACAAGAATACTTCTCAAAGGGTGGGATTTGGTGAGTTGAAGTCAACCTCCAAAGAGGGTTGGTTCCCTTGTAATCACCTAAACTAAACTAAACTACTAATTTACTAAGGAAAAGGACAGAGAAATGACATGAAATCAAACCTATGATCTATAGAGGTGATGCACCAAACTATTTTCGAGACTTATGCTTATCATTGACACAATTTTTTCAATCAAAAGACATACTATGAAAAAAATAGGTTTTCTATCATATTCATGCACGAGTGTTTCATAAGAAGATTAGAACTTAACAATACTGGGAAGGAAATAAGATATTTTCACAACAAAAGGCTATTTGAATCAATGACATAACTTATAACCTACATAGAATATATATACTTCTATATGAAGGTGCTATAGAATGAGACATGAAATTCAAGGATTGAGTATGATTTCACAAAAGCTATATCCATCATTCATTATTGCACATAAGATACAAATTAGAGAAGGAAAAACCCTTTGCTTTATTGATAAAAGTTGTTGAAATTGCATACAAGTCAGCTATAACACACTTGAACAAATAGTCTCTTTATAATGTTGCTTTGTAGAAAATGATTTTTTGAGTTACAATACTAACTCCAAGGTTGTAACAAACTATTTTCTTAAGTTACAATGCATAGTTTTACTGGAAAGAACCCCTATATGGGTTACAATGCATAAAAAAAACTTCAAATAAATTCTTTCGAGTTATAATTTCAGCTAAAAAATAAGCCATAACTAATTGAAATATGCCCTTAGGCCTCCTTTTATGTTGTCTAACAACTTGCTAAACATTAGGAACATGTTATGAGGATAAAATGACAAGTGTTTACTTCAATTTTTTGGGTCAAACCTCTTGGGCGCCTAACTGACTTGTCCCTCTTTTTAGCCCCTTAAAGTGCCCCATTATGTTGGTTGAATGAAGAATCCTTACTTTCTTTGACCTCGTTCATTGATGATGCCCCTTAGAAGAATCACGGATTCTCTCAATTGGCTTAAATTGGGTCAAACTAGTTCCTTTATTCCCTCAACCTATTGCACAATTCACCAAACTGCCCTAGATGTTTTGAAAAAACCACAATTGATCATTAATCTTCTCAAACTACTACAACCTTCATCTCCATGCATATAGGGCATGTGGAAGAGGCCTGAATTGGTTGGAGACCTAGGGGCATAGGAGGGTTTCTACGACAAGTTTTGACACATGTCATAACAATTAATACTTCCTTTATGTCCCACCAACACAAGTTATCATCACCTTTCATTATGCAATTAGGCCTCTTCTATCATTATTCTGCTATTAGGCATGTTATATTTTTCTTAGATCTTTGTTCTATGACTTAAACTTCTTGATAGGTCCTTGGTGTTTAGGATATTTGTGGTTGCTAGATCATTATCATCATTTTGAAGTTTATCTTTCATTGGGGTTGCTTCCTTGTAGTTCTTGAGTATTTGGTATGTCTTGGGGACCAAACCCTAGCTTGGGTTTTCTCACTAGCCAAGACTCCAATGTTAGAATAGGAATACAACACCTATGATGGATTTCAATGCTTGACTAGGAATCTAGTGCTCTATTTGGGAACTAGTGTCCTCTCTAGGTGCTAGTGTCCTTTGGTGCGCTATTTTTTCATTTCATCATTTGGTCAAATCTTTCGTTCACTTTTTGGGAAAACCTTGTATACAAAAGTTGTTCCCCTTGGACTTGAGGGTCTTCCTGTATTGTTTATTTATCAAAAAAATTCATGCCTCAAGTTTTATGGAATATCCTTGCTCTAGGAAGTGTGTCATTGCTTGGAAGCAACATGTCATTGTTCCAACTGGTGGAGGGTTTGTACCTCTTGGTTAGAAAACCTTCATGTAGGTTGAACCTCGTGTTTAGATGTTGCCTTAGGTTATCTTTTAGTGTATTGGAGGTGAATGTTCCTATTGATGTGATTGTCAATCACACACACCAAAGATTAAATTATTATAGCATAACCTATCTCTCTTGAAAGATTTTAAATTCAAATAGAATTTAAAGTCTCAAGTCTTTAATTGTTAGGTCTTTACATAGTAGGCTCACTTAGGGTTTGTTGTATTTTATTGTTACTTATAAAAGAAATTTCTAGGATCTTTAATTATATGAGCTTGACATACTATGATTTATAAGGCATCTAGACTTATTTGATCAATTTTACTATTTACTCAACAAGATCACAATTTAATCCAACAAATATTGCAAAATAAGATCTAACTTTGATCAATTCTTTTGAAATTATCTAAAGATCTTCACAAAATTTAGATTAAGAATTATTTAACATATTTTATGTCACATATTTCACATATTTCTCATTAAGATTTGTTTTCTAAGGATTTTGATTAAAAAATAGAAAAAGATAAGGGTTAGAAGAGAAAAGGATCTAAGAGACAAATTTTCAATGATCACACACAAATATCCTTCCAAAATAATGAATAAGGCCTAAATCAATTTATATTTCACCATAAATACTCATAGCTACATATAGATGATCCAAAACTTCAAATGAAATTTATCACGTGCCAAGAAATTGATCAAATTCACCTAAAGGTTGGTGCATAAATTTGATATTTCTAAGTAAATAACAAATATATAGTCATGTATGATTTATAATTAGGAAAATGACTTGCAATTTTTCACAATTCACTATTATGTACAACAATATATAAATGATCCCATTGGGTGTGAAAAGAAATCATGAAGAAAACTTAATATTGGTAATTTTCCAACTTAAGCTCAACAAGTATCAACATTTTTTAGGTCTCCCTAAAATAAATGAATCATGTCCTTTTTATAGAAGAAGGATACCCAAAACCAATTAAAATGATGAATGGTTCAAAATCAATCCAAAAGAAACAAGGGTGGAAATTTTACTGTGGCACATGGCTGACATCAACACTTTGAAAATTGACAAGTGGAATATTTTGTTTCAGATCTAGAACTTTGCAAAACATGATAGTTGGAAATTCCTCCAAAATATGATGACATGGTAGTAAGGCATCTAGAACATAACTATATCATAAAACCTTTAGAAAAATTGCATGTTCTCCTGTAAGTTGACTAAATTTTACAACAATCCATCAAATGGCTTCATTATTAAAACTTAGTGACAACCCAATAAATTGCATAATCAACAATGCATATTAATCTTAATTCTAAATCATTTTCATCCTCAATGATATATTCCTTATCCAAAGCATATTTCCTTTGGCTAAGTTCAACAAAATCAATAAAAAATTTAATCATTTCTTGCTTTGGGAAGTCCTGTGTTAATTTCCACTTGTATTTTATAGTGCTATACTTCCAAAACTAAAGCTACCTTCTTTGAAATTTCCTTGGCTATCCTTTGGTATTCCTCTATCAATTTCATGTCATACATAACTTGGTACATCACATCTTCACTTTGGTTGGCTACTGGATCAACCAAAAATCCATCACATATGTTGTTAAACCTTTTGAACATTTCTTTCTTATTCTCCACATTATTGTCATCATATATTGACTATGTTGACTTACCAATTATGACACTATCTTAAAAAATCCAATCCAAAACCATATGTCTTGTATTTTATACCTACACTTGGCATTCTTGAAAACAAATATTTTCAAACTTCATTTTCTCCAACCAAGTTTGCACTTGGGCCACACTTTTTGGAGTCAATTTTTTTCCTTTATTAATAAGCTACGATTGGATTTCTACAATTTCATCAATTTGGATAATTCTATTTCATTCTACTCCAACCTATCTATAGAAGTATCTCTCAATTTGTTCATTTTATTTTTTAACTTTGACATTTCTATCTAGCCTTTGATAGCAACTTTTATTGTTTCCTCCCCACTTTCAATAATGGACTTTATCCATTTATCCATCACTCCACTTACATGTTTCATTTTATCTAGTGCAATTACTTGATCCTTGGAGATTAGAAAATGGTTAGATGGTAATTAATTCACATCTTGGTTTGGCCCAATTAATTGCTTAATGCAAACTTGCAGTTGTTCCACCTAAGCTCTAAGATCTTTCTTCTTTAACTTATCCTTCTTAATTCTTATTTCCAAGGCATGTACATTAGCCTTTAGTTCACCAATTTATTGTTTTCTCATTAGTCACCCCAAGTCCATAGTTGTTAGTTGTTATTCCATTGGTGTCATGTCTTCTTTATCCTTATCTTCCAATGGAGTAGAAATATGAAACTTTATTGATTTTATAGTGTCCCTTGTCATTGAAGATAAGATTCTTGTCCTTTTCTTTTCCCTAGGAGTTTTAATTTGTCTCATTATTCTTTTCAAGTCCAAAGAAACAACTTGCACCTATGCTTTGGACTAGAATTTTCTAACCAAGAGGGAGTGTTTACATCTATATTTATACTCAATTGTTTTTTTCTTGTAGGTGACCTCTCCTCAATTAGTTCTTGTTCATTCGCTCGTCTTTAAGGATCATCTATATTTACACCTTTTAACTCTAAGGATTCAATATGTTTTTGTTTGTTAATATTCACTAGATTATCTCCCATAAGAATATCCATTCTTTCCACTTTATTAACTTCCATAAATAGTTCATCCATAGACACTCTTAATTCTACATGCACATCTTCTTCCTAAGGTTCTATGACTAATTCTTGTTTTATTTTCTCAAGTACTATATTCTCAATTAGTTGCTCAACTATTGGTTCCTTTTGAGAAGCCTCAGTAATGAATTCTCTCTACATCTCTTTACCAACTATGATTTCAGATTATACCTCTTGCTCTTCTAGTTTTGTGAATAATTTTCTTTGAATCTCCTTTGCAACTTGAGTAATGGAATCAAAGTCTTGACTACTATCAACAATTTCTTCATGTCCAGGTTCTACTAAGCCTACTATTTCAATCAATGACACTATAGTGTCTTCAGGCACTTGAGTTGACTAATCAATCGGAATATCTAAAACAATAGGTTGTGATGTCAGATGAACAACCAGAACTTATACTTTTGGAAATATACTTGTTACAAGATTTTCTTTGAGTAGCTCTATTTTATCCATTTCTTCTACAATCTTCAATGTCCCTATCATGGGCGGAGGAGAAACCAAATTCTTGGCTTTTGTAACTTTATCTTTTACTTTGTCTCTTAGCTTTTGAGGTGTATAGGTTATAATCATTGGATTATTTTTCTTCAAAGTGGAAAAAGACTTAGCTAGATGGCTCAATACTATTTGCTCACTAGCTCTTGTAGTATCTTTTTTGCATCCATTTTAGGTACACTCCCCTCAACCTGTTTTGTATGAATTTTTCTCTTTTTTAAGAGGCAACCATCATAATATGGATCATTCCTATCTTTCTGATTTACACCTTTTAGGTAAGTAGGCATGATATCTCATGATTCCAGTATGCTTTTCCACTGTTCAACCCATATATCAATGTTTTTGAACACTCTATGTGTTATTATCCCTAAATTATCTACTTGATGCTCTATCCATTTCAAGTCTACAATAGGTTGATCATAAATATTGTATTGTTCATAATTAGTGTTTTGTCAAAAATTGTCACTCTATGTTTGGGAGATAGATCAACACTTTTCTCCAAATATCATTCAAGGAAACCCTAGATATCTCAATCCAAGGATATAATGAGGGAAATAGACCTACAATAAGGGTGTCCTAGGGTTTGATTAGAGACTAAAAAGGGGTTCACCACCAAGCTAGGGCTTGTAAAGACAATAAATGTAAATGACATGCAAAGTACCATGCAAAACCTAACTAAATGACCTAGGAATGAAACTGAAAATCAAGATAACAAACTAAGAATGAATAGATGTGCACATGGAAGAATGATGAGGTCAAAAGAAGCTCCAAAACCTTGAAAAATTATTGTTTGGTGCCCACTGGGACTCATACGCCAGTCTGGGCGATTTAGTCCTAGACTAGGGTTTTTGTGCCAAAACTGGAATCTCACAGTGGTTGATTTGAATTCACCGAAATCTAGAAAATTCTTTGTACTAGGACTCATACGCTAGAAGTGGTGTATCAATCTTGCTTAGATATTTTGGAGGGTCAGGACTTGAATCTGCTCGCCTATCTTTTCTCTTCCTTCCAAGCTTTGTTTCCGAGTCTGAAACCTTGATTTGCAACATGTAGGTGAATTTTCATGAAGATAGCAACCTTGTGACAACTTAATCACTTTCTTCAACCTTGCAACCTAGTATTCAAAGGATCTCCAAGTCTCAAGACACCTAGATCTGCAATCACACATGTAAAGAGAGAAAAGCTTTTTGATTGTTAGGAAATGGGGGTTTTCCTTGGTCAAACCCCATTTAGGTAATTAAACCTTGCGATGAAACAATAAAATATGAACATGAAACATGCAATATGAAACATGAACAATGATACCTTGAATGATGTATTGAGATGTAAATCAACAATCTAACATTAATTGGGAACAATGATACCTTGAATGATGTCTTGAGATGTAAATCAACAATCTAACATGAAGTGGTCATGTAGAATGTAGATCTTGATCTTGAATTGGATATACAACAATGTTTGCAAATGGATCTTCGATTCTACATCACAAAACTACCTCAACAACATGCTTGATGCCTAATGTATTTGACATGATGATGAATCTTGAATTGCTGCAACAAATGATGAAGAAATATTCCCTTGAATGCCTTATAAATTCTCTTGTAAACTCTCTTGATGCTCTTGTGAAGTCTTGTAATCATAAAATTACTATTAGGAATGCTGTCTTGAAAGTCTTAGGTGAAAATGAGTGAAATAACCTTGTATTTATACTTGTTTATGCTAAATTTCCCAAAATTTCAACACAACAAGCCAATATCAGATCTAGGAAGATAAAATACCACCAAGAATTAATTTTAAATTAGATCTTGATTAGAGAGGGACTCATACACCTAAGGTAGTGTATGAGTCCCAGTGGCTCAAAATTGGGGCACAAACTCCAATATAGGTCTTGTTTAATGTGAAATTCAAAATCAGGTCCCAAGACCTAGGTGGGACTCATATGCCCAAGGTGGCGTATGAGTCCTAAACCACTAAATCTGGAACACATGACCCAAAACATTAAATTATGATTGGTTATTTGATGTGTTGGGATTATCTCTAGAAAAATGCATTTAATAAGGCTTGTGGATGCAAAATAGGGCCAATTAAGACATAAATAAGCCCAATTAATTAATAAAACCCTAGATTAGTGTGAAATTGTAAATATACACTTTGCAACACCCTAAATAAGGAACCATTAAGTTTATTTAGTTTACAAGGGCCCTAAACTTAATGTGAAGGTGTAAATAAATACACTTTACAATACTAAATTAAGGAAAAATTAGGTTTATTTAGCTTAAAAAGATCCTAAAACTAATGTGAATGCATAAAACACATTACAACACTATATCAAAGCGACATTAGGTTCATTTATAACATTAATTATTCCAAAATTAAGTGCGAAAATGTAGACGGATACATTTTCCGTCATTACATTTAGCCCCCACTTTAGTGAGAGGAGGAACTTGCTTCAAACTCACACTAAAGTAAACATTAAAGAGGGTTCAAAGTGTACCAATGCAGATGGTATAGGATGATAAAGACCAAGGGGGTGGTCAAGCACCCAGGATCCAAGATCCTAAGCACAAAGGGACACACACACAAGGTGTATGATATGCAACATCAAGATACACAAACATGCAATGTCAAAGATATAAAGATGAAAGAGAAAGAAAAGGTGGATCAAGCTTTGACTATTTGTCCTACATGTTGTGGATCAGATCTAAGCTATTTGTCTAAAAACACATGCTCACTCTGAGGCAACATAACTTTAGGATGTGTCTTGGGTGAGTATCCAAAAAGGGTGGCTTACAAGTGGAACACCATGTCTACTATGCAAACCAAATGGACGCTCACAAGGGCTAGTGGAACCTTAGGCCATCCACTAGGTGATCCCCTAGAGAGGTGATACACATACACACATGGTTGGTATGCGCTCACACACACAAGAAAGTGGCTATGGGAAAGTCATGCCTAAGTTTGACTCCCATACGTATAATCATACCAAAGCTATACCTCTTGATAAATTTGATAAGGTTCCACACAACAATGAACTTTGAGCTTCATGAGGCAAGCGAAGCTGTGCATGCTTGAAACTCATGAACAAACAAGATGGCACCATAGGCAAGCAAAGTGTGTTATGCAAGGTGGCCATATAACGAATATTGTAAATGCGAAATAGTGTAAGGTATGATCAAAGGGATTTTTATTAGTTCATGTAAGGTCTCTTCTTAGAGAACATTGTGCTTAATGTATCCAAGAGAGTACACGTCAAAGAAATATCACACTCTCAGGGGAAATCAAACCCAATGACACCACCAAGAAAAGGACACGTCACAAGAAGAAAGAAAATCGCACAGTGAACATGAGTGTCGATGTATGCGCCCACTTTAAAGTGGTTGCTAACACCATTGCTGTGAAAAATTGATTTAAAGTAGAAGACATGAGAGCTTATTCAGAAAGCCCTATGTCGAGTCATATGTTTCCAAATGAAGCTATGCCATGGATAAGGGGCTTCCCCCAAAACTCAGTGCATCACATGTGAGCCAACTTAAGACATGCCATTCACATCCCAAGCTTGCTCTTATATATACATGGAAGCCAATAAAATAGCCAAAAAAGATAATGAAAAGTGTCATATGAGGACAAGGCTACTTAACCCCTTGCCCCCACTTAGTGTAAGACAAGGATGAGTCAAGATGATTGATGAGAAACACGCTAGAGTGAAAATCAATATTGATTGGAGGAATTAGGTGCCTCAACATGAGGAAGAGAACCACACTCCTGAAGATGTTCAATTTTATCACTTAAAGCCTTACATTCATTAGTAGAATGACCATGAACTCTATGATATGCACAAAATGAACTCTTGTAGTCAAATTTATTTCATGTTCTTGGAGGGAGAGATATCAAAGGATCTTGGAGGAGTCTCGACAAGATACTCTCTTGATCAATAGTAGATGATGTTCCTTTATTTGTGACAATGATATCTCTTGCTTAGTACAATGTGTCATACCTACACAAGACTCTTTAGATGGCGAGATTTTGTACTCTTCTTTAAAGGAAGGTGTAAAATCTAATGAATTCAAATCATTATTGTTTTACATGATGAAATTGATATTAAGTGAGGATTTATTTGTTTCTTTTATTTCTTTTGAATGAAAATAATCAAGACCACTAGTGTCTATCAGTTCAGGATGCACTAATGTTAAATTTGGCTTAGAAGAATCTCTTGTAATAGTATTCATATTAAGTGAAGGCTTGTTTGTTTCTTTTGATGGGAAATAGACAAGATCACTAGTCGTTCCTTGTGTGTTAGGCTCTATAGGGACACAAATACCTTGTTCTCTAGCACCACATCATTTTCCACTATATCCAAGTTGTTTCATAAGTTCATAACCTTTTCCATAAATCTGTTTCATTTCTTTTGGAGTTGGTGGTTGTTTATAATCAGCTTCATGAAAGTTTGTTGTGTAATTTTCTTCTTCTTCTAAAGTGTTTGAGGTGTATGCTTTCGAAGGGTCTTCCAAATTTTGTGTTGACATTATCGATTTTTATTTTCCCTCTTCAAAATATTTGTTTATGATCTTGTATTCTCCCACGAAAGATGTGAAATATAAGGAACCCCAATCATCTTCTAATAGTTTCATGAAATTTTCCATCATTACAATTGGAATCTAAACTATTTCCATCTTCCACTTTGAGTGGAACTTCATGAGTCCCTAAAGTTTTAATTTGTTGTAAGGTAAGTCTATTATAACTTATTTTCCTTACTTAGTGATCATCTGAACAATTTGATTAGAAGGCCTCAACATGAGGCTCATGCCTAAAACTTGTTGATACTTTTGTTTCCATTTTACCAAATGGATCACATCTCTTCTGATCTAGCTAAAACAATTGCATTCTATGCTTCAATAATTCATGTTCTAAAGATTTAGCACAACTGATACTATCACACTTATACCATCCAACACTGATAGAAAATTGAGTTCTCCAACTCTATAATTGAACTCCAAAAAGTAGTGGGATTCAATTATCTATTTGGTATATTCAAGTAAAATCATTTTTTTTATGTGATATCTAGGAAATTTATAAGGTTTCCCAATGAACCCTTCATTCTTAAGTAGGGAAATTTAGGAAACTATATGAACCAATTTCCCATCTCACCAACTATTGTTTGTGCTTTAGTAGATAATCTTTTAGTTTTATCTCCTTCCATTGTTCGCACCAACCACATAGAAAAACTATCATTCACTCTCATGTAATGTTCCATGGACTTATTTTCTTCCAATTGAGGATAGTGATCATATACCAAGACTATTCCTGGGCTAGTACCTAACAATACACCCTTCTCTAAACCATCAAAAGTTCCCACGGTTTCTAATGCATATACCAAATAAGATGTCATATAAAATGTCTTATGCTCATAAAAAATGGTAATTTAGCTAAATAGGCTATCATTAATGAACCTAGGCCAATGTAACATTTGTTGTCCTCAATGGATTATTTCAATCTAAACCTACATCCACTCTTCAAATATAGTTGAAGATGATAGTCCAAACACCCTACTTAATAAAGTTACCATGTCTCCGATTTCTTTAATAAAATCCCTTCTATATAGCGTTTTTGGTAACTTTGACAATGATTTGTATGGAGTTTTCTTTCATTTTATATTAATCATCCTTCTAGCATATTAATCATATGCTTCTAATGCAACCAAATCTTTAATTATTGTCACCTGAGTGGAAAAAGGGATATCAAATACTTGTCTAATCACATCTTCACTCAAGTCTACATATACTTGTCCATCCACCTTAATATTTATTGTGGCTTCATCAATGATATCATGCATTCCAAAATTAATTCTAGGAAATACATAGCAACTAGAAATGTTACAAACTTATCCAATCCATTCACTATAATTTTCTTAGCCCACTTAGTTCTTTTTAGACTCTTCAATCTTTGATAGAAGTTCGTCATGTTCATAAAACTTAAAGTACATGTTTGTTGTTTCTTCATAAGTTGGCTTAATTTAAGATGGAAAAAACATCCCTTTGAATTCCTCTTTCATCTTGCTGATTATTTTAGTCATTGATCCTGTAAGAATATGCAATACCTTCCATTACCGAATGCTAGGTTTTATTATTTTTAATTGTAGGGTTAGGTTTTCCCTAAATTATGCCCTAATTTTCATTGCATTTAACTCTAATAAAAACAAGAGAATTATATTACTTCTTACCTATAATTTATGTATTTGAGACTAAAACTTGTTGCTAGAACATAATGTTTCAATTCGTTCATAAAATTATAAATATTGCAAGAATGTATACCTAAAATTTTGCTTCTATGAATCAAACCTCTAAATTGGGTTAAAGTAATTATTCACATGTCACTCCCTTTCCTCAAGCTCTATGAATAACTCCTTTTGCATGACTAATTATTTGGATTATCATTTACCAATCATCATCTTAATCATTGTTTGTTATGTCGTGAATTCACTTTGAAATCATTTATGATGAAATGATTGAATACAATCACTTTTATAAATATCAATTCCTTGTAAAATAGGTGCATTCAATGCTTAGATAATGGTAGATATGCATTTATGGAGATGGAAGGAGCATGCAAAAGTTTGAATTGCATCAGGATATGTAGAAAAAGCTAAGTGAATGAGAAATGTAATAATTTAATATATTGGGTTCAAATGGAAGGTTTTTTTTCTACAAATGTAGGTTATTTCAAGTGATTTGAATACTTTATTGAAGGTCAAGTTTAGATAGGAAATCCTAATAGTGATGTTAGCAAAAAGGAAAAAATGACATCATCATTTTCCAAATTCTCATGTAATTAGTCTTTTGGATTTATGATGTATTCATGGATAACAATGACTTCATCGATGCACGATTATAAGAGTTATCAAGTGAACTAGATATTAGCAATCAAAATATTCAAGTTAAAATATAAGAGAATCATCCACAAGACTTAGGCGGTGTCATCATGACATAGAAATTTAATAAATGCAAAGAATGTTTATTGATCTAGATTGTTATGATATTTGGGAAAGGTCGGTTTCAATAGGGGTTCAAACTTCCACAAAAGATTAAATATGGTTAAATTCCCTACAAGAAAGTTCAAAGGATTTGAAAAAAACCCTTCTAAAATCGGGTTCATATGGAAAAGGTTTCTCCATAAAATGGAATGTTCGCTAATATGCTTCTTTTATATATCTATGCGATAAATTTACTTGCAAGTGAACCTTGTGGAAACAACTTGCTAAATTGGCTATCCGAAAAAAATTAAGTGAACTAGATATAAGCTCAAAATGTGCAAATCACATGGGATACAAATGTCTGCATTATTTAGATTGACTTTATAAAATTTTTGGGTCTAGAAATTATAACATATTAAGGAACACATAGCCACTAAAGAATGATGCATTAGAAACTAGAACTCTCTAAATTATGAAGAAATGCATGTGAACCTGACATATTCAACTTCACCTATAAAGGGAAGTTCAGTTGGGCGACGATCTTCTGCACATGATTTAAAACTAAAACCTTTTGCGGACATACACAAGTATATTGGACATTTTAAAGTTAAAATACTAAAACTTTAAAGATTAAATCAAGCCAATAAAACATAAGATGATTAAAGGGATAAAGACTTGCAGGAAAACTCATGTGAACCAACTATGTGAAAAAAATCTTAATGAATTGGTTTAAAGCTGAATGAGCATACAAAACCGAGAAACACTAAATCTACACATCTGATCAGGTATGGAAAAACTTCAAAATGCAACCCTTGCTATTTTTTAATGTTCTACTAATTTACAATGAGATTCAATCAAGAGGCATACCAAAATTTGCAATTTAGGAATTTTGGGAAATTTTTCCTTGGATCACCAATACAAGCAAAAGAAAAAAGCAAAAAAGGGGGGTCCTCATTTTTCTAGGAAAAAAATGGGGCATGTTGTGAGAGTACACAATTTTTCCCTCATCCTTCTCCTTGTTTCAAAAACCATTGGTTTCATCATCTAGTCGATAGTTGTTCCACCATTTGTGTAGTTTTTTGTGGGCTTTGTAAGAGTTATTAAGCGTGTCTTGGTACGGGTTGGATTTTAACGATTCCCTCATTCTACCTTTATGTTGTGTTGTGAGAGAACACAATCATTGGTTAGTACTTGATCGTCATTTGGGTGTCATCTCCCCTCTCGTAGGTTCATCGTGGAGGTTCAAGCGTGCAATTGTTAAGTATTCCATTGGTGCCACCTTGCTTGTGCAATAGTGAGGTTGTTCTTGTTTTCATTTTTCTTGCATCATTGTGTATCACATGACACTTGTGTGCATGTTATCGTCAATTTTCAATTTTTTCTTAAGGTTTTGTCCTAGGTGTGTCAGCTTGGGGCATTACACTCCTTGGCTAGTAGCAATTTTTTTGGAGAATTAATTGGTTAAGAGATAATGGGTGATAGGCCAAAACTGAGGGTAGATATGAGAAAGATTTAATATTTAACAACTAAATTCAGTTTGGTCTAATTGTCAATCCGGGGGTGTAAACTTGCGAATGTTGTAGTGGCTATGCGCAAGGGTTGCAAGTAGTGAAATGAGTATTAATGAAATTTAATTAAAATATAAAACACTCATTTAAATTGCTACCAAATTTTTGCACTACTGTAAAAACTACTATAGGACTGTGTAGGTCGCTAAAGGATATGTGCAGACTATAAGACCGTAATTTGCTATAAAAACTATATGTAGGTGATAGTAACTACAACCTTCATACTGTAAGAAAAATACTAAAACAATAATTATCAAAACAAAAATATAAATCATAAATTAATTATTGAAATAAATAATTAAATTAGTGTCTACATTTCTTCAAAGAAGATTAACAATTATAAGACAAAATAAAATCACACAACATATTAAATAAAATACAAAGATCATTGCGATGCTTCCAAAGAGTGGGACCTCCTCTCCATTTGCACGCGAATGATCTTCTAAGGCGCCGCTACAAAACTCCCTTCAAAATGCGAATCACATATATTATATTTTATTTCACTGTTCACTCTATCCTTTTACACTCCTTCTCGTACCATTATATTGCCTTTATATAATGAATAAGGCATATAACTTATTTTCCAAATTTGCATAGTTGTCCCTTTATTCACGGTTCTCCTATTTCATGGACAAATCTGAAATATAGGGAACCGTTTTATTTATTGATAAATAATCATCTTAAAATAGAGGATTTAGTTTGGATTGCATCCATTTAGCACAACATTATTAGTTGCAACAATAATTGTTTTTGGTTTATGGTTATTACCATGCCAAAACATCAAAGATTACAACAACAAAATAATCATAGAAGATTATTTTTGGCTTGTGGTTGTTCAATATGAGTAGAAAATAAATCATTATTTGTTGCAATAATAGAATTATCATCTCCTTGAAGTAAATAATGAATAGATGAAATTTGATTTCAAGTGTAGGAAATTTGCATTCTCAACTTCCAAGAGCATATTGTAGGATTTATTGTCCTAACACAATGGAAGAAAATATTAATAAATATAATCTATTTATTATTCACGTATTTTATCTAAAAATAAAATAAAATATTACTTATAAATATTTAATTATATGCAACATTCAAAGTGGAAAAATGATATATATGATATGAAAATGGAATATGATAATGGGTATGAAGGCATATGAAAAAGGCTAAAATATGGCATAAAATGGAATGTGAATGACTCTCATCAATATGATTCTTTTTCTTTGTCATTTTATTTCACCAAATTTGATGGTGTAATTGTAATGTAAATTTAAAAATTATTGTATCAATTTAATTAATAAAAAATTATTTGTAATGGTATCTTTTATGTTATATATGAATACTTACATAATTATGAAAGGATTATTAAGTAAACTTGATTGCTTTGTTTTATACCTCTATTATACTTTTCTTACTCATTCTTAATGGATGATTGTGACTCTATGATCTGATAAGGCATCAGTCTTGAAGAATTTGACCCCCCACTCATATTTAAAAACATATAGTCACAAGTAATTGTAGGAATTAGAGTAGGATTAATATATGCTACTCATGGTTCAACGACATAAAGTAGGGAAACCTTAAAAAAAACATAACTATTATATTATTAAAGAATCATGTTCATTGTATCCATACTTTTCTAATGTCTATGAACATTTAAATGAAACTATCTCAAAATATTATCACTATTATCATCTACAGATACATATACAAAGCATTGAACCAACTATAAAAGAGGTATTTACAATTGATAAATCTTGAACTAATGACATAAATGGGGTTCAACTATGTAATTTAGGCATAGTTTCTATTTGTTGTTTTGGTTTTCCATATTTTTTTTATTGAATGTATACTAAGGCATACCTCTAGGAATAGGTGCCTCCTCGGTATAAGATGATCTCAAGGAGTAGAAAAGTTCATCCATTTTCATATTTAGCCTTTAAACTTCTTAAATTTGTAGATGAGCTTACAGTTACGTCCTTCATGAAAAAGCCATAGCCTTGAAGGTGAAGAAAATATATAGGATTTTGGACCTACTATTTCAGGACCTAATATTTTGAAACCATTGCTAGGAAAATAATAATCTTAGTTCATGTTTGAATACCTTTGCAATATTTCCAATTGAAGGAGCTACTTTGTGTTTGAATTTTTGTTGTTTGTTTTGATTTAAGTCTCTTCTAGAGAGAATAGTGGTGACTGTATGGTGATTACAACTCAAAAAATGAGCAGACCTAAAAAATATTTTAACATGGAAAGAGATAGTTGGTTTGTGCATTAAAAAAACATGAATGAACTCCAAGAAGAGAAAATCTAAATACATAAGTAAGTTTCACACTATAGATTCTTATAATACATGAATTATTTGGCACCTTTGGTAGAAATTATACTTATATTGATTTAAGAGATCGTTACATATTTGAAGTTTAAATGATAACTTGGTAAAAAATATAAGAAAAACATAAAGAATTAGGTCTAAAATTAGATAGAATAGAGTTGATACATAGAGGTATGAATATAGTTATAGAGATTAAAATGTAGATGAGTAGCTTGCTCTCCTATGTACAAATTATCTTGGTGCATCACAAAGGGATGGGATAAAGAAATATCTCCCTTTTCTTGATGGTGATACAATCATGCAATCAAAGAATGAAAGAAGGGAAAGAGAATGGTTTAAAAATTAACATAATAGATCTCCTCAGAGAAAGGCAAAGGGAGATTGAGCCTCATATAGCTTTGAAATAAGCTCAATATGCAAATAGTTCTTAGATATTAAACCAAAACCAACATGTACAAAATGTACAACTTAATCATCATGTAAACCCACATATTGCATCTAATGTTCAACATCAAAATATCTCTAATTGTTAAGCGGGGTTGCAAAGGAACAATAACATTAATGTGGGGAAAAATATGAGAGTAAACCTTAGAAGAATGAATTTCTTGGGATTGATGGATAAAAAGAATTAAATTTATTTAGAATCCCTGATTATACAAATCCCATTCTAAATGAGGTTAGAGGAAAAATACCAAAGTTATAAGGGAATAATGCAATAATTGGTGAAGAACATCTTAGACACTTCATTAATGTCACCGATGAGTATGATGTTGAATATGAAGTTTTTGTATTCTTTAGAGGAAAGTTTAAAAGAGTGGTACAAAAGCCTCCTAGAAAGCAACATTGACACATAAAAAGAATTCTAGAGAGTATTTAGATCATAATATAGTGATATATTTGACTCTAAATTTTCCATCCACAAGATCAAAACTATAAAAAAGGGTATAAATGAGACTCTAATTGAATTTAGTAGTATATTTATAATTTATATGAGAAATTCTCCACCATAGTTAAGACCAAATGATTGTATGTGAACTATATATACTATGGTGTTTTTGATGCCAAAAATGGATATTATCTTAGGGATAAGAACCCATAAAATCTTAGAGAAGCTTATTCTATTATTTTCAATATTGAGAGTAATATGTGTTGGAAAATGTGCCTCAACTTACTGGCTTGGAACTTCCCTTAAAGCTTGGAATTTCCCTTTATTAGCCTGAATGTCATGCGATCATTGAAAATAATAAATTTGGAACCTCATGTCGTGGGTTGTGAAGTTTCACAAGTCTCTGATTTATTGACTACATGTCGTGGGTTTTGAAGTTTTGGAAACCTCTGACATACCAATCACGAAGATAAGCGGATCACAAGATCATGAAAAATCATAACTTTAGAACATCAAGTCAGGAGTTGTGAAGTTTTGGAAACCTCTGACTTACTGATAGCTGTGGTGGTTGGCCATCGGTTGTGACGTGGACTTGAGTTGATTGTGGGGACCACAGTTATAAGTAAAACATCATTAGTGTATTGGTTGAAGGAATTTTCGATCAATGGTTGTGATTGAAGCAATCCAATGGTGCCCGCTGACCCCATGCCCCTTGTGGTGGGTCTCGACAGAATTTTGTGGGGTGTGTGGGATTGACTAACTAGTGTACATTTGTTGACTCGGTAACTCATGGAGAATGCCATGGTGGGACCCGACTAGTGCTAGGTTGGAGAGCAATGATTGGTTGTTGATTGTTGATGGATTGAATGGCAATTACTTGGAAAGTTATGTGGATTTTGAAATGAGTTTGACACGGCTGTAGTAGTTACGTGTTTGTGACGGTTTGTGTACAGTTGGAACTATTGGTTTTCTGGAACAAAAGCGGCCATGGCTGGATGTCAAATATATATTGTCATTGTGCAATGAGTTGGGGTTGGATCAATTGGGTTGGATTGATTCAGTGATGTTCTACATTGTATGCCATACAAGCATTGTAACTGTGTGAGAGAACAACTATGATTGAAATCTATGTATGAGGTTGATAAGGGGATTGTAATGCTGCTGTGAATTAACACCTGGAGTGGAGTGTAAATATTTGTAATTGGTTTGTTGTAATACAAAGTGTCTTTACTTGGTGTGTGGGTTTTTCTCTTGTAAGGGTTTTCCCACCTAAATCTGGTGTTCAATTCTGTGCATATTAAATTGTGTTTTTTTTGTTCTGTTGTTGTGCATCTTAATGACTGTAACTAGAATTAAATGATTTTTTTTGCACTTCTTTCTTGTGAATTTTGCATTTGGAAGGCATTTATGCACCGAGCTTTCCTTACAATATGAGAGCTTTTGGTAAGAATATTAAGAGAGTTGATGTAAGTTGTCTCAAATTAAGAAAAGGGCCTTATCCAAACCTTTAAATTCTAATACAGTTGAACAAGTTGATTAGAATTGCAAAGGACTTGTCATATAAGGTTGCAAGAAATAAAAAGGGGTGAAAACATATTAATGTCACAACTTATTTTAATGAGGGTCAACATTTATATTGAAATCCTTATAACTATAATTAGAGTAAAATACCATATAAAAATGAAGGAATAATGTACCTAGTAAAAGGGAATTAAAAAAATAGAGTAAGGAAACTCTTGATCCTATCATGATAGATAATTTGTATTTCTAGGAGTCTCTTTTGTGGTGTGAGGTTTGTTACCTCCTCATGATCCAATAGGTTGTATGGATTCCCTAATTGATTGAAAAAATGAAGACACACCTTATGAAAATGAAAATGCATAATACTATGATGAATATATTGAACAATTGGATGCATTTCAATTTTAGTTCAATGAAAGTGATTTATTTGATCATGGAGATGCTAATACAATATTTTAAAATAATCACAGTGATGTCTCAAGAAAATACAAATTGCCACTTATGGTTTTGAATGGTTAAGGGAAATGATGCGACAAAATTACCAAGGGATAACTCCATACAAAGATAAGAGGATTCTTGTTGAGGCTAAATTCACCCATGTTCAAAATGGTTACTGCATAAGATATATAATTTTTCCTTGAAAAGACAAAAATAATGTTGCAATACCAAGGGTAGAGGAACCTAGTTTATAAAAATAAAATATATAGTAAAAGGAAAAATAATGAGAATGCTATTCCTAAGGGGAGGACAAATGAAAAAGGAAAAGATCTAATAAAATAACCATCCAATAAAATGGAGTACATACCTAAGGATAAAAAATGAAACACTATAGATGTGAAGGATAATTCAAAGGGAAGAACCCTATTGTGAAATAACAACACAATCTTTCTTAGTTGTTGGATGGAGTTGTAGGAAAATTGAAGAAGGCCAATGCTAAATATAATAATCCTGTATCTTGTGGGGATATATAATAGTCCCACAAGATACACCACTACCTATTTATTGCCCTATAGATATAGCACAGGTGTTGAGCCCAATTAGAATCACTACACCTATTAGTAAACTTTATAGGATCCTTGAACACAAGGTTATGATTTTGTCACACTTCTTCTATAAAAGGGACTAATAAATTTGTTGCAAACCCTAGTTCCACCACTATCTTGAAATATAAAGAAGAAATCATAGAGGTGTATTTAGATAATTATTTTGTAAATAATGAAGCGTTTGTTGGTCCCTTCTACACCACATTGTTGATCAATAGGTGCTTGGTCCATAACTGCATGCTAAACTCAAGAGCCTCAAGCAATGTAATACCTCTTACTGTCATGAACTATTTAGGTTTGAAGATGTCTTGCTCCTATGAAAAGTTTTTTTTCCATGGATTCCCACAAAGTTAATGAACTATATGCATTGTCAATAATGTAGAAGTTTAGCTAGGTACATATCCTAAGAATCCATTCTTAATAGATACAATTATTGTTGACTACCTAGTTAAGTGGGGCATGTTGTTATCTAGAAAATGGGCTACTTTAATGGGTGGTAGTATCCAAATGGGTCTATCTTACACTACTATTCCATTGGAGGATGAAATTATCAAATTACATAGGTAGAAAAGGGCATTGAATATAATTGAAGATAAGTATAAGAAAAATAATGAAGTGCACTACATAAACACAAAAATTGATCACTTCATTAAGTATTGTGATAAAGAAAGTAGTGAGGTTTCTTAACCTCTCTTTGTTTTTGGTCCTATTGAAAGTGTAGACACCTAAATTTGGATACTTCATTTGTCCAAATTTACCCCTTTTCCATCTAAATATCCTCTTATTTGCATTAATTAAGTAATATCGTTATTATTTAATTAATACCCTTAATTCTGCCAAATCCCTAAGATATTTAGTTAATAATTAAATACCTTATCTCTTTAATCCCCCTTTTCATCAAATGAATTAAATAAATATGACATTTATTTAATTCCTCACATGTCACATCATTTTATTAATCCTAATCAACCTCTTAATCTCTTCATTAGAGATGTGCACATGCCTAATCCTTGATTAGGATGTGTCACATCCTCCAACTTTTTCAAGTTGGCTTCTAATCCTCCTTAACCACTAATCATCTTTTAATCACTGATCAGTTAAGCCTAATCAGTACCTTGGTCAACTCTCCCCATCTCCCAAGGAATTTTTAATTCTTTTTTATTCACCCAAGGCTCCTCTCTTCCCCATGTGAATTTTTAATTCACTTTTATTCCTCCAAGGAATCTTCTCATCCCCCAAGGTACCTACAAGGTACTTGTCCTTCCTCCACATCATGTACCTCTCTTCCACCTCATCTCCACATCATCCCACCCTAGGCCATCTCACATTCCACATGTCAAGATGTGAGGGCTTGTGAGTCCTCAACTCACCATAGCTCTTCATCTTGGCTTTGTTGGATCAATCTCAACCGTTGAATTCTCCAGAGAATTCAAATTATCCTATAATTACACCCTCATTTCTCTCAAAAAAGAAATCAATCTTTTGCTATCAAAACTCTTGCAAAATTGCCATTTGAGCTCTCATCCACCATAGCATTTAGCATTTCACTCATCTTGCATATCACTTTGCATATTTTTAGTTTGTCATCCAAAGAGCATACAAATCTTCAAGGATCAAAGTGCCAACCAAGGAAGGAGCAACATAAAGGTATAATCAACTCTAACTTATTTTATCTTGCTTTCATGTTTATCATTTCCTTAGGCTAATCATTAAGGTGTCCTCTTTTTTTTTATTTCTTTGTATTGCATCATTAGTTGTTTAGCATCTTACATTAGGACTTAACATTTTAGGAGATCACATTTCTGGCACGCCCGGTGGGACCCACAAACGGGTCTCTTTGCTTTACGTTTGCGGTTGTTTAAGTTGTTTGTAGGTTCAGGTCACAGTGGGGCGGATTTGCCCCGCAGAGGGGCTGACTTGCCCTCCCGGGCGTTGTAGAGGGGCGGATACACCCTCTTATTCTGACGTTTTCTGATAGTTTTCACTGCAGAAGTGCGGATACACCCTCCTGTTCTGACGTTTTCTAACAGTTTTCACTGCAGAAGTGCGGTTACGCCCTCCTGTTCCGACGTTTTCTAACAGTTTTCTACAGAGGGGCAGATTTGCCCTCCTGTTCCGATGTTTTCTGACAGTTTTCTGCAGAGGGGCGGATTTTCCCTCCTGTTCCGATGTTTTCTAACAATTTTTTTTGCAGAGGGGTGGATTTGCCCTCCTGTTTCGACGTTTTTGAAAGTTTTATGCAGATGGGCGGATTCACCCTCCTATTCCAATGTTTCTAACTATTTTTCTGCAGAGGGGCGGATTTGCCCTCCTGTTCCGACGTTTCTAACTATTTTTCTACAGAGGGGCAGATTTTCCCTCCTGTTCCGACGTTTTTGACAGTTTTTTGTAGAGGGCAGATTTTCCCTCCTGTTCCGATGTTTTTGACAGTTCATTGCAGAGGGGCAAATTTGTCCTAAACAACATGTTCGGGAAGGTAAAAAAGTTGCATTTTAGCTTCGTTTTTGCCTTTGTTTTTTGTTGTTTGGAGTTCTAACCCTCTAACCCTATTTATTGGTGGGTGAAGTCAGATTTATTGCTGATACTTTTGCAGTATTTTTTTTGAAATTCACAAAGGGCAAAAGATAAAACAACTAACATTTTCTTGCAGGGCCTTTATTTTATTCAAATTTTAAAGTTTTCCTTACTGTTTTATCTATTCACTTAGCACAATTAGGGGGAAGTAATACTTGACGTTTGTTGTGTCTATTTTTATTTATGTTACCCTAAGGGGGCATTAGTTTGTTTTCACCTTCCCCTTACACTTTGTGCGGACCGCGGGGGTAGTTGGAAACAATTAGTGTCTTCTTCTTAGTGAGACCTACTTGGGGATTTCTTCACCCCAAGGGACGATCCCAACCATGCGTACCGATGAGGTATAAAAAGGGGGGAGAGCCAAAGCTATACCCTAATCCAGTTGCGTCGTAATTGGCGGAATGCCGAAGCTAGGGTGATACCTAGATAGACGTGAAGAGTTGGTCCGAGCCTTTCAGTATCTTGTTGGGGTTCCTGACTCACGCTTGTGATGGACTAGTGTTCACGGTTGTGCCTCGCGTACCGAGCGTATATTGAGGACTCCCTAGAAACTTTGTTCATCCTAGAGTAAGACGTTTGCTGGCCATACCCCTTAAACACTAATCATAGGATTGTGCTTGTTCAAAGTGTCTTTCTGTGAAAAACTAGTAAATTTTGATAAGTCAGGCTCATTGAGTCATTTCAAGTCCTTGCCATAATCTCATCATTCAAACCAAGTCACTATTTTCCTGCAGAGGGGTGAACTTGCCCCCTTGTTCCAACATTTTCCACTGCAGAGGGGTAAATTTTCCCCCCTATTTCAACATTTTTCACTGTAGAGGTGCGGATACGCCCCCTTGTTTTAGTATTTTTCACTATAGAAGTGCAAATATGCCCTCCTGATCCACTGTTTGACTGCAGAAGGGCGTATACGCCCTCCTGAATGGACAGTTTCATCCATTTGACCATTCCAAACCTTTTTTTAACCACTCTGAGTCTCCATTTGACCATTTGATCATCCTAAACACTCATTTGACCAATCCAAACATCCATTTGACCATTCCAAGCCTCCATTTAACCTTTCTAAATGTCCATTTATCACATTCACATTGGTCGTTTCACAATTTGGGAAACCCATTCTACCATCTTACCGTGTGAGCCAAACATTTGCACTTTCCAAAAATATCACTTCAATAACGCATCTTCCATTTGCATTCATCATCATATCTCAACACAAAATACCTTAAAACCTTGTTTTAAGAGTTATCTCTCGAATTGACCAAGGCGTTAAGTTTGATTGTTATCCTACATATCAATCATTTTATTCAACCTAATCAATCCGCTTCTATCCTGAGGTGGATTTGTGTTGTAAGTCAGCATCATTGGCCCAAATCAATCCCCTTCTATCTCAAGGCAGATTCGGTGCCGTGATCATTGATTTAGCCAGTTTAATCCGATCAACCAACATATTAAGTCACCTAGGGTGGTTTCCGAATTGGGTTTAGGACCCTTTCCAACAAATCCAATCCTCATCCAAAATAATCAAATTGATACATCATCAATTGATTCATCAACTTATCCAAACAATCCAATCCAATCCAATCTATCCAAATCTATCCAAATCCCATCATCCAATCAAAATCATCCATCAACCAATCCTTATCCAATCATGAAATTAATTGATACATCATCAATTGATCCATCATCCAATCCAAAGCAATCTTATCCAATCATCCAATCAAATCCAATCCTCATCCAAATCATCAAATTGATACATCATCAATTGATCCAAACAATCCAAAACCAATCTTATCCAATTGATCCAAACAATCCAATCTTTATCCAAATCATCAAATTGATACATCATCAATTGATCCATCAACCAATCCTTATCCAATCATCAAATTAATTGATACATCATCAATTAATCCATCATCCAATCCAAAACAAACTTATCCAATTGATCCAAACAATTCAAATCCAATCTTATCCAATTGATCCAAACAATCCAATCCCCATATGAGCTTCCAATACATCCTAGTTCTCTATCCATCATCTATTCTTTCCTGCTAATTTGTATCCATCATGAATCCTTATCCCCCTCTCACATGACCAATAATAGTAGTCAAGGGGAATCCTAACTCCGTTGATGATGACAACGAAAATCTTGTTGATCATGAAGATTGTTATATAGATCCCCTTGATGCTATCATTGCTAGCAAGCTCTCTCCAATCGCCTCCCAAAATCCCACTACTTCTTCGAACTATCCCACCATCCCTTCATCCACATCTAATAATGGTCCTTATGCTACCCTTGACAAGGGACATCCAACATCCTCACCATCGACATATTCATCATGTCCTCCCTTTCAACCTCTATCCTACCCAACCTCCATATCCTCCTCTTCTTATCATCATCAACAATCCCAATACCTCTACCTTAATCCCACATCCCAATCTTCCCATCCTAATCCCACACTCACACCTTCCTATCACAATCCCTCATCCCAATATTCCTCCTATCCTAATCCACCATATCAATCCGTTTATCCTAATCCATTGTCCCTATCCTTCTATGCCAACTCACCATACATTTCTTCCTATGGCGGTTCACCACTTCAATATTCTTGTTCTAATCCAACATCCACACCTTCCTATCACAATCCCCCATCCAAATATCCTTACATTAATTCCACATCTCCCCATTCTAATCCTTCATCCACATATTCCTACTATTACTCACCATCCCAATCTAATCCCACATCCACATCTTCCTACATCACTCCCCCTTTCACCGCATTATATCTTAATCCTCAATCTAAACATAACCCACCTAGTTCTCCAACCACTCCTAGTCCTCCATCTAGTCCCATCCACCCATCTAATCATAATCCTCCATCTCCTCATAGTTCTACATCTAATCCTCATCCACCCATCCACTCATCTAATCATAATCCCCCATCTCCTCATAGTTCTACATCTAATCCTCATCCACCCATCCACTCATCTAATCCTCCAATCCCTAACCCTAATCTTCTATCTCCTCCTAGTCCTCCATCCATTCACGTCCCCTCATCTAACCCTAATCCACTAATTCCTAATCCTAATCCTCCATCTCCTCCTAGTCCTCCATCCAATCCCATCCACTCATCTAATCATAATCCTCCATCTCCTCCTAGTTCTACATCTAATCCTCATCCACCCATCCACTCATCTAATCCTCCAATCCCTAACCCTAATCCTCCATCTCCTCCTAGTCCTCCATCCATTTCCATCCCCTCATCTAACCCTAACCCACCAATTCCTAATCCTAATCCTCCATCTCCTCCTAGTCCTACATCCAATCCCATCGCCATGTCTAATCCACAAATTCCTAATCCTAATCCACCAATCCCTAATCCTAATCCTACATCCATTCCCACCACTCTACCTAATCCTACATCCCTTCCAAATGTTGCCTAAGGAATCATGCAAGAAGAGACACCATGCCCTCCCACTCTATCATGTACTGTCACTAGTGATGAGGCCCTCCTCCATCCTACACCTATCCCTCCCATCACCATTCCGGTCAAACCCATCGAATCCTTTAAATCCCCATCTTCTACTACTAGATCCACCCAATCCATTGAAGACATCCAATCCCCTCCTCCCAGTCCTAATATTCACAAACTTCAATCCCATGACCTTCATGAATCCTTCATCCTCCTATCTCCCCAGATTGAGGAGTCCCTCCAACACTCTTCCATTATCATACATCCCACACAAGATGAGTCATGCCAAGAGCTTGATCCAAAGCATACGAGCATATCCCCTCCTCCAAATCAAAAACCTTCCATCCCATCTACTCCAAATCAAGATCCTTCCATCCCATCTACTCCATCTCAAGAACATAGTCTTCCATCCATTTCATCCACTCATCCATATCCTCAACCAAGTCATGATCCTATCCTCCCATCCACCCCATCTCAAGATCACACTATCTCATCCACTCCATCCCATGATCCCATTTGCATTCACAATCCAATCACTCCATCTTATGAGCCGTTATCATCCACTGCCATAAATCTAGATCCTATCATACTCCCTAATTCCTCTCTCACTCCCTTATCACCTCCTCCTCCCAATCAGGATGTTTCTCTCCCCTCATCTCCATCACACGATCCTCCATCGTTTCCTACCATCCCAACACCACTTTTTTATCACCTCGGTAACATTACATGCGTCCATGGTGGTCTTCTTGTGGAAGAAAAACAAAGTATAGGCACCACCTTTCCTCCTCCACCTGCTAACACACTCGCATCATGCTTCCAAGAGAATAAGAATCCTACCATAGATCACATGCTCGAAAACATGAGCTATCAAGGAAAAGGTTTAGACCTTCATGAGCAAGGAATGTTAGAGCCCATTCAGGTCAAAGAACATCTAGGTGCACACAGTGTTGGATATATCTCCCAAGACTCACAATCCAAAAATGTTGGTACAACCTCCATACATCCTAAGCAAGCCTCTTCCAAAGGAACGCGAGGCACTTCTCGTTGATCTACCAAATCCTTTGTCGCCATCCCTCCTCCTCCATCGTATTACTGCAAAAAAACCATCCATTTTCCTCCTTCATCCTCTAAGTCCATTTTGGGTCCTTATGTGCCTCCATCCACCATCGCTCATCCTCCATCTACTCCATCTATTCTGGGCCCTTATATACCTCCATCCACCATAATAACTCCTAAATTCATAAACCCTAATCAGGATCAACAAAGGCACCCATCCATGCATGCTATCTTATATCCTCCATCCACACATCCTCGTCTAAAGCCTACATCTATCACTCCATCCACGTCTTCTCCATATCATCCATCTCCTCATACCCATCTCATTGCTACTAAAAGCACTTTGGATGCCAAAGCAACAATGCATAAATCCAAACATCCACATGAATCTAAAGCTCCTCATGTCCCCTTCAAAAGACATGTTGTAAAAAAGAAGAATCAAATTCAAAATCCAAATCAAACACATAGGCCACAAAGGCCCACCAAGGCAAAAATCAAAACCATGTGGTTCCCAAAGAAAAAAGAGGCAATACCTTCACATGAAAAATCCATGACGAAATCCAAAGTTGCTATTCCCCCACAAAATCATTTACCTCCTCCATATCCTAAATCTATTTTGGGTCCCTACATCCCAAAAATCACTATCCCAACTCCTCCATTATCGCCACCCTCTCCATCCATTCCTCCACCTATCTTTTCACATCCACCACATGTGCCAATGTTGGTCCTGAACACCTTCCCCTATCACACATCCACTCCATCATGCCATCCATACATTTTTCAACACCCCATCCACTATCCCCCCTATTTCCCCTGTCCAATCCCTTTGATTCATCCTCTTGCATAATCCATTTCTTCTACTAAGGTTGTACCAACATCCGCTGGTCACTTTACACATGGGCTCTTATTACCTCATATGGAACTTGATGCTTGAGTCCTTCATCCATATCCCTATCAAATATCCTCTAAAATCCGCATATCCATCTTCGTCCACATCCTAGTCCAAAAAATACAAAAAAATCAAAATAAAAAAAAGAGAAAAAATTAGAAAAATAAAAATAAAAATAGTAAAGAGAAAATCATTCATGCAATGGTGAAAACTTGGCAAACAAGCGCCTTGGATAAGTACCATGATGAAAAACTGGCACACATGCATCATGCATAAATCCCCCATCTGATTTCCTTCCACAATTGGGGGCAACTTCCACCTACACATTCCTTTCCTCCATCGCCTACATTTGCCTATCTTCCACATCTTACCCATCATCTTCCATTCACATTCCAGTCCCTCCATCTTCCTTGTGATCTTGATAAAGACAGGGGCACATATATATACATGCTTTGGACATCTCTTGGCATATTTTCCCCTCATCCACTATCATTCTCCTTATCCTCCCCATCTACGTTTTTGATCCATACTTATTATCTACATCCATCTACCTTCATCATCCATCCATCATGTCAATCCCCATATCCCTTCCACCCATATTTCTACCCCTCTTGCATCATCACACATGACACATCTAGAGTGAGGGCATCTCCTTATTTGCGATAGAGTCCTTGGCGACATCATCCATCCATCCCTCCAGGTAATCCTTTCCATCTCCCCATCCCTCCCATCCTTATATCCTCCATCTACCAAATCCTTATCTTCCTATACTCTCATCCACTAGCCCTTTTTTTCCATTCCATCATTATCTACCCATCCCTCTATCTAAACATCCTGCCCATATCCCTAGCCTTATCTTCCTATCCATCTTCCCCAATCCTTATCCCTCTATCTACCTGTCCTAACATCTTTCTATTTCCCCATCTTTATCAATCCATCCATTTCTCTCTATTTTCCTCCCCTCTCATAATCCCTTGTCATTGGTATCTAGCTATAGGCTACCCCCACACAATCCAATGCCATCCATCCTACTATCTCTAGATTTTTCATCCCTCATCCATCCATCCTCTCACCCTCCCAATTCATCTTCTAATAATCTAGATCACTATCCCATTTCTGAGCTTCGCATAACCCACATCCTACACATATCCACCATCCCATCCACATGGCCTATCCTGGCTCATCATATCACCATACTTCATGTGTCTTCTCATCATGGTCATCTCATTGTTTGTCTTTGGTCTTGAGTCGAACTACGTTGCCCCTGCGCTTTCACGTAGGCAAGGTCGATCATTTGATCTGCTCTCGGTGCTCTATCTTTTATCTGTCTTGTCATCTTCCCTTATCTGTCTTTGGCCTTGTTCTGAACTACGTTGCCCCTGCGCTTTCACGTAGGCAAGGTCGATAATTTCATACACCCCTGGGGCTCTATCTTTTGTCTGTCTTGTCATCCTCCATCATCTGTCTTTGGCCTTGTATTGAACTACGTCACCCCTGCGCTCTCACATAGGCAAGGCTAAATCATTATGTCTACCCCTCGAGTATCTTTCATGTCTTTCGCCATCCACCATTGGTCACCCTTGTCCTCTTTCCACTTTTATCCATGGTCTTTTATCAAACTACGAGGGCTCTGCGCTTTCACGTAGGCAAGGCTGATCTTTGATCAACCCTCAATCCCCTAGGTCTTTAGGGTGTGTCGGTCTTGTGTCCCCTAGGTCTTTAGGGTGTGTCTGTTTGTCACCTCATCATTTTTTCATCTTGTTGCCTTATGTCTCATCGTCTTGTTGTGTCGTCAAGTATGTCCTTATCCTAGCTAGTGCTTACAAACAAAGGTCATTAGTATCATGTGGTTCAATCAATTTCAGATATCCCGCGTCATGTCGATCAACCAATCTATCCTCCATCTTTGGTCTCAACAGGATGTATCCTTCGTAACAGACCCCATCAACCCCATCCATCCTTTTGATCCTATGGCAAAGGATGTTTGAAACTTGATTGTGATATTTTGATGTTTTTGACATTTTGTTTATCATTTGAGCTCCCTATCATCACTTGTCATGACCGCCATGATCTCTCCTATTATGGTGTGTTTTGACTAGTTAACATAGGGGAATATCTTGATTTTTCTTTGGTTTTCTGTCTTCTTAGGTTGACCCACATAGTACCCACCAAGACCCCTGAGGTCTTGTGTTACGCTGGGGCATCCTTTTGTGCTTGTGGTTATCTCAATACCTGGCCCGACATAAGTCATCGTGACTTTGGGGTATTGGGATAGCCTTCTTGTTTGTTGTGTTTGTTTATGCATTAGACACTAATCCGCCTTGGTTCCACATACCATGGCACTCAGTGTCTTATGCTATAGAAAAAATTAGAGCTCTAAGGATGGAAAATTGCATTAGGATTGCATTTCATTTTCCATTCCATCATCTTGCATATCTCCCCCATCCTCATCCATTCAAATAATCTAATCACTCTTGGTCTTAGCATTGCTACAAGCCTTGATCCAATCATCCTCCTCATCATCATCGTCATCCTCAGGATGTATCTTTCCCTATCCTTTTGTGTTGTTTTGGGATGTATCATTCCCTCATCAACAATACTACCATCATCATCATCAGTAGGATGTATCCTTCCCTCATCAAAAACACTCTCATCGGGATGAATCCTTCCCTATCCTTCGGTATTGTTTTGGGATGTATCCTTCCCTTGTTAACAACACTCATCCTCATCCTCATCAGGATGTATCCTTCCCTATCCTTGTGTTGTTTTGGGATGTATCATGTCCTTATCAACAACACTCCATCAACCATCCGCCCAACCTGGCTTATAGCTTGACTGGGGCAACATCATATTTATCCTGGAATCCATTTGTGCTCACCTTTATCTCCCACCGCTTATCATCCTTTCTTATCCATCACTTCACATCATCATCTTCATATCCCCTTTCATCATCTCATCCATTTCGAGAGCACACCCGTGTTCTCTTGAACCCACATGTCCTCTCGAGGGGGCATCCTCAATCCCTAATCTTTAGCTTCATTCCCATCATCTTTCTTACCAGTCACTTTGTTGATGACTGGGGCATCTTTTCCAATCTAACCTTCTTTTGGGTTCTATGTTTTAATTTTCTTTGAAATGATGCTACTTCGTAACACCATCTCAAAGAGGGGAAAAATGTAGACACCTAAATTTGGATACTTCATTTGTCCAAATTTACCCCTTTTCCATCTAAATATACTCTTATTTGCATTAATTAAGTAATATCGCTATCATTTAATTAATACCCTTAATTCTACCAAATCCCTAAGATATTTAGTTAATAATTAAATATCTTATCTCTTTAATCCCCCTTTTCATCAAATGAATTAAATAAATATGACATTTATTTAATTCCACACATGTCACATCATTTTATTAATCCTAATCAACCTCTTAATCTCTTCATTAGAGATGTGCACATGCCTAATCCTTGATTAGGATGTGTCACATCCTCCAACTTTTTCAAGTTGGCTTCTAATCCTCCTTAACCACTAATCATCTTTTAATCACTGATCAGTTAAGCCTAATCAGTACCTTGGTCAACTCTCCCCATCTCCCAAAGAATTTTTAATTCTTTTTTATTCACCCAAGGCTCCTCTCTTCCCCATGTGAATTTTTAATTCACTTTTATTCCTCCAAGGAATCTTCTCTTCCCCATGTAAGTTCTAGAACCTTTGACTTGTCACATCACATGTGCCAAAGTCTTCTAGAATCTTTGACTTGTCACATCACTCACATGTGATAAATCCCCACCTTTTTGGAAACCCTCTCTTATCCACTAGATTCTTCCAATCATTGTGAATTTTTAATTCACTTTTATTCCTCCAAGGAATCTTCTCATCCCCCAAGGTACCTACAAGGTACTTGTCCTTCCTCCACATCATGTACCTCTCTTCCACCTCATCTCCACATCATCCCACCCTAGGCCATCTCACATTCCACATGTCAAGATGTGAGGGCTTGTGAGTCCTCAACTCACCATAGCCCTTCATCTTGGCTTTGTTGGATCAATCTCAACTGTTGAATTCTCTAGAGAATTCAAATTATCCTACAAATACCCCCTCATTTCTCTCAAAAAAGAAATCAATCTTTCGCTATCAAAACTCTTGCAAAATTTCCATTTGAGCTCTCATCCACCATAGCATTTAGCATTTCACTCATCTTGCATATCACTTTGCATATTTTTAGTTTGTCATCCAAAGAGCATACAAATCTTCAAGGATCAAAGTGCCAACCAAGGAAGGAGCAACATGAAGGTATAATCAACTCTAACTTCTTTTATCTTGCTTTCATGTTTATCATTTCCTTAGGCTAATCATTAAGGTGTCCTCTTTTGTGTTATTTCTTTGTATTGCATCATTAGTTGTTTAGCATCTTACATTAGGACTTAAAATTTTAGGAGATCACAGAAAGCACTAAAGATTTATGGAAAATATTATTTGATGGTATGCGTTCTAGAGAATTTTCAGGGGCTAGAGTTATCCTCATTTCCCCTATTGGTGAAAAATTTAAATATACTCTCAATTTGATATCCAGTTGCACAAATAATATTCTAGAGGCACTAATGATTGGCTTGAATATTGCACATAAATAAGGTATAAAATGCATCAAAGTCATAGGAGATTTAGATCTAATATCACTACAAATGAAAAAAACTTATTCAACATAGGGTGTCACATTGAAATATATATAGAAATGATGTTTGGAACACAATATAATTGTTTAATACATTAAGTATTGAATGGGTTGACAAGTCAAGAAATGAAATAACATTTGCTATGATTGTTGATATGTTCAAATTTGATCTAAATTCCGTGTCTTATTAGTTTCAACTCAATATTGAGGTCTTGATAAGACCTAATATACCTAAAAATATTTGTATTAGGTATAATTACAATGACAACAAGCATATATATAGGTTCCTAAACTGCATGAACAAGTTTGACATCCAAGTAATTGAATATGAATCTATGGTAGATTTTGAGGATAGAAAATAAACACTGTCGAGGAATGAAGTAGTGCAACTAAAGACTGAAAAGATTCCTAAAGGGTTGGTTGAGTTGGAGAGAATGGTTCATAGTTCATATTGCTACAAAAATGCAGGTAAACCAATTGATGAAAAGGATGTACAAAAAATGTAAACCTAATATGATATACATTGGAAAGAGATTGAAAAAAATAGAAAGATGATTTTAATAACTCTATTAAGGAAATTAAAGAAGTGTTTTTCTTGGTCATATGATGAGTTGAAGGCATAAAGGGAAGACCTTTTTAAATATATAATTCCATTTTAGCTAGACACCTTTGTATTTTTCCAAATATAAACACCTATCAACCCTACCCTTGGCCCCAAAATGCAAAATGAATTGATGAAACCAAAAAGAAGGGGGCATCATCAAACCAATTAGACACTTAGAATGGGTTTCAAATCTTGATCCAATTATGAAGAGGAATGGAGAAATAAAGTTGTGTGTAGAATTTAGGAATTTTAATATCTTGATGCAAAAGGTGGCAAGTTCTGAGTTAGTTTCAATTATGGAAGCATTATTAGGGTATAACCAAGTTGTGCTCAAGAATTTTGAGAAAAATAAGATTTTTTTAATTCCTTGGAGCACATATTTGTACATGAAAATACCATTTGAGCTCAAGAATGGAGGGTCAAAATTTTAAAGAGCCATGGACATTGCATTTGCAGGTATATTAGATAAGATAATGGTTTTCTTTTAGAATGATCTCATTTTTCAAAGAATAGAAAAGACCATTGCAAGCATCTAGATTATATCTTCCAAATATGCCTTGAATATTGGATCTCTTTGAATCCTAAGAAGTGTGTTTTTGACATAGAAGAGGAAAAATTGCTAAGACACATTATGTACAAGGATGGAATCATGCTTTATCTAGAGAGGGTCAAGGTGATTTATCTCATCCCTTGTCCTACAATAGTGAATGGAGTTCAACCCTTTTTTGGGTAGATCAATTTCTTAAGGTAATTTGAACCAAACCCCATCAAGAAAACTAACAAAATATCCATCAAGCTAAAGAGAGAACAAATAATCATGTGTAAGGAAGAACCATCAAAATAATTTTTGGTAATTAGGGATATCAAGCAAGTGCTAGCTCTCACAAGTCATTATTAATCTAGACATTTTCAACTATTTTTATTTTCTTTTTTACACACTATAATTCTTGTATTGTGAAAAATTAAAAAGGATAGGCATGAACAATAGATTACATTCTTTAGGGTCAGAGATGAATTACTTGTTAGTGGAGAAACATACATATGACTTGGTCAAGGTTGCAAAGAACTATAGGCCATACTTGATTGATATGAAAGTAATAAAAAATGTTCCACACATAGTTGTTGAAATAGAAAAAGAGAGTGCAATCACCAAATAAGATCAACAAATGGGTGCACCCAATTTTTGACTAGATGTTTCACTGAATTATGAGTGGTAGAATGCATAAATAACTATCAAAAAACAAACCTAACTATTATAACAGTAGAGAGGAAGGTTTTCAAATGCTGAAAGGATGTGTAACTTTTTAGAAAAGTGCTATTTCAGGCCTCACTAAGGACTCATTCACCCAGTGGTGAATGTCTCCCTATTAGGGTTCTTGAAAATTAGTTTTGGGATCTTGTTCTTCAATGTCTGCATTCCCAGATCCCAGATGTTCCGCTCCCGAAATTCAGAAATAAATTTTGTAGAGTAATTTCCGTGATCTCACAATAAATATAACAACTTTTACAACTTTACAACTTTGATAATTTTTCTGTCCACTTGATCTTCAACCTAGAACCTACAATCACACATAAAAGAGGAGAAAAAATTGTCAATTGTGAGGGAATAGGGGTTTTCCTTGGTCAAATCCCATTTTGGTAATTAAACCTTATGATGAAGCAATGAAACATGAACATGAAACAATGATACCTTGGATGAAGTCTTGGAGTACAAATCAACAATCTAGCATGAAGTGGCTTTAAGGAATGTAGATCTTGATCTTGAATTTGGATATGAAACAATGATTGAATTGGATCTTCAATGCTACATCAACACATTAGCTCAAAAACATGCATGATGCACTATGCCTTTGACATGATGATATGACCTTTGATTTCTGTAATAAACTTCAATAATTTGCCCTTGAATGCCTTTGAAATGCTCACTTGAATACTCTTAAGATCACTTGAAATTGCTAGGTGAAACTATGTGAAATAACCTTATATTTATACTTAAGATTTAATGCCAAAATTCAAATAACACAAGCCGACATCAGATCTTGAATTTGAAATTATTAAAATCCCACCAGAAACACATCCCAAGGGGGGTGTCCTAAGTTAAGGAGGACCCATTCGCCATAGGGCGAATGGGTCCTAGCATACTTAACAAGGACCTATTTTGGGGAATGTGAAATAACATGCCAAAAGGGGGTCCTAGGACCTAGTGAGGACCCATTCACTAGGTGGCGAATGGGTCTCAGGTCACTATTGTAGGACAAAAACCTTGCAAAATTGAGTGTTGTGAAATATTATTAATGAATTTTGTGCTTTATCCCTCAAAAAATGCAATGAATAAGACTTGGATTTGAATTAAAGGGGCCAATTAAGCTCAATTAAGCTCAATTAAATAATTAAAGACCTAGATTAGTGTGAAAGTATAAAGATACACTTTACAACACCCTAAATAAGGCACCATTAAGTCCATTTAATTAAAAAGGGTCCTAGACTTAATGTGAATGTGTAAAAAACATTACAACACTAAATCAAGGCAACGTTAGGCTCATTTATTATTAATAATTCCCAAATTAAGTAAGTAAAAGGGATACTTTTTCCATTACTACATTTTCTTCCCACTTTAGTGAAAGTATGACCTCATGTAAAACTCAGACTAAAGTAGACATTCAAGACACATATGTATGTAGCAATGAAAAAGATACACAATCATACCTTATCAAAGACCAAGAAAATAAAGGAAAATAAAGGATCAAGCTTCGAATATTCTAATGTGATGTGGAATGCAACTATTTTTCTAAGAAAAGGGGAAGGATCAAGCATTGACAGTTTGTCCAACACGATATGAACCAGGTCTAAGCTATTTGTCCGAAAAATGTTCACAAGAAAAACATGATGTTCACTATGCAAATGACACACACACTCACTCTGGGGTAGTGTAACCTTAGGCTATCCACTAGGTGATTATCCCAAAAGAGTGGCAAATGAGAGAATCATATTAGACTCCCATACCATATCAAAGTTATCCTCTTGGCAACTTTGATAAGGCACCACAATGCTGAATGATTTTGAATATTATGTCTATAGGTTTTTTTCAAGGGGATCTTTCTTCATGTAAGGTATTCTTCTTATGGAACATCATGCCTAATATATCCAAGAGAGGAAAAGTCAAGAATATCAAATTTCCACTTATGGGATGCCTCACTTCACATCATGCCACTAAGGGAAAGTCGTACGCTTAGACATATCACACTCTTGAAGGACATCAAACCCAATCACACCACCAAGAAAAGGATGTGTCACAAGAAAAAGAACATCACACCATGAAATATGCAAAATTTCAAAATATGTCATTGATGCATGCCCCCACTTTAAAGTAGTTTCTAACACCATTTTTATGAGAAATTTATTTAAAGTAGCCATTGTTTTCTCCTCAGACATGAGAGCTTTCCTCAAAAAACCCTATGCCATGTCATATGTTGTCGAAATAATGCTACGCGATGAACAAGGGAGGAGTTGCCCCTAGAAATACCTAAGGGATCTATGGACCCAGGGTCAGTATGTATTTGCTACAATCTTGTTATAGAGCACAAAACTATCATCATTCCCCAAATACTCATAGAATTGGAAGACTGACATAAGAGCGAAAAAAAGAAAAAGAATCCTTTGGGTCAACATGGAAGAGACGGTCTAAATGTCTTGACGCCTTGCGTCATACCCAAAAGGAAAACACAAGACAAATGAAAAAAATAAAATGTTTATGACATATAGAAGAATGTAGATACATATAGAGGAATGCACAAAAAGAGAGAGAGAGACATAAAATGAAACAATATGGGGATCACATTACACACATGCAATCACATAAAGAAAATTGAAAAAGAAAATAATGTAATGAACTAGTAAGGTACATGTGAGTCAATCTATAGCAGGTCGTGCACATACCAATATCGATCGGTATAAACGAAAGGCAAAAAACTAGCCAAAGGGACAACATCACATGCCAAAACTAGGACAAGACTAACTAGAGCCCCTTGTCCCCACTAAGTGCAGGACAAGGATGAGCCAAAATGAATGATGATATGCCACTCCTTGCAAAAAGGAAATGATTTACAATGAATGTAAAACATGCAATAGTGAGTATGCTATGATCCTACAACTAGTACATGGCAAGGAGTATCAACTATTGTTATTGATTATGATGAGTAAACAAAGTATCAACTTGATGCATATATAATGAGTTATATATTAGTTTAGGATGCACCAAAGTTAAAGTTTTCTTGGAAGAATCTTTCATAAGAGTGTTGACATTGATTGAAGGCTTGTTTGTTCCTTTTGAGGTACAATAACCAATACCATTAGTCACTTCTTGCGTCTTAGAACCACATCATTTTCCACTATACCCAAGTTGTTTCATAAGTTCATAAACTCTACCATAAAGCTTTTTCATTTATTTTAGGTTCAGTTGTTGTTCATAATCAACTTCATCAGAGTTTGTCATGTATGTTGTCTTTTCTTCTTAAGTGGTTGAATTGGATGCTTTTGAATTTTGTATTGACATTACTGCTTTTTATTTTCCCTTTTTAGACTCTTTTGTTATGATATTGTATTCTACCATGAATGTAGGTATGAAATCAAAGGTTTCCCAAGCATCTTCCAATAAATTTGTGACTTCTTCAATATGCTTTTATTCTTCTTTTTCTTGTATGGGTTATGCATGTGTGGTTGGTGTTAAGGGATATCTAATGTGCATAACCTCAAAAGACTTATCCTTTTTTTATGATCTCTTAGTGAAGAGGAGTCTAATTTCAATCCATAATCTTCATCTAAGCAAGCAATATTACTATTGTTTGAAAGACATGTGTCAATTTTGTCATTTTCTTGCACCATGATATCTTCCCTAGGAGGAGAGATTTTAGGATAGGTACAAACTAGATGTTCATGAATTTAAAAGGTTGGTTCTTCTAAAATAACTTCATCACAAGTAAGGGAGTTATCAATTGTTGGAATTTCTTGCTTATCAATGATGGAATTTTCTTGTTCAATAATGTTTTGCCTAGGGGAAGCAAGACAAATAGGATTCTCATGAATTTCATCTTCTAACACCAAAAGATCATCTTCACAAATAGGAGAGATATTAGAAGGCCAAATTTTATTTTTATAATTGTCCATGATTTCATCCTTTTTCTCTAAGGTCTCATTCTCTTGTGCCATAATATCTACCCTAGTAGGAGAGATTTTAGGAAAGTAACAACAAGAGGTTCATCACATTCCATGGTTAGATTTTGTAAAGTAGCTTCATCACAAATAAGGGAGGCATCAAGAGAAGAACAACTATGAGTTTCATGGTTACCAATGATTGAATTTTTTTGTTCAAATAGTTCTTCCCAAATTGTAGGGGCATTAGGAAAGGGAGAACAAGATTCTCATGACTCTTAATAAGCGTATCTTCTAACACCAAACTATCTTATTTGTATCTAGAAGAGATATTAGGAGAAGGATAAATTTGATTGTCATGGTTGTCTATAGTTACATACCCATGTACTATGATGACTTCCCAAGTAGGAGAGGTAAGATTGTAATATCTCTTAATAATTGGATCTCTTAACACCAATATATCCTCCTCACAAATATGATTTTCATGATTGCCCTCGATTATATCCTCTTGCAGTAAAGCATTCTCACAAGTAGGGGAGGTTTTGGGAGATGAATGGAGACTAGGTAAAGTAATGATCTCATATTTTTGTTTCTTAATATCTTTCCAAGGGGGAGGAGGAGATGGAAAAAAAAGACTTTCATGTTTGTCAATGATTGCATCTTCTTTGACCAAGACACCTTCGTCACTACTAGGAGATGTATCAAGAGAAGAACAATTATGTTTTTCATGATTAGCTATGCTTGTATCTTCTTGTATCATATCATCCTCACAAATGGGAGAGACGATAGGGTTTGAGATAGGCAAGGTAATATTAGGGATTGTGTCAATGGTTTGACTCTCTTGCTTTAAGATGTTCTCATAACTAGGAAATGTAGTGGAAGGATGACTAACGTGTTTCTTGATGACCACATTGTGGTACTCTAAATTGAACTCATAGGAGGGGATGTTGTACTTATGCAATCCATTCTTAACCATTTCAAAACCACATCTCTTAAAATAAAACATGCTTACATGAAAAAGTAAGCTATCTAACATATGCAATGCTTCAAAAATATAAAAAAATGTGCTACAGATCTGATGATTTTCACTACTGAAATAAGTTTTGGAATGATTTTATAAATGAATACACTAAAAGGATAATTTGACCTAGATGCTTAAAACATAAATTCCTGAAACTTTCTAGACTAATACAATAGGTTACTAGCAAGCCTAGAAAGTGTAGAAAATCACTAGAAAGCTCAAAAAAGTTGGTTTTTGTAGGCCTCCAAGGACTCATTCGCCCAGTGGTGAATGGGTCTTGGTATGCTTTTCCAGGAAACTTTGAATCTGATATTGAAGCTCAGGAACTATGAAAACTTGTTGCCCTGATATCCTTAATAGGGACTCATTCTCCCTATGGGTAATGAGTCCTAGATTAGTGTTTTGAAACTATTTTTTTTATAGATTTTCAAGACTTTTCTAATGATTTTTAGATTTAGGTCTATAACAGTAAGTTTTAGTTTCAAATTTCTATAAATGCAATGTGAAATGCAAGTTGGAAATGTGACAAAATGATGAACTAAAAGACCTAGTTTGATATGCAATTTTGTTTTGATTTTCAAATGCAAGTTTATATAATATAAATGATATGCAAGGTGATTGATTTTTTTGGTATTTTCCAGATTTAAAGAATATAAAATAATGCAATCCTAAAAACTATAGATGAGATGCAAATTTGAATGAAAAATTAGACACCATAAAGGAGATCTAATTCAATGCAAATGAATGTAAGATCTAACCTAAGATGAAAAGAGAGTCCAAAACCAAAAAAATACAATGCTCAAAAAGGGTTGGGTTCACTAAAATGAAACATAGAAAAAGAGGCCGCAATCACCAAATGAGATCAACAAATGGGTGCACCCAAGTTTTGATTAGATGTTTCACTCAATTATGAGAGGTAAAATGCATAAATAATGATCAGAAAACAAACCTAACTATTATAACAGTAAAGAGGAAGGTTTTTAGATGCTGAAATGATGCGTAGCTTTTTGGAAAAGTACTATTTTAGCCTTCACTAAGGACTCATTCGCCCAGTGGTGAATGGGTCCTTGTTAGGATTCTTAAAAATTAGTTTCGGGATCCTATTCTTCAATGTTTGCACTCCTAGATCCCATGTGTCTAGCTCCTGAAATTCAGAAATAAATTACGTAGAGTATTTTTTGTGATCTTGCAATAAAGATGACAACTTTTACAACTTTACAACTTTGACAATTTTTCTCTCCACTTGATCTTCAACTTAAAACCTGCAATCACACATCAAAGAGGAGAAAAAATTGTTGATTGTTAGGGAATAGGGGTTTTCCTTGGTCAAACCCCATTTTGGTAATTAAACCTAATGATGAAACAATGAAACATGAAACAATGATAGATTAGATGAAGTCTTGGAGTGCAAATCAACAATCTAGCATGAAGTGGCTATAAGGAATGTAGATCTTGATCTTGAACTTGCATATGAAATAATGCTTGAATTGGATCTTCAATGCTACATCAACACATTAGATCAACAACATGCTTGATGCATGTTGTGCCTTTGCCATGATGATATGACCTTTGATTTCTACAATAAAACTAAAAAATCTGCCCTTGAATGTTGTTAATGCCAAAAATTGGCAAGGTAACAACCCTTTGTGGGAAACTCAGTTAAAGGGGGGACCTATTGCGCTAAACTGAGTAACCTCCATATTTTAAAAAAGTCGACTTCTTTTGTAACTGGGGTTTTGAATGGGAAAAGGAAGCATATAGAAAATAAAAGGATCTAACTAAGGCGATGCACCGAGATTTAGATATAGGCATGGTAAATCTATCTTTCAGATGCGATTTAAGGGCCTATTCAGTAGTGTGCTGCATTCTAGAATGGAAAAAATAAAGATAGAAGCTTGAATGATTCACTAAATGACATAAAATAACTTTCATACACATTTTCTAGAAAGAGGAGTCAAAGACATGATCAAAACCAACAAACTCGCATTAAATTCATAGAAGTTCTGTAAATGAAACATTCAGTACAATAATGGCACAATAAAACTTATCAAATATCAAAGAAAATAGAAAGGCCGAACAATGGCATGGTCTATGATTTCTTCACAATAATCTAATAAAGAAATGAAAGGCCTGGTTCTTCTACCAATTCTTCTATCAAAATATGAACCCTTGCTTTGAAAGAAGAAGTAGTATTTATAATGAAAACCTAGCTCGGCGAACTAGTAATAGAAAAGATCCTCCAATCATGGGCAATGATGTATTAGCAATGATTTTTCCTTCTTGTTGCAACCAAAAAGATTTGAGCCATGAACGAGGACGCCTTAGAGCTAGATGCATCCCCTACGAATGATGGCAGTGGTCCCAGTAGATCAGAGCGTCGACACGTGCTATCCACTCATGGTGGCAGTTACAAAACATGGTAGCTGGTGTGAGGTTGTTGCCTGCAGTTTTTCCATTGCGATGAAGCTTTTTAGAAGATCACGTGGCAAGCGGTCGAGGCCGACGTTCATCCTTCCCTTTATGTGATGAAAAAATTATGCTATGAAGACACATGAAGGTCTCCAAGCATACTATGTGAAAGGTGGGGGCCGCCAAGATATTTATGTGGATCGATGCTACGTGGCCTGCGTTCAAGTGCCGAAAGAAGAGCAATGGAAAGAGGCACTAAAGATTGTGAACTATTGACATGTGGAAGCATGATGATGATTCTTGAAAAGTGAGAGAAGGAAACCTTGCGAGGAGTGCTCGTCTGACAAGTGGCAGCATTCACATAAATTCTTTGTGAAAGGAGCCCGATATTTCCTTTTTAGAGGAGAGCTCGATATTGCCTTTTTGGGAGCTTGGGAATTTTATAGTTACTTTTGGTGACTTATTAGGGGCATTTTTCCTACGGAACGAGGAACCCAAAATTATTTTAGTTTGCAAACCAAAGCCTTATCCATTGGGCAGCGTGATCAAAGCTTAGAGAGGGCAGTCTATAGGGGCAACCATTCAGCCTCAGATGGAGTCAATACGTCGTGCATACTTTCTTGTGCTCCATGTAGATTGATCATTTCTTTGTAAGGAAGTGTCGATGATATGATGACCCAAGACTCGAGTTGAAAAAGGAGCCACGCAATCGAATGAGTGATGCTCTCAATATCTCCTATAGAAAAGGGCTAGCTAAAACTCTAAAAGGTAGACGCATCCCATTGCTTCTCTTTGATCTTTTCTACAATATGCTCCATCGTGGCCACTGATTCATCTTCAAGGAACAAAGATGCTAAGCCCATCTGAGTTAGGTGAGAGAACCTAGCCCACATGCTATTCATGGTCCAATCCAATTTGGTTGCACATTTAATGGCATGAAGGATAGTTGTGTGGTAGTGGATGAACCTGTTAGTTGTCTTAGTAGTGGCCTTTTGGTCTTCAGTCCCTGCACCTACCAAGACTTTGTATGGGACCATATATAGTCTGTCCAATAATATCTTGCCCTCTGGAAATCTCTCTATGATGGACTGAGGGAATTTCTTGATCGCTTCATGAACCCCTCTACCAAAGTGTGTTGCCTTTGCCATAAATTGGAGCGTTGGCTATAGAGTTAGGCAAAAATCCTTCACTCTTTCCCAGTATGAAACATATAATTGCTGGGCTATCTGAAGAGGGTTCGATTGATCAACCAAAGGTAAGGCAAAGCTCTTCAATAGGAAAATCTCCGCATCCCTTTGCTTTATATTATGTGTGAGCTCCACAACCTTTTGGTTTGCCATGGTGAGTTATCCCTATAGGCCCCATGATTCTGTGACCCAACTAGCCTCAACTTGTTCCTTGTTTGTTGCTTCCTCTTGTAAGGAAGACTTTACTTTTGCAATCTCATTTTCTAATTGGGCCCGATGGATCTCAAAATTTGCATCTTTATGCTACATTTGTTGCTCTAGTTGAGCATGTTGGCGATGAAACTCCTCATCCTTTTGTCACACTTCTTGTTCCAACCTTGCCAACTGGTCTTGATATTCCTAGTTCTTTTGTTGTAGCTCAATGACCAAGTTAGGGTCGAGGGATTAGAACTTCACAAGTTCCTCTCAGATCTTTGCTTGCTCCTCCTCCTTTTGTTGGGATAAGCACTTAAATTCAACATCCCTAGCTTTATCCTTGGCGAGTAAAACCTCAACTCTATCCTTTATTCTTTTCACTTCTTCTCTTTTCTTTAGTTGGCGACCAGACTTAAGAAAGCTAGTAGTCACCACCCGCTGCATTTCCTCCATGAGCTCCACCTTGTCCTGAGGTTGGGTTATTTTTAAATCGAGCCCCACAAAATACATGTTGTAGTCATCTAGCTGCATTTCTTCTTGTGGCTTGTTGATAGTTGGGTACATAGTCACAAAATCTAGCGACTGCTGAGCCTCATTAAAAGTAGTATGTACCTTTGGCTCCACCAACCTCTTATCATTTTTAGCCCTTTTCCTTTGGGATCTGATTGCTTGTGTCTACTTAGTTTTGTCACCTTCTGATAAGAATTCAAAGGGTGACCTGATGAGTTCGCCTATGAAAGGTGCATCGAGAGGAAGGGAAAAAGGGAATCAAAGGGTGGCGGTCCTAGGAAAATTCTTCTTTGGAACACTAATTATATGAGGTGAGAAAGGAGGGATACTCCAATACTCGAATTGTGGACCAGTAAGAGGACTCGAAGGAAGCAGAGCCATGGTGGTTTCCATTTGTTGGGAAGAGTGGATCAGTTCCGATATTGTGGTGATAAGAGATGTATCAATGAAGGTAGCAGAGGCAGAGTATGTGATGCTTTGGGACGCAAAATGGGTGAAGGAAAATGGTGCAAGGTTCCATGAAGGAGTAAGGGAAAATGGGGTCACATGAGAGAACTGTGTGAAACCCCCTGTGACCATTGAAGTAGAGGTTGAAATGCCTTGGTCGGTGCATGAAATGAGAAGTGTTGTGGACACAACAGGGGCAACTAAGGTTTGTGAAACAAGAGAAGAGGGAGTGAAAGATACCTACGATGTGGATGATTGCGATCCTTGACCTATTGCTGGCTCTTTGCTTGCCTTGGGATCCTGTGAAAACTCTCTAGAAGATACTATAGTCCATTGCTGCTTTACTAGTGGTGAGTCATCTACTGTTGTGGTTTTAGATTGTTGCGGTTGGGTTGCCCTAGTCCTCCTTGCAATCTAGGTGTGAGTTAATGAATACCTCGCACATGATATGTTAACTCATCTATTAGAGGAGACCTTGCTAGGTTGTTTCATGGCCTTTCCCTTTTGCTACACCAAGGCATTCTATGCTTCTATGTCTCCTTCCATTCCTTCGTCTGACTGTGATTTGGCCTCTTCCGAGCTGGAGTGTTTCTCAAAGCTCTCCTCAGAATCTAGATGCTCGTTGTTCCATAATTTATCGAACTTGTCATCCATCTCATCGCTATCATAAGGGGCCTCAATGCACTGAGTCTCCTAATGATATATCTCGAAATCATTAACTTTTTCTTCCTTCCAGTTATAGTTTTTATCAGATTATTGCAGAGAGTAGTACCCATCCACTTGGTCTTATCATACTGCCCAGTCGGGTAGTAGAATGCGAGCCAGGGAGGTCGACCACCTTGGGTATTAATATAAGCTAGGTCGACTATAAATTCATCCGCACCCAACATCAGATTCTGACACTTCTCCTAGTAAGGCCGAGGGTAGTGTGTTACTTTGACATATTTATTTGGCAAGTCATAATCGGGGTTGTAATTCCACTTATCGCAAATTCATACCAACCCCAAATGAGCCAAATTTGCTTCCAGTGATTCGTGAGCCTTGCTCTTGGCCATGATTATGGTTTTGAAGCTCATTGGGCAGCTGAAAAATCCCTTCTTTTCTTTTTCACCACAAAAGGTGACATCGATAATTGATACTTGGCGGAAAAATTCAAGTGCCAGTATCCGGTCTGTAAGACATGCCAGAAGTCGGAAGGGCTCTTCGGTGAATCCACACAATCGGACAAATGTGAAGTCTTCACCTAGGAACCAGTCATACTTTGGAGTGAAGTTATACATGAACTCAGTTTGGTCCAAGTTGAATTGTAAGACAATGCTGTCTCTTCCGAAATCCTACAAAATTGGATATAAGAAATAATCTGAAAATGCGTAATAATAAAATGTTACAGAGAGGAGGGGAGTCCATGTGGAAACCAACTTCCTCCTCTAGTTTTCATAAAAAATGGAGAGCGCTAGATGCTTCTGGAAGAAGTCAAGATTCTGATGCAAGAACATGTGAGCGAGAAAATATGGGAACCTGAACCTCTGTTGAAGCTAGTATTCTACTATCTAGCTGAGCATCTCATGTATGAGAAATTCAGCGAAATCATACCAAAAAAGAGAATGTTGCTTGCATAATTGAAAACCCAAACCTAGTTGAAACTCCTAGACCTCTTTGTCAGTGTCCAAGCCACAAACAAACACCATCATTGAGAAGGCATCCTTCATATCATCTTTGAATCTCTTATGTGTCATTGGGATCTACGTTGAAATTTTTTGAGCTTCTTTGAGTCTTTGAGTCTCTGCGTTATAAAAATTTATCGCAAGTTCTTGGGTCCTCCAATAGGTCTCCGCTTTCACTGGAGTGAATGGCTCCATTTGAGGCACTTTGGAGCTTCGCTCTGGGATACATAGCATATTCTAGATAACTTCCTTGTAGATAACCGCACTCACCTCCTGGCCCTCTATGGTGTTGGTACTCGGGTTGAAGTGTTTGATGGCATCATCGACCAATTCAGGGTAAAAGTGTACGACCGAGACCATATATTGTGGAAGCCCACTGAGCCAACATTTCTGCGCCAAGGAATCTTGGTCGCTGTTCTTTTTCATTCTTTTAGAGGCCACCTCCCTAAGTGTCTTAGGGTTCCTTGCAAGAATGGGGTCATGATTATTATCCCATTCTTCTTTAATTCATTTCTTATCTTTGAGAGGGCCCTTCTTTTCTGCAACCCGCGTATTCACCTAGTTTGGATTTTCTTGTATTCCAGGCAAAGCATAAGAGACATCCTCAAAGATGTAGGTAGCTGGTGCTTTGCACATGATATTATATAAACTTTGGGCCCCTCCTTACATATCTGCTTGAGAATCTTGAGCAGTTTCCATCCTTTGTAGACCTTCTACCTAGAAAGCACACTGAAGCGGTATGAATGGAACCCAAAACACAACATAAAGCTTTGAATTCAAAACTAGACAACCTCTCATTTCAGGTTTAATCCACATCGAGGCAGTGAATTCTCTGCAATTACCTATGCTTTTAGTTCCCTTGTTGCTAGATGCACCACACCTAGCTATCTTGACAATTCTATTCTTTAAAGTCCCTTTGAGTACTCAAGAAGTTTTTATGGTGTCTCATTTTTTGCATGCAACACTTACCTTTTTCTTTGATTTCCTGCCAACAACTGATAGACAATGGTTTCCTTTCTGCATTTAATTCAGTATGTACTGCTAGCTCTTCCGTCGATGCGAAATGAACTACTTGCCTCATTTGAAAAGACAAGAATTCAAAATTACGTTAGCGATAACGTCCCTTCAACACAATGTTTATGGGAAATTGAGCCGACAATGAAATGCTTTCCATATTCTCGCATGCCTTTGCCATTAATATCCCTAAAAGCATAATTAAGTTGATATCATAATGAGTACCTTAGAAATATTCACGCTTAACCTTGGAGCTTGAAACTGCCTGCATCGTGCCACCTAGCTTTTGTTCTTATGAGCCATCGCCTGAGCTTGCCACCAAATTGCACTAATTGATTACCACTCCCTAATCTTGGATGCAACAATTCATACCTGTAGACGTAATTGAGCTAGAATATCAAGCTGGCCTTTTGGTGTGATTTTTGAGTTAATACTTGATTACCACCATGATTTGTATGTAGGCTACCTCAGATATTTCTATAAATAGGCCCTAACACGGTAGTGGAATTATACTTGGCCTTTTTAGCAGAAGTAGCTTTGAGTGATTGGATAAGATTATCATTTAGGCAGTTGAGTAACTTTTGGATTTGTGCAATGCATAGAATTAGGGTGTCGAGTGAAACTAACATGATGAACACTCCAATAAGATTAGTGTATAAAAAATTTGAAACAAAATTTCTAAGAGAGATTTCAAACAGGTGTTTGAAGCGTATGACCAAGAACAAACACTTACTGGCTATCATAGCCATAAAGTGGGTCCTGGGTAGATATTGTATTGAATATGAAGACAAATACCGGGTAAACACTGATATCTGCTCCCATTTCATTGCCTCGTTGCTGGATGTTTAGGCTCCAAAAGCCATGATTCTTCATTTCACACTTTAGATCTTTCCAAAGAAGTACCTCAGAGGTCTCGACGAAGTGGTGAGTAATGCAGTGTATGGCTTAGGCTTTCCTATTGCGAGTGACTTGCGTAAGCATGTTGAAGAAGATGTGGTGGTACCATGGGTACCATTCTTGAGTAGGTTTTGACTTCAATCGTTCGCTGAGCATTGCAAGAAAGCCACCTGTGCATGCCACTTTTTGCTGCACTGATATAATGTAGTGCTAGTCTACGATGTGGATTGGTATACCGACTTCAGGAACCTTGTGTTCTCTCCACTATTCATTTTGGGAGTTGATGCTGCTTTTGCTACAGGTCCTATTTCTACCACTAATAATCCTCTTGCTTCCCCTATCGATGAAGACAACACTCGTGTTCCAGACACCTGAAGATTAACATGCTTTTCTCTTTTTGTATATCTACGCCCCAAAGAAAAGGGCCTGCATACAAAAATCTATAAGGAAGTTGTATATAGTCATACTTTTGAGCGCATGGCCTCAAAGCCATTTTGACAATGTTTCTATCAAAGTATATATAAATATATAAAATATACTTGCTTATCTTCAACCTTTGTCTTCACTCTTGTGCTCTCTGCAAATTTTATTGAATTCCTCACATATGAACTTAATTCATGTAATATGAGTAACATAGTCTTTCTCTATTCTTGTAATAATGGGTCTCATGAATTTTCTTGCTTCTTGTATCTATGAAATTTTTGGAAAGAACCGACTAACAAAACATGAAAGGGAAAATAATTACATTAATCACATATTTACACCTACATGAAGTAACTGTAGCTTAATTGAATTTTTTAAAATGAATACCGTTAACCAAAATTCCTAGTGGCTCTTGTTCCATATTCTCTAATTCGAATGCATTATTTTGTTTGCACTGAATTATTTTGAAAGGACCCTCCCAGAGTTTGTCAAAGTTCCCATGCTGGCTGAGCCTTGAGGCTCTTTCATTGAATTTTAGTACTAGGTCTCCGCATTTTAGACCTTAGTCTGAAGCTTTCTTGTTGAACCACCTCTTAACCACCTGCTGGTGGTTAGTCATGGCTATTAAGGCTTTCTCCCCTTTTTCTTGTACCTCCAATGATTCGGCCAATCGAACTTCCATAGCTCTGCTCTCCTTAATCTCTAGGGACTTGAGTAGTTGTAGCGTAGGTATCTCTATAGAGATAGGTAACAACACTTCCTTCCCATATACTAGCTCGTATGGCGAAGTCTTCAGGGCTTGCTTAGGAGTTATGCAATCTGCCCATAACGTTGTTTGGAGATTCTTATTCCATTCTTTCTCATGACCAGACCCAATCCTTTTAATGAGTCGAACCAGATTCTTGTTAGTTGACTCAGCCAAATCACTTCCTTGTGGGTAGTAGTTTAAGGACGTTTTCAAGAATATGTCATGTTCTAATGTGAATTGACATACCTTGGAACCTAAGAAAGCTTTGGCATTGTCCAAGATGATAGTCTTTGGCGCACCAAACATATTTACCAACTCCTCGAGGAAGTCCATATTTTCTACCTTTGTTGCGTTCTTCAGGGGTAGGGCATCAATCCACCTCGTGAAGTAGTCAATGGCTGTGAGGATCCACTTGTGACTAGCATTGCTAGTGGGGTTGATCATCCCAATGAAATCTATCCCCCATTGTGCAAATGACTCATCCACCACTATCAGATTGAAAGGCATGGCACATTTTTTTCTTCTCCCTGTGTAGAATTGGCATTCCTTGTAGGATTTTATCATTTTGTAGGAGTCATTGAATAATGTAGGCCAAAAGTACATAGAGTGCAAAATTTTGATGGCGGCGGTCTTAGCAAAGAAGTTTCCACCTTCTGGGCTGCAGTGAAAAGTGTCAAGAATTTTCTTTGCTTGCTCTATGGTGACACATCGCAGTAACACACCGTTGAAATTCCTCTTAAAGAGGATTCCTTCAATAAGTGAGTACCCACTATTTTGCAGTCGGTAGAATCTTCTTCTTTTAGAAAGAAGTCTTGATGGATACTTGTTGGTGTGCATAAATCTTACCCTATCTATCAACCAACAACCTTCAGGTTTAGATTTATTTGTTAGGACTATCTTCGCTTTCTCTTCCTCAACTTCCATTTCTTCATCGTGTGCCAAATATTCACACAACCCTCTTTCTTTGTTAGTGTAGACATCCAAATTTGATCACTTCCATATGATCAAAATCGTCTATTATATTCATCTATTCCATTAACGGTGATTAAATAATTTATTTAATCATTATTTCATTTTCTGCCTAAGGTTCCTAAAGTATCTAATTAAATAAATTAAATACTTTACCTTACACCCTGTTCTTCTCTAAATTAAATAAATATGACAAATTATTTAATTTAGTCTTTTAACCCATTTGAATTAAAATCAATTTTTAATTCCTCTTTTCTCTCTCCTTGTCACATTCTCCATAACCCTCTTCTAATCCGGATTAAATTAATTAATCTGTGATTAGATGTGCACCACTTAATTTGATTAAATGTCACATCCTCCATAATCTCCCACTTGCCTCTAATCTCCCATTAATTACCTTAATCATGTGTTTGCACAATCTTAATCAGAATCATTAGCCACATTTGGCTTACCTTTTTGGTCAACCTTCCCACTTACCATTTTTGATATGGACTCCCTTCCCCATGTGAATTTTTAATTCACATTTATTCAACCAAGGTTCCTCTCTTCCCCATGTGAATTTTTAATTCACTTTTATCTTTCCAAGGTCTTTCCCATCCCCATGCAAGATTCTAGAAGCCTTGCCTTGTCACTTCACATGTGCCAAGGGCTTCTAGAACCTTGGACTTGTCACATCTCCCACATGTGACAAATCTCCAGCTTTTTGGAGATCTCCTTTTATCCAATGAATCCTCCATTAAATGCAAATTTTTAATTTACATTTATTCTTCCCACACATTTCCCCTTTTCCCATGGAGATTTTTGAGGAATTCTAAAATTCCTCAAAAGTCTCTTTCATCCTCATTTGGGGACAAGAAGTTCCTTTTTGAGGAAATCTTTTCATTCCCCAAGGTACCTCAAAGGTACTTGTCCTTCATCCACCTCATGTACTTCCCTTCCACCTCTTGTCCTTCACTTCCACCTCATTTCCACATCACTCCACCTTATGACATCTCACCCTCCACATGTCAAGATGTGAGGGCTTGTGAGTCCTCAACTCACCATAGCCCTTCATCTTGATCTTTGTTGGATCAATCCCAACCATTGAATTCTCTAGAGAATTCAATTTGGCCTATAAATACCCTTTCAATTCCTTCATTTTGAAGGATCATGTCTTTTGCAAATAAACTCTTGCAAAATTGCCATTCAAGCTCTCATCCATTTTAGCACCCATATTGCATCAATTCATCTTGCATCCACTTCATTTTCATTGCCATCCAAGGAGCACACAAGACTTCAACATCAAGGGCCAACCAAGGAAGCAACAACATGAAGGTATAACAGCAATTTATTTGTTTATCTTGCTTTCATATTGTTCATCTTCTTAGGCTAATCATTGAAGTGCCCTATTATCTTGTTGTTTCTCTTTATTGCACTATTAGTTTAATCTAACATCTCACATTTAGGAAATAGCATTTTATTACGATCACAGTTAGTCTTCGTAGGCCTGACCTCAATGTTATATTCTAGGATCTTAGTGATCCAATTGGCCCTTTTGTCAGTGATTTATCCTTCCATGATGTACTCGTTCATACTAGAATGCATGACATAAATGATCACCTTAGTGCAAGATATAAGATGTCATAACTTCTTGAGTCCCTTTGTAATTGCAAAATCTTTCCTTTCAACTAAGTTATAGTTCATCTCGTACTCCTTCAATGTTTAGGAATGGAATGCTATAGGATGCTCTCCCTTTCCTTCATCATCCTTCTGAATCAAGATAGTGGTGATGCTTGTCTTGCTGCTAAAAACATACATTATGAAGTATTTTGACAAGTCCGGATTTTCCAACACAAGAGCTGAAGAAATAACATTCTTCACCCTCTCGAAGGATTCTCTTGCTTCTTTTGTCCATTTGAACAATTGGTCCTTTTTTACCATCAGGGTGATTGGTCTAATTATTCTTGCAAAATCAGAAATAAACTTGCTTACAAAGGTAACCTTCCCCAAAAAATATTGGATTCCTTTCTTATTTACCGGAAGAGGAAGTTCTCTGATTTCTTTTACCCTTTCAGGATCAATAGCGATTCCTTCTTGGGACACTACGTGCCCCAAAATTTTTCCTTGTGGTACTCCGAAAACATTTTTTCCAGTTCAGGGATACCCCAAACTCTTGGAATTTTTTGAAAACCATTTCTAGATGATCAAAATGGTCATCTTTAGATTTGGAAAATACGACCAGATCATCTAAATAAATGAGGATGATTTTGTTGATCAGTTCAATGAAGGCGATTTTCATTGCCCATTGGAAAGTGGCCCCCACATTTGATAGGCTGAAAGGAATTTTGGCATATGAAAATGTTCCCCACTTGGTGGTGAATGTGGTCTTGTGCTGATCTTCTTCTTTAACTCGAACCTGATTGTAGCCCGAGAAACCATCTAACAGAGAAAACATCTCCAAACCTTCCACAGTCTGCAAGATTGATTCCATGGAAGACAATGGGTAATGATCCTTCAATGATGCTTTGTTTAGGTCACGAAAGTCAAAATAGAGATGAATGTCTCCATTTTTATTTCGGACCAGAATGAGGTTAGGTACCCACGTACTATGATTGATTGGAAAGATGATCTTGGACTGGATCAACTTCTCTAGCTCTTGTGTTATTAAGGCTTCAATCTTTGGATTGACAGGCCTCTGTTTTTGTCAGAAAAGTTTAGAACCTTTCGTTAGTTCAATGGTGTGCTGGATGATGTCAAGATTATACCCCCTGAAGTCATCATAAGACAAGGCCACAACCCCTTCGTATTTTTTGTAGAAGCGTATAAGCCTATCTTTATCACACTACAAGACTTCTTTATCAACCTTCAGCTTTCTTCCATTCCCGACCTCAAGGTCGGCGAAGTCTGCTTGGTTTGCTACAAATTTCCTCCTGTCATTCCTTGCATCATCACAGTTGAATTTTTTTTTGAGAGTGACCAACCCTTTCGGAAGCTTGTTTGATTTCAACTGGATGATTTGTCCTTTGTATGCTTCCTCAATTTTTTGTTGAAACTTATCGGTGAACTCTCCTAACTATTGAATAAATGAAGCGATGTGTTCATCGCTTTTGAATACTTGCCAGCTTTGATCATTATTTGGAATGGAGGGTTTAGACGATTTCTCACACAAAGTGTACATTCTCAATCAAGTTAGAGATAAGATCGAATTGAAATCCTATCATCGCTATGCGATCCACATCTGAATTATGCTCCCTTGGAACCGCATGGATGTTAAAAGCTTCGAAACCTTTGATGAGGTCCCATACCGTGTGCCTATAAGACCACATACAATTTTTTTTTGTAGTGGAAATGTTTCTAACTTGATTGATTACGAGTTCAGAGTCTCCAAACACCACTAATTTTTTGATACCCATGCACTCCGTGAGGCTTAGTCCTTGCACAAGACCCTCATATTCGACTTCATTGTTTGAGCAAGGAAATTTGAAGCGAAAAGAATTGAGGATCTGCTCATTAGATGGAGACGTTAGGAATATCCCAACACCAGTTCCAACCTTGCATCTCACATTGTTGAAGTGTAATGTCCAGAGCTCTAAGGCTTGTTCGGCCATGGAGTCCTTTATTACCCTCATGAACTCTTGATCTTCATCATAGATGAAATAGGTTCCCAAACCTCTAGCATGATAATTGCCGAAAGGATTGGCACCTACATACTCGATTAAGAAGACTTCTTTTTGATCAACTTTGTCTTCGGTCACCTTCTCATCTCCCAGTAGGTTGCTATCACTGGCTTCTTCTTCAGTGACATAGGTATGAGTTTCTTTGAAGTTGATCATGGCTTCATCAACTACATGTTCTACATGCAAAGGTTTTGATATTATATTTTTTAGACACCTAAATTTGGACACTTCATTTGCCCAAATTTACCCCTTTTTCATCTAATTTATCCCTTTTTTTCATTAATTAAGTAATATCGCTATTATTTAATTAATACCCTTAATTATTCTAAATCCCTTAAGTATTTAGTTAATAATTAAATACTTAACCCCTTTAATTCCCCTCTCATCAAATGAATTAAATAAATATGACATTTATTTAATTCTTCACATGTCACATCCTTCACTTAATCTTAATCGACCTCTTAATCTCTTCATTAGGGATGTGCACATGCCTAATCCTTGATTAGGATGTGTCACATCTTCCAAATTTTGCAAGTTGGCTTCTAATCCTTATTAACCACTAATCATATTCTAATCACTAATCAGTTAAGCCCAATCAGTACCTTGGTCAACTCTCCCCATCCCCCAAGGAATTTTTAATTCCTTTTTATTCATCCAAGGCTCCTCTCTTCCCCATGTGAATTTTTAATTCACTTTTATTCCTCCAAGGAATCTTCTCTTCCCCATGCAAATTCTAGAACTTTTGACTTGTCACTTCACATGTGCCAAAGTCTTCTAGAATCTTTGACTTGTCACATCACTCACATGTGTCAAGTTCCCACCTTTTTGGGAACTTTGTCTTATCCACTAGATTCTTCCAATCATGTGGATTTTTAATTCACTTTTAGTCACCCAAGATTCTCCTCTTCCCTGTGTGATCATTGAGAGGTCACATCATCCCTTTCCCAAGGTACTTGTCCTTCATCCAGATCATGTGCCTTCCTTCCACCTCACTTCCACATCATCTCATCCTTGGCCATCTCACATTCCACATGTCAAGATGTGAGGGCTTGTGAGTCCTCAACTCACCATAGCCCTCCATCTTGGCCTTGTTTGTTTAATCTCAACCGTTGAATTCTCTAGAGAATTCAAGTTGCTCTATAAATACCCCCCTCCTTCCTCTCATTTTGGAGAATCATGCTTGTGTCACCAAACTCTTGCCTATTTGTCATTTGAGAATTTCTTGCCTTCACCATAGCATTTGAATTCACCATTACTACACCCTCATTCATCTTGCATATCATCTTGCATATTTGATCTCATTTTCTATCCAAGGAGCATACAAAGCAAACAATATCAAGGGCCAACCAAGGAATTTGAAGCACAAAGGTATAATTAGTTATTGTTTTATTTCATCTTGTTTCCTTGCTTATCATTCATTAGGCTAATCTTGAGGTGTACTCTTTGTGTTCTTCCTTTTATTGCTTTATTAGCTAGTTTTGCATCTTAGAATAAGGTTAGAATATTTAAGGGATCACATCTTCATTTTATCCTCGTGCTTAGTTTTGAGAATTAGGTGGGACCAATCCAAAGAAAGGTATCTACCTATTTTTGAGGTGAATTCCTTGGATAGGTAGAGGCCGAACATGGGAGGGATGTCAATGATCATGGTGTCTTGCAGTACTATGATTATAGAACAAGAAAACAAAGTTAGGGGGAGGTCTTTAATGAGGCCTATAGTTTCAACCTTGTTCCCATCCAGCTGTATAAATCTTCTTTTTAAGGGCTCATAGCTAAGCCCTAAGGCTTTGGCTATCTGCTTGGGCATGACTATGGTGCTGGCACCAGAGTCAATCATGGAGTTGTGCAACCGTTTCTTCCCTACAATGAGAGTTAAAAAAGGGTCTAGGTTTTGGTTTCTCCTCTTTTGCTTCAGGTGAAGCCTCCTCTACAGTATTCACAAGAACTTTGGTAGGAGGCGATGAGTCTGTAGTATTTTTAGAAGGTTGTCTGATTGACTATACAATTGTATCTTTCTGTAGGGCCTTTTTTAGTAATGGATTTTGCTCTGGAATGGCTAAGATATCCCAAAGGGATACATTAGTGAAATATTTCTTCAGTAGTTCCACCACGTTGAAGGGTGGTGGATTTGGAGGCTTCTATTCCTTGGATTTGGTGATGATAATTTCCTTGCACAACTGCAAATGTGGAGTAATTGTGGAAAGGCCAAGGGGTTTATCTAGGCTACTTCTGAGGTGTAGAGTTATCAATTCACCTGTGAATCTCTTCTTTGATTGAGTGTTGCAGTCAGTCTGTACTTGCAGGGTCATCGATGTAGATGCTTCATAAGTGAACACTGCTTCCTCTCCTTCCATCCATGAGAGGAGGCCATGGTCAAGAGCTATGTCATTTTCTTGCCCCAAGGGAATTACCTACATCTATGCGTTGAGAACCGCATTCTCCATTTGGGGAGAGGCGTATGTATGTCCTGAATTTGTCACCACACCTTGGCTGCATTGCTCCATGACCTTTTGCTGCAAATTGCCATGTGGATAATTTTGAGGCATATGCGCATCGCCGCATGGATAGCACCAAGGATTGAAATCTTCGGTGAGATCATTTTTCCCTATGGTCAACTCTTTGCTTGTACTTGTTTGAGTTGCTCCTAGCAGAATCGATACCGAGACTATCTAGTTATTTGTCTGGGTTGGCGAAGTTGTGCACGTGAATCTTTGATATTGGTTCTGTTGGTAGGAGGGTCTGCCACTTTAATAACTTTGGTAGGATGGTTTCAGAGGAGCAACCTGGTTGTACTTGATAGTGGTTACTTCATTTGTTAAGTTTCGTAACATTTCCCTTATGTCGCTCATCTCTTCCTTCGAAGCACTAGATGTAGAAGCAACATTCTATGACACACTATGATATGTGTACATAGATGGGGGTTGTGCGGGTGTGCTAGTAGATGGTATCTCCTGAGTAGAGGCTGATATTTCAGGGAATATCGACATAATGGGCTGAGGTGGCAACTTTTTAGCGTTGATTAGGTTATTCTCTGCCTTAACTTCTACATTGTATGCATCTGGTAACATGGGCCCGCCAAGTGACTGGATCATCATGGAGATGTCGACGTTGATGGACTTTAAGTAGAACATAAATGCTAACTCAGGTGAAGGTTGGATAGCATTCTGGATTCTCTACTGGGTTGTATGGAATTGGGCTTTGAAATTGGCCATGGCTTCAGATGGGGCCCATTTGATTGTTGATAGTTGGTGATATAGTGAAGACTTGTCTCTGTCATTAGAGAATATTTCATAAAAAGGATCCTCAAGCTGATCCCAAGTATCGATAGAGTTAGTCGTAGAGTGCGATACCAATCTAGAGCTCTTCCTCGCAAAGAACCTACAAGCAATCTTAGCGCTATGTTCTGATTGGTCACTTCATGCACCAAACACACGTCCACAAAATATTGCAGATGTTCGGATGGTGTTCTTGAGCCATCCCTAGTAAAATTTGGATTAGCTTTGAGAGTAGAGATTGGGATAGGGGCCCAAATGACGGGTGCGACTGAGGCTACAAGGGGACTTCTGGCATCCCAAGCCAAATAATTTTGGTTAATGATTTGCATCATGGTTGGGATCCGATAGTCCTACTAGGCGAGTTTGGATATGCGTTGTTACTAGTGGGGCACTAACAAGCCAGGATTATTTGCGGTTCATGACCTAGTAACAAGCCAATGGCTTATACAACCTCTAGATTTGGTATATTTAAGCAGTTTCACTGGGCATGCTAGGAAAAAGAAAAAACCTGTTGATGCCAAAAATTGGCAAGGTAACAACCCTTTGTCAGAAACTCAGCTAAAGGGGGGACCTATTGCACTAAACTGAGTAACCTCCGGATTTTAAAGAAGTCTACTTCTGTAACTGGGGTTTTAAATGGGAAAAGGAAACAAATATAAAATAAAATGATTTAACTAAGGTGATGCATTGAGATTTAGATATAGGCATGGTAAATCTATCTTTCAGATGCGATTTAAGGGCCCGGTCAGTGGTCTGCTATGTTCTAGAATGGAAAAAATAAAGATATAAGCCTCAATGATTCACTAAATGACATAAAATAACTTTCATACACATTTTCTAGAAAGAGGAGTCAAAGACATGATCTAAACCAACAAAATTACATTAAATTTATAGAAGTTTTGTAAATGAAACATTCAGTATAATAATGGCATAGTAAAACTTATCAAATATCAAAGAAAATAGAAAGGCCGAACAATGGCACAATCTGTGAGTTCTTCATAATAATCTAATTAAGCAATAAAAGGCCTGGTTCTTCTACCAATTCTTTTGTCAAAATCTAAACCCTTGCTTCGAAAGAAGAAGTAGTATTTATAATGAAAACCCAGCTCAACAAGCCAGTAATAGAAAAGATCCTCCGATCATTGGCAATGATGTATTAGCAATGATTTTCCCTTGCCATTGCAACCGAAAAGATTCAAGCCATGAACGAGGATGCCTTAGAGCCAGATGCATCCCTTGCGAATGATGGCAGTGGTACCAAAAAATCAGAGCGTCGACATTTCCTATCCACTCATGGTGGTAGTTACAAAACATGGCAACTGGTGTGAGGTTGTTGCCTGCAGTTTTTCCTTTGCGATGAAGCTTTTTAGAAGATCACGTGACAAGCGGTCAAGGCCGAAATTCATCCTTCCCTTTATGCGATGAAAAGCTTGTGCTATGAAGACACGTGAAGGTCTCCAAGCATATTGTGTGAATGGTGGGGGCCGCCAAGAGATTTATGTAGATTGATGCTACGTGGCTTGCGGTCGGGTGCCAAAAGGAGAGTGATGGAAAGAGGCACTAAAGATTGTGAATTGCTGACACGTGGAAGCATGATGATGATTCTTGAAAAGTGAGAGAAGGAAACTTTGTGAGGAGTGCTCGGCTGACAAGTGGCGGAATTCGCATAAATTCTTTATGAAAGGAGCCCAATATTACCTTTGTAGAGGAGAGCGTGGTCGGTACTACAAGCAAAATAAAATAACCTGAAGGGAGCTTGGGAATTTTATATTCACAAATGCCTTTGAAATGTTCTTGTAAATGCTCACTTGAATACTCTTAAGATCACTTGAAATTGCTAGGTGAAACTATGTGAAATAACCTTATATTTATACTTAAATTAGGATTTAATCTTGAAATTCAAATAACACAAGCTGACATCAAATCTTGAAATTGAAATTATTAAAATCCTACCAAAAACACATCCCAAGGAGGGTTTCCTAATTTAAGGAGGACCCATTTGCCATAGGGCGAATGGGTCCTAACATACTTAACTAGGACTTGTTTCGGGGAATGTGAAATAACATGCAAAAAAGGAGGTCCTAGGACCTAGTGAGGACCAATTCACCACCTGGCGAATGGGTCCCAGGTCACTATTGTAGGACACAAACCTTGTAAAATTGAGTGTTAAATATTATTAATGAATTTCAAGCTTTATCCCTCGAAAAATGTAATAAATAAGGCTTAGATTTGAATTAAAGGGTCGAATTAAGCTCAATTAAGCTCAATTAAATAATTAAAGCCCTAGATTAGTGTGAAAGTATAAAGATACACTTTACAACACCCTAAATAAGGCACCATTAAGTATATTTAATTAAAAAGGGTCCTAGACTTAATGTGAATGTGTAAAACATATTACAACACTAAATCGAGGTAACATTAGGCTCATTTATTATTAATTATTCCCAAATTAAGTAAGGAAAAAGGAAAATTATTCCATTCCTACAGTTATGAATGATATTCTTACTCAAGAAAAAAGATTCATGGAAATTTTTTAGGAGGATCAAAAAATTCAAGAATGTGACATTGAATTTCTAATGACCAAGCTAATAAGAGGTCAAGGTTTATAAAAATTCATGAAAAATGAAAACCTAGATAATACTGAGGTAGATGAATTCATGCTAGTCAAACACATGCAAATTTCTTGTTGAAAGACGGTCCCTAGTATAAAGACATTATCTTTAATATATTGAACATGAAGTTCCTTAATTGGAAGAGTGAAATTTAGTAAATAAAATCAAAATTGCATTCCCTAAAGTATATGATAATCCATGATAGTTTGATATGGAGAGACGCATGTAAGTTGTTAAAATATTTGAATCAAGAATAGTTAAACCAATTGAGTGATGAATGCTATCAAGGTATATGTGGGGCCCATTTCAAAGCTACAAAAAACTTCACATAAAGTCCTTAGAGTTGGTTTTTGGCAGCCTACTCAATTCAAGGATATGGATGAAAGGGTAAGGAGGTGTGATATCTACCAAATATTTACTAGTAATTTTAAGTTTCCAAGTGCCTTTCCTCTCTTAGTAGTGATTGTAGATGCTCCTCTTCAACATTGGGGAGCTAATAGGTGAATACACACGACATATAGAAATGGATACACATGGATTCTTGTGGAAACCAATAAATTCACCAAATGGGTTGAGACAATCCGAACGCGCAATGATACATCCAAGGTAGTAATAATTTTTTTATTAAACAATTTCATAACTAGATTTTGTGTGCTTGCAAAAATAATAGTTGATAATTCCATGTGCTTTAAATCACATGGAGTTTCAACTTTATATAATGAATATGGATTTAACATCATATTCTCATATTCTTATTATCTCCGAGGTGATGGATAGACTAGGTTCAACAATAAGTTATGAAAATCATGAAGAAGACATTGGTAATAAGAAAGAAGAGATAGTATGATAAAATAAAATATTCACTATGGGTAGATATGATAACCTATAATATTTCCATTGGTATGAGTCCATTTGAAATTGTGTATGGGACATATGCAAATATGTCGGTCAGTTTGGGGTAGCTTGTGTACTAGCTACTACATGAATTTGGTGATAATGAAGGTGCCAAATTCTCTCATAGGGTGAGAGAATTGGTTGAGTTGGAAGAGAGTAAAAGGGTTGCATATAAAATTATGACCGACATATTAGTATGGGCTGATTACGCTTGATCCATGGAGAATCAAAGCATAACTAAGCCACTGACATCAATCTCAATAGGATCAATCAAATGCAAATTAAACCAAGCATCCATTAAAACCAAACATACTAATCTACGAAAGCTTTAAAAATGAGTACTCTAATCTATTGAAACCTATCCCGTTGTGGGAGTGGTGTCACGTTGATGTGGAATGATGACCCTTTCCCAATCTCATCGATAAATGAGCTTGTTCTAATCAATTTTATTAAAGAAAACCGATAGAATGATTGTGAGATGTGTATGAAAACATGATTTAACCTAAATGAATATGATGCAAGCTAATCTAAATGAATTTTAAGATAAAAAATTGAAACCTTAATTAATAGATAAGCTAAATGTATGCATATAAGTTACCATGGAAGCCATTAATGGAAGCTAAGCTATTATGCAATCAATTAATTTAAAAGATGCTAAATGTGTGCTAACTATGAGTGTGAGTGTGAGTGATTTTAACAACATAATTTTGATGTTAAAAGATGGATCGATTTGTCTCCAAATAGTGACTTATTTATAGGAGAGCAAATGAGAAATGTGTTAGGCTGTCATTAGGTCCCATTACTTTAGAATATAAAATATCAATAAGTCGACCGGGTAGTGTCCAAGGCAGTTTGCAATAGAAGACAACTTAGATAACTCTTTTTAAATTTTCTGATTTCTTTAAGACAACTGAAATTAATTTTAGTCTAAGGTTGTCTAAATACTCAACTAGAAAACAATTTATTCAAAGAAAATTGGAAATATTAAACTAGAAAGCATAAGATAAATAATTTAGAAAGCATGACAACTAAGCTAGAAAGCACATAAAAAAGTAAACTAAACAACTGATAAACTACAAAAGTGACAAAATGAGTAAACAAACCATGGAACATCCTCCTGAACAGTAAAATATTCTAACAATTGCAACAATTAACTTATGATAATGGAAGACAAAGAGTGCTCCGAAACTTCAGACACAACAACCAATAGGCTTAATGATTTCCTATTGAATGATTATCTATGTAGCAAAAATGAGATAAAAGAAAGTACTTATCAATTTAATCTATCCCCCCTCGAGTGGCCAGCTCGCGGGTTATTATGTTCATTCTCAAGTCACATACACTACTAGTTTTGAAGTTCTTCCATTAAAGATAATTATCATCCATAGCTCAACAAATCAAAAATTGATAGGAGGTAGTTTCTTTATTCATAAGTATTCAGAGATCATATTAACAACATAACATTACTATTGAGTGTCTCCTTTCTACTTCTGAAAATTACATTTTTATATAAATTTTTAAACTAAATCCTAGATTTCAGATGGCGTGGATAGCCATTGAAGAAGTCTATAACAGTTTATAACTAACTTCATGTCTTTAAAACCCATTACATAAACATTAAAAAGGCTCGAGACGAGCCATGAAGTCTGTGACTCAAAAACATAATAGAAATTAAACTATCAACAACTACATCCTTGGTTCACCAGCCTAACAGTCAGGAGCAGGTTCCCAACGTCTATCTTCAATATTTACTAAGGCACATGCAAGTTAAATGCTATGAAACTACTGCATGATGTTCGATTATTGCTCAACAAAAACACTCAAAATAACCCATTAAATCCGTATTGGTAGATTATTTCAATTAATCATAAGAAATAAAATTTGTATACTTTTCCTTAAAGATAAACAATTATTTCTCTTAAAGTTTAATTAATTGGCAGAGACTGAGGATTGAGCACATATGAATATGCTTTTCTGGTATTATTATGATGAGTTTATTTTTACCTCATCATTTCCTTCCCCTCCTAGTTCCTACTAGGTCCTCCTGCTCCATGGTTGTAACCCTGACCTTTGTTCCATTCTTCATAACTGACACTAATGTCATACTCATCTCTTTCTGTTGAATCAAAATTTATAGGCTCATGGATGAACCCTCCATGAAAAGAAACTCCCTCTTTCCATTTGTTGAAAACTCTATCATTCTGATATGTTGAAATGTGGAAGGCAGGGGGTGGACTTAGCAGCAAAGGAGGTCTATACCTCATCCCTATCTAATTTTTCTTGAGGTCTCTTAGGATATTAGCTAAAGCATCTTCCCTACTAAAAGACCATCTGATATTAAGAGGAGAGATGACCTCTCTTTTCTTTAGATGAGTTGGCAATGGAGTAAATCTTTCTTCGCAAGCATGCCAGGATTTTCCAATTAACTTTTGTCTATGTGCCATGAAATGGTTGTAGCAGAGTCAGAGACTGTCATCATATCTTTCTTTCATTTTCATATTTACTAGAAGAGATAAAAAGGTGTCCTTAAAATATGCAGGCCTACCATTAGGTGTTCTCATTTGAAGGCCCATAGTTCTCTCTGCTTGAGCATATTCTCTGCTGCGCTCCTGCCAGTGAACTTGATTTCGCATAGTGGACAACAAAGCTCTCAATTGTACTTCACCAGTAAATAGATTAATGAAGAAATCGGTATAATTTTCTAATAAAAGATCATGAAAAAATAATTCACAAAGCAGATCTTTATCTTCAGGAGTTGATTCCACAAATATTTTAACAAATTCCTTATCATTAGGCTCATATGGCTGATCATTATAAATTATGAACATTTTCCACCTTATCCATTGTTCATTTAGAAACATTGAATATAATCTTGATGGCCTTCTACAGGATAACAAACATTCAACTAGCTGACATGCATCCTGCTTCCCTTTATAAGTCGTATGTAATGATTCTTTTAGAAGTACCAACTCTTTTTTCAATCTGTAGTTCTCAATCTTAATATTTCTTTAGAAATAGCACCTTTCCATCCATTTCATAAGTAATGGGGGAATTCGAACCTGGAACCATTCAATTACAATTGGCTCAGTTTGGATTTCCGTTGATTCCATTTTTGCTTTAGCAGTGCTTTCCTGTAAGTCTTGTTCTAACTCTACAATTTTGCTAAGAGAAGCATTTAATTCTTTTTGTGTTTTCTTGTCTTCCTCAAAAGATGAAAACATAAGCATAAAATTCTTTTTCAACATTTCCATTTCTTTATTTTTGTCAGAAATATCAACATTATAAGTCCTATTTTCTTGAGTCAACTTCTGAATTTGTTCTTTCAATTCATGAATCAATGTATCTTTTTCTTGTACCTACAGTTTCAAACCCTGAATTTCCTAATCTCTTTTACTTATCACAACAACATGTACTGTTAGCTTTTCCTTTTGCAATTCAATTTTTTCTTTGTTTTTCTACAATTGTTTTCTCAGATCATCAATTTCTACACTAAGTTTCTCCATCTCTGCATTAGTATTTTCAATTTCAACAGTCTCTACAACTCTATTTACAATGGGAGATAAGTGAATTAAAATATTATCTTCTCCATCCTGTTCTTTTTTCTTGAATTTCCTCAGCGAGGGCTTCTTTTACATATTCTTAGTGGGAAGGAATTTCCTCAACAAAATTTTCTTTCTCTAGAGGCATTTCCACATTATTGATAGGATCAAAAGTCTCAATGGGTTTTGTTGGTCGTTTGGGCTTCTTCTTCTTTGCACTACCTTCCATACTCTATATTGGAGTTTCTGTGAATTCAAAGGCTAAACTTTTGCTTCTCCTCAGGGGAGGAATATTTTGGAAGGTGATAGGCATTTTCTTTTTCTTTTCCTCACGGGAATGCTCATATCTAGATAGATGAGTTCGACATCCTCCAACTGATTAGGGATTTTAAATTCTTCATTCAAAGATTCTGGTATTTTTTCACCAGGGGTTGTGGGAATTGGAGATTCTAGAGCTTGAGAGCCCTTAGGGAAAATTGCTCCAGATGGTGAAGCAACTTGTTTAGATGTTTCCCCTGGTTCTGATTTCTTTTTAGCCGAGGATTTTTTAATTTTCCAGAAAAAATTCTCCCACTTACTTTCAGATTTCTTATGGAAATGATATTTGCAAATTAATTGTATTAACCCTTGTTGTTTAAGTGGCCCTGACCCCGTCTTGTATCTTTCTATGGAAGAATTTATAGAATCACATAAAAATTCTGGAAAATTAACCCTAAGAATAGGGTTTTCCTTTCCATGGTGCAAATGGATTAGCATGCGAAATGCAGGTCCTACCACTATGGTGAGTTGTCCTTCACAGGTGAAATATTTTATAATCCAAGCCACTGCGATTCCCCAAGGCTCTAGTATAGAGGTTCTTTGAAATCCCTTATTTTTACCTCTAGTACTAATGACTATCATAGGGTGAGGGTCTCCCTCTCTAACAATTTATTCAGATAATTTTTGATATGTGATTTGAGAGGTCTCTTTCAATTTAATGCTTGAATTATCTAACCTTGATAGACGAGAGATAATCTTTGGACTCACCTTAAAGTGCTTTCCATGATGTATCACCTGACCATTTGAGTAGTTCTCTGCAAATGTGTTTTCCAACTTTTCATTATATCCCTTGAACTTTCTGATGAAGTCTAACCAACCTGCCTCCTCGAGCAGACCAAAAATATGACTTAACCCCAATAATTTTTTTGCAGAAGCTGGCTCTGACTTTTTTTGCCACCTCCCATTTTTTCTTATTTTTCACCCTACTGAAGAATTCAACAACGCAAGAAACTTGTACACAACTATTTTTGAAAATATAAGCTACTAAGATTATTTATTTGTCTTGCTCGGAGCTTACTGTGCAATGATATTAGTCTGCATGGAGGCATGCAAAAATCTTTTCGTACTAATAGTTGATCGCCGAGTGGCACAATTGATAAATTAGGAGGGAAGTTCGTGCCAATTAACTACACTATTCGAAAATAACTACTTACTTAAAGCGAAAATTAGTACTTATTTTCATTCTATGATCGCTCAAAGATCTCATACCTTTACTGATTTGACAAGATGATGCGATGGTATTGTTTGAGGTGATGGAAAATTTATTATGGCACGAATGCAAAAGCTTATGAATGACAAAGCCATCAATGAGGACAGGGTGTAATGACGGCTTTATTTATGATGAGAAACACTAAAAAAAATAGATAGGAAGGCGTGTGTACTAAGATGTGGTAATTAAAGCATCAAAAAATTTCAAATTTATGAAAAACGTGGCAGAATGCAGATGGATAAGTTTCAGAGCATGCAAATGAGGATGTACTCGAAACTAGTGAATAAGTTCTAGAGCATGTGAGAGGCATGCATTCGAGATGAAGGTGGATAAGATCCAGAGCATCGTTGAAAGATGCAACCGATCAGGTGGTAATGAAATGGAGGTTCTGGAGCATTGTCAAAAGATGCATCCAGAGCAACAACTGAATGAAGGTTCCAGAGCATTGCCAAAAGATGCAGCTGGAGCAACAATGGAATGAAGGTTCTAGAGCATCACCGAAAGATGCAGACGGAGCAGCAACGAAATGAAGGTTCTGAAGCATCACCGAAAGATGTAGCCGGAGCAACAATGAAATGAGGGTTCCAGAGCATCACTAAAAGATGTAGTCGGAGTAGCGACAAAATGTAGGTTCCAGAGTAGCGACGAAATGAAGGTTTTGGAGCATCGCCGAAAGATGCAGTCAGAGCAACAACTGAATGAAGGATAAATGGTAGTAACAACGAACTTGAACTTCAAGATCTTTGAATCGCTTTGCAGGATCACTTTTTGACGTGGTGAGTTGGTGTACAAGTTTCAGAGCATCGGGCATGAGGACCGTTAAGTTATGGAGCACTTGGCATCTGGACCATCAAGTTTCGGAACATCTTAGAAGGGTGCTCCAAAATTTATTGCTTTCTTATAATAAATCTTGCAAAAATGGAAACAAAAATTAGCTAAGTCCAAAAAAGAAGAACTGATGAAAAATGCCTTTTTTTTTAACAAAACTTAGTTGGACTCTGCCTTGGTAGAGTCAATGCATTGGATCTCTCCTTGCATTTCTACCAATTTTGTAAATTCTTCCCTGTTGATATGCTTATGGTAGATACGTAGGTGATGAATGTTGACTAAGAGAGTTCGTGTATCATGATCAATGGGATTCAATTGAACTGTGCCATTCGAGAAGACCTTGAAAATTTCATAGGGCCCCAATCAATGAGTCATGAGCTTTCCTTTATGATCTTTATATCTTGAATCGAATAGCAAGGCCCAATCCCCATTATGTAACTCTCTCTCTTTGATGTGTTTTTCATGCCACTTTTTCGTTGATGTTGAACCAGTTTAGTTTGATGGACAACGTCTAATCGAAGCTCATCCAATTCAGTTAATTGCAAAACTCGTTCTACTTGGGCTCATTTCAAATCCAGACCCAACTCCATAGTTGTTCGTAGAGTTTGGAGTGCAAACTCAATGGACAGAAGAGGTTTCTTACCAAAGACAAGCTCATAGGGGCTGAATCTAGTTGTGGATTTCCATGTCGTGTTGTACACCCAAAAAACTTTAGGAAATTTCTTGGCCCAATCTTTTCTTCCTGAAGAAATTGTTTTCATTAATATGGTCTCTAGCTCTCTATTAGTCAATTCCACCCGACTATTTGCTTGAGGGTGATATGGGGATGACTTCCTATGGCTCACTTGAAAATGGTTGGTAAATTCCAAGAGTAATTTGGACATGAATTGAGGTCCCTGGTCGGTAACAATGGTTCAAGGGGCTCTAAATCTAAGGAAGATCTTATTATAGAGGAAGTCCGCGACTTGCTCTTCCCTAGCAACTCGTAAGGCTTGAAATTCTACCCATTTCGTCAGGTCATCAGTACAAACTAGTATGTATTCTTTCCCTTGGGAGGAAGGATCTATTGGTCTGATGAAATCTAAACCCCATTTTTTGAATGGTTCAAGAACTACCTGTGGCTGTAAAAGAATTTCAATAGAAGCAGTCGGTCTTCCCACTCTCTGACATTCATCACAACAATGAACATAGTTTTTAACATCCTTATGCATTGAAGGCTAATAATATCCAGCACATAAAATTTTATGGGAAGTTCTTTTTGCAGAGTAATGAACTCTAGAAGGATCATCGTGACAGGCCCTCAAAATGCTGTAAGTTTTGTTAGCTCTGACACATCTTCTCAAGACCATATTAGGTCCACAACAGAATAAAATCCCGTTAATCCATTTAAATGGGGCACTTTCTCTGATAAGTCGCTTCCTTTGTTTTGATGTAAACCCTAGAGGTACTTCAAAGGCGGCTAAATAGTTGGCAATGTCAGCGAACCAGGGTGTCTTCACATAAATAGCAAACATATTCTCATCTGGAAACTCGTCCTGTATGGGTGCACAACCACCCTCTTCTTGTTTGATTCGAGATAGGAAGTCTGCTACTATGTTATATTTCACTGGCTTGTCAAGGATTGCTACATTAAACTCCTGAAGGAGTAATAACCATCTCATAATCCGACCATTAACTACATGTTTTTTCATTAGATATTTTACAGCTGAATGTTCTGTATAAACTGTAACCTTATATCCTGTAATATAGTGGAATTTTTTTTTAATCACATGAACAACAACCAGGAATTATTTTTTTGTTGTCATGTAGTTTCTCTCTGCAGACGTCAAGTTTTTACTAATAAAGTATATGTCATATTTACCCCCATTCTCATCTTCTTGTCCCAACACTGCACCGATAGCATCATTCAAAGCATCATAATAAATATGGAAGGGAAGACTCCAATTTGGCCCGCACAATACGGGAGTAGAGACAAACTTCTCCTTAATTGTTTCAAACGATAGTTGACACTCGGGTATCCAATTGAACTCTACTTCTCTCTGTAGAAGGAAAAACATAGGAGCAACTATTTTACTGAAGCCTTCTATGAATATTTTGTAGTATCCAACATGCCCAAGGAAAATTCAAACATTTGTTTGTGTTTGTGGAACAGTCAACTATTGGATAACTTCAATTTTCTTGGGATCAACCTTTATTCCCTCAAAGGAAATATGATGACCTAAGACTATTCCTTGTTCCGCTATTATTAAACACTTTTTGTGGCTAAGGGATAGTCGATTTTCCTCACAAACTTGTAAAACTCGGTCCAGGTTTTGAAGGGCTTCGTCATAGGTTGACCCATAGACTGTGAAGTCATCCATAGAGAATTCTACACAGTCATTGAAAAGCGCAACAAATATAGCCAGAATGACTCTCTGAAAAGTCGTAGGAGCATTACAAAGTCCTAAGGGAAGCACCCTGTATGCAAATGTGCCCCAAGGAAAAGTAAACATGGTCTTATCTTGGTATTCTAGAGCAACTTGAATCTGGTTGTAACCACTAAATCCATCTAAAAAGGAGAAATATTTCCTTCTAGCCAAGTTGTCTAGAATCTGATCAACAAATGGTAGGGGACAATAATCTCTATGAGTGGCTTTGTTGAGTTCTCTATAGTCTACACAGATTCTCCATTTCCCATTTTCCTTTGGCACAACCACCATAGGTGACACCCACTTACTATTGGAGATAGGATAAATAAATCTTGCATGGAGGAGTTTCTCAATTTTGATTTTGACAAGATCCTTTAATGCAGGATTGAGTCTCCTCTGTGGTTGGCGTACAAGCCTTATATTAGGATCAGTGTAAATGTGATGCGTACAAACACTCGGGTGAATTCCCCTCATGTATGTATAGTCCCAAGCAAAATATTTAGACCTCGTCACCAATACGTTAAAAAATTTATCCTCTTGTGTTTCTATTAGCCAACTATTGACGTTCAAAGTTTTTCCTAGCAGTAGCATAATTGATTTTGTTCCAGGATGGGGCGAAGTGACAATATGTATTGGTTGCAACAAAGTGTTGAGAGGACAACTATGAGGTATAAGTCAGTGAAATATTGTGATATCCTCGAAGAAATGAATTGTTCTAGGAATCATATTAGCTAAGGGACAAGGCATTCCCATTGTAGCATAGCTTTGTTCCATCCCACTTATATCAATTGGTTGTCCCAAAATTTCTAGAGCATCCATCGTTTCTTCCTCACTCGGGCCTATAGCAAGGCATGCTATGCCATCTAATAACTCATCCTATAATTCCTCTCCATGTTGTTTAATTACTACCATGGATAGCGAGGCCAAACCGTCTTGACCATTAGATTCTTCTAGTTTTTCAACCCAGACCTTATCATGTTCGGTAGGTTTAGCAAGAGGGTACAAGAATAAATGTTTACTGTCTAGACCATGAGAAATGATCATTCCCCCTTCTCTGTAATCAATCTTAGTGGCAACAATGGCCGACCATGGTCTTCCGAGAATTATTGGATAGCTATCTTTGGGCGTAAGCGATTGGATTACTTGGAAGTCGACTGGATATTCCCATCCATCAACTTTGACAAGAAAATTTTTAATAATGCCCTTCGAAATGGCTATAGACTGATTTTCCATTTGTAAGACTGTGGTTGTGGGACGTAAATCAGTAAGACCTAATTTTTCTATCACATCCACAGTCATCACGTTAATAGCTGCTCCTAAATCCACTAATGCATTTGGTATCGCTACCTCATTAATTGTAACAACTATAAGTGGACTCTGAGGATCATCATATTTTGGAGCGACAATCTTCCCAAACAAAAAATCAGCTAAATAGCCATCAATGTGAATAGTATTTATCTTCTTTGGCTTCCTCCCCGGTGTTTTAATACATAACTATTTGATTAGCTGATTTAACACAAGAATTTCCTTTATTTCTTGTAGCAGAGGAACCTCTATTTGTAGTTGCTTGATTTCCTGAATTAATGCAGTTTCAGAAGCCAAAGTCATTTCCAGAGTACCTTATAGAGTTATTGATTTTAGACATTCCAAAAATGGTGCCAGAGTTTTCTCTTTTGGAGCAATATCCTTCCTATGTTCACTCAAAGACTAACCTTCCTCCTCCTGAGGTAAATCAGCAGCTCCTGCTGCTGGAGAAGGCACCGTATCATTTGTGGGAGTGGTATGATTAGGTGGTGTATCCTTTGTAGGACTTTCAGGCTCGGGTTCATCCACAATTTCTTCAATGGTTTGTGGTTGAATTGTTCTACCATAGCGCAACTGAACGTTTCCACAATGTATTGCATTAAGTCCGGTAACATTATCTTGTTCAGTAGAGTAGATCGGTGTATTCTATCGATTTTTCTTAGGATTGGGAAGTGGTTGTGCTGGAAGCTAAGGTTGATTTACCTACTCATTCTGAGGAGGGTTCTGAGATGGCGGTAACAGATTCTGTTGTTGATTCCTCCTAGGCCCAGTATAAAATTGATTTTTTCCTTGATTCCATTAGGGAGCAGTATGTTGTGGGTACCATTGTTGTTGTGATTGGTTTGGCCACTGCTAACTTCCCCATGTTTGATTTGCACATTTAGGGGATCCCCAATAAGGAGTTCCCCAATTATGTTGTGGGGTTGGTGACTGATTCCAATATGGAGTCCATTGATTACTAACCCAGTTATTTTGTGGTCTCCATGTAGGGTTGGAATTCTGTCCATAAGAGAAGTTACCTCCCTGACGTTGGTTTAACGCATTTATCTCTTCTTCAACCTGGATAGTTTTTTTCTTAGTATTCTTGAGGTCAACAAGAAGCTCACACTGGTTGGTAGGATGGTTTTGCTCAAAAAGTTGACAAAAATTAACCTTGTGTAAAGGATACTCGTGCAAAAGGTGTTTGTTTCGACACATAGGAAAATAGGTTGAAAAGGTCTCAGGGTTGCGAGTTTTAGCTTGTATGTCATTTAATGTAGTGTTTAGTTGAACAAGTATGCCCGTTTTAAGATTTTCTATCTCTTCAGGAAGCTTACCTATCTCGTTAGATCCTTTGAAAAGATTAGTTTTATGGATTCCTCCATGAGTATGGGAGAAATTTCGACACAACTCACATATTTCCTCAAGGGCCAATTGAGACACATCACCTTTTCCCATCAGATCAAGACTTCTTCTAGCATCATCATCAAGTCTCTTAAGAAATATAGTCTTGAGAATCTCCACACTAATAGCCTCTTCTCCACATCGTTTAGACAAGAAAAGAAACCTATCTAGATAGTCCTCTAAACTCTCATCCTCATTTTGCCTAAGTTTAAACAAATCCTCCTTACGATCACTCACCCTAATATAGCTCTAGTATTTTTGCAAGAAAACATTCTCCATTTCCCCCCAAGATGTAATAATCCTAGAACCTACTCCCATGAACCAATGCATGGTTGAATCCTTCAAAGTAGAAAGAAAGAGCTTCAGTTTCTAGTTATTGTATAGTCATAATTTTGACACAAGACCTTAAATTCGAAAAGAAATTGGTCTGGTTCTTCCAAGGACAAGCCACAGAAAGTTAGAAGGAAAGCTGGGGAAATATTTTTCATCGCAGTATCATCATCTGCATCCAAAGTAATAGGATAAGTAAACGCTAGAGGAGGCTGAGGTTCATTACGGTTGGCATTATGCCGGTTAGGTTTAGCCCTACGATCTCCCATGATGTTAAGAGAAATCTGCTCCTCAAAGATAATTTCCTCTGTGACTGGTTGTTCTACCAGTTGATCTTCAGGTAAATAATGGAAAGCCTCTAGTGGATTAGGCTCAAATAGTTCTTCGATAGTATGGTTGTCTGAGCCTTGGGCCTCCCTATGTATGATTGGTACATATTTTGGGGGGGTCTTTGGTATAAATCTTCCGTGGGGGCCTCTTTTCCTGACCATGTAGAAAAGGAAGCCAAAGGTGGTATTTTGGCCTAAAATGAGGTATTCCAATGTCTCCTATTAACACTTAAGGAAGAAGGCTATTAGGTCCCTGACAACGGCACCAAAAAGTGATAGACTGTCATTAGGTCCCATTACTTTAGAATATGAAATATCAATAAGTTGACCGAACAGTGCCCAAGGCATTTTGCAATAGAAGACAACTTAGATAACTCTTTTTACATTTTCTGATTTCTTTAAGACAACTGAAATTAATTTTAGTCTAAGGCCATCTAACTTTTCAACTAGAAAACAATTTATTCTAAGAAAACTGGAAATATTAAACTAGAAAGCATAAGATAACTAATTTCGAAAGCATGACAACTAAGCTAGAAAGCACAAAAACAAGTAAACTAAATAGTTGATAAACTACGGAAGTGGAAAAATGAGTAAACAAATAATGAAACATCCTCCTGAACAGTAAAATATTCTAATAGTTGCAACAAGTAACTCGTGATAATGGAAGACAAAGAGTGCTCCAAAAATTTAGACACAACAACCAATAGGCTTAACGATTTCCTACTGAATGATTATCTATGTAGCAAAAATGACATAAAAGAAAGTACTTATCTATGTAAGGTATCCTACCTCGAGTGGCCAGCTCACGGGTTATTACGTTCATTCTCAAGTCACATACACTATTGGTTCTGAAGTTCTTCCATTAAAGATAATTATCATCCATAGTTCAACAACTCAAAAATTGACAAAAGGTAGTTTCTTTATTCATAAGTATTCAGAGATCATATTAACAACATAAAATTACTATTGAGCGTCTCCTTTCTACTTCTGAAAATTAAATTTTATAGAATTTTTTTAACTAAATCCTAGATTTCAGATGGCGTGGATAGCCATTGAAAAAGTCTATAATAGTTTATAACTAATTTCATGTCTTTAAAACCCATTACATAAACATTAAAAAGGCTCGAGACAAGCCATGAAGTCTTTGACTCAAAAACATAACAAAAATTAAACTAACAACAACTACATCCTCAGTTCACCAGCCTAATGTTCAGGAGCAGGTTCCTAGCGTCTATCTTCAATCTTTACTAAGGCACGTACAAGTTAAATGTTATGCAACTGCTGCATGATGTCCGATTATTGCTCTACAAAAACACTCAAAACAACCCATTAAATATGTATTGGTAGATTACTTCAATTAATCATAAGAAATAAAGTTTGTATAATTTTGCTTTAAGGATAAACAATTATTTCTCCTAAAGTTTAATTAATTGGCAGAGACTGAGGATTGAGCACATATGAATAGGATTTTCTGGTATTATTATGATGAGTTTATTTTTACCTCGTCAAAATGGAGGGTTGAGATCAAAAAGGTTAATCAATGGTCAAGGATGAAAGAAGTGGGAGGAATGGATCATGGATTCTGATATATGAATGAGAATGAAAGATGAGATTTTAATCGAGGGTGCATATTCCTTAAAACAAACACACTTTTGACCTATACAAGAGGTCACAAGTTAACTTGCACAAGAAGTTTTGAGTTAACTTGCACATGAAGCTTTGTAAGAATATTCCCTTTTTCAAATGAGTGAGGAGAGATAATATTCTTTGGAATATTCTCATGGGTGAGGGAAAAAGGATATTTAGTTAATTAAAACCAAATTAAATTGTGCAAAAAGGGAAGGAATATTCCTTTTAGAGGAATGTGCAAAGGAGGAATATTCTCTTGGAATATTCCCTTGTAAGTGGGGGGGAATTATATTTATTAGTAATTGATAATTAAAATAATGTTAATTATACAATTAGGGGAATTAGAAGAATTAGATGATATTCATTAAATACAACGATTTAATGAAAGGGGGAAAGGTGATGAAATTTAATTAAATAACTTAGGGTTATTTAATTAAATAAAAATATTTAGGGATTTAAATTAAATAGTTTATTTAATTTAACATGACGAAGTGTTAGCATGAAAGGAGGTGAATTAACTTGATTAAATTAATTAGGTTAATAGATGAAAATGATGCAATTAATTAAATAGCTAGGCTAATTTAATCAATTAAGCGAAAAGAGGATGGGTTTAAAAAAAAAATGATGTTATTATACGCGATTCAAGTGCATGATATCATTCAAGATATTTTTCAGTGTCTACATTTTTCCTCTCTTTGAAGCGAGGTACCTGCTACATTGGTTCAAAGAGTGATGCTCTTCGAATTAAAAACTGCTGCTCAGATAAAAAAAACTATATATATTTTATTTATTTTTATTTTGATTTTTCTAATTTTTTGGATGCCCCACTATTGCCCCAGTGGAAGGAATAAGTTGGTTCCCTACCCCCTCGAGAAATCGGGCGGAAATTTTGAATTTTGGGTTGATTTCTCGACAAAGGTAAAATGCTGCCCCAAGGGTTCGAAAAGGCTCTGAGATGCAAAAAACATGCCAAAAACATAAAAAAATGATGCAAAATAAGCTTTAGTTTGGAAAGATTGGTGAAAATTGTGAAAAACCCTAGCTTTTGGCTGAAATTAGGGTAAAAAACCCAAATTTTTAAGCTTAAATAGGTGAGGAAGGGTCACTTTCAATTGATTTGTGCATTCACACCTTCAAGATTTCTTGCATTTGGAGCTTTGACCTCCACTAAAATGGCTCATCATGTGCTCCCTTTGCATCTTTTTGATCAAGTTCAAGAGTACCAACGACGTGCAAATGCAGGACCCCAGGTATGTGACTCGAAACTTCTCTCGATTTTTGCTTTTAAGTGCATTTAATAGGGTGTCAAAGTTAGGTCAATAGGCGCGCCACTATATAGCGATGCTTTTGAAGTGTCGAAAGCGTCGCTATTTTTTTTAGCAACGCATGCTCCATTTAGCACTGAACCCTAATATTTTGATTCAACAATGCATTTGATAATGGGGTCGTTGTTGTAATATAGCGACACAAGGGATTTTTAAGTTTAGCGAAACAAGAAAGAAGTGGGTGACGTATGTAACAAATGGTGACACACCCCAATTTTTTGTTATAGAGACGTACCCAAATACTGATTCGCTATTGAGCATAGTGATGCATGTCACCAAATTGGTGATGCAACCCAAAAAGTTACATAGCGACACATCCCAAAATGAATGATGTTATGGATTTCAATGACAATGTTTTGAATTTTTTGATAAATTGATGTTGTGAGAGTGATCTGTGTAGGAGGATCTGCCACTACTGATGTCCTGAGAGCACAAATATGAGATTTTATTTACGGCTAGAGAGCTTGATGACTTGGAGGTGGAGCGGCTGGGGAGGCTAGGGTTATGTTTCGTTGCCTTCATGCCTGAGATCAGGACCCATCTTGCCTTGATGACAACGCTCATTGAGAGATGGCACAATGAGATGTCTTCTTTTCAATTGCCCACTAGGGATGTGACTGTCACACTTGATGATGTATGGCATATTCTACGTTTTTTGATTCACAAAAAGCGTGTCATTTATGACACAAATGCTAAGAGAGACACATGTCTCTCTTTTACATAGACGATCAATTATTCTTTTCAGCTCCCAGATTGATCTGGATTTCTATCGTGGTCGTGTCGACACCTTCAGATTGTTCGTTGGTGCTCTGATTTGAGAAGTTGTTGCTCCATACCAATGGGGCAAAGGTTTTAGTCCCTCTCTCTCTCTCTCTCAAATCCACCCTGAAACTTGAGGGATTTTTCCCTCCAGTTCTCAGAAAGCCAAGCTCTCCCAAATTCCCAATTTTTCAAAAGATAATAATTCAATAACAAAATGAAGTCCTTTTTTCCACCTTTTATAGTTGACCACTTTTTTATATTTAATATTAAATATCCACCATTATAAAATTACTTTATTTAATATTTGAGCATATTATTTAATAAAGTCATTTTAACATTTATTAATTAATTAAATATAAATGTCCACAATTATTAATTTAGGACTTAGCCTGGGAAGGTATGATTAGGAGAGACATCATGTATGCCTAGGGTTTAGTCCTTCTTGCCTCCCTATAAAATGATGTGCATGAGGCCGTCTACCAAGAGGGTAGGAGTATTGGAGCAGGGGTGACCTTGCTGCACATATGGGCATATGAGCACATTGCAATGTTGAGGCCCATTGTTTTCCTTACTGATATCCATGAGGATGAGCCTATTGTTTTTAGATATGTAGTGTCGATGACATTGCAGCATATAGGCCCTATAGGCTTAGCATATTGGCATCATGTCAATGATGACATGATAGTGTTCAGATGGAGGCCATGGCTCCAACATCCATGATGGTACAATGACCATCAATATCTTGATTTTGCACTACAGATTCAGTACATACAGGGCCAAGAGCATACCATTGTTGAGCGGTACCTTCCAGATCATGTCTCTTGATAGTTTGGGGAGACACATGATATATCGGTGGATGATTATATTGTTATCTTTTCTCGGTCACAAAGAGAGGCATAATGGGGAACCGTTATTGATCCCATATTTGCGATCAATGATTTTTGAGCACTTGTTCCATATGCTTGGGCATATGATCAGGGTCTCCCAAATGTAGGGACCACTTTAGGCTACGATGCATGGTTTAGGCCACCCATACGCTTTATAGATCTAGTGGGGGCATACCTCGACAGAGGCATAGGTAGAGGTAGGGGTCAAGACAGAGGTAGAGGTAGGGATGGTGGCTGAGATGGTGGTAGGGACGGTGGCAGAGGTCGGGGACAAGATTAGGTGCCAGGTGATGGGCACAAGTAATAGTTGGATCAAGGGCATTAGGATGGGTAACATGATGGAAAACACAATGAGAATCACATTGGACAGGTTCTGGGGGCACCACCGCCTCCTCCACTTGTACAGCCTGATGCACAAGCACAAGTATAGATTTAGGCTCTCACTGTAGAGAGAGACAAACTATAGGAAGATAGGGATCAAATGTAGGCCATGACTACTTAGAGAGACCATGAGGTCCAATTGTGGTAGTAGTTGGATATGCAACTAGCCTAGGAGATTGGGCGAAGACAACAGTTAGAGGCAATGACTACAACGTCATAGGGAAAGACTATCTCTACTCGATTATATAGAGAGGCTTTCACAGAGGCTATATACTAGCGTATGCACTATCACCGTGATGTTCTACAAGGGATGTGACAGTTTGATTTCTCACAGTGGAGTGGGGAACCACCTAGAGCTGAGGATCAACCATCAGTTAGGGGTGAGACGAGAGGCCACTAGGGCTAGCCTACTAATGTAGACACTATTTTGATTATTTCCCAATTTATTATACAGATATACATTCATAGGATCCTTTTTAATATCCTCGTGGATATTGTATTCTTGATTGATAAACATATACATTGATTTAGATATTGTACCATGATAGTCACCATTTTTTGATATATATATGAGATGATACAAATTTGATATGATGTGATGTGCTCTTTATTTCATTCTCATGAATGTATGGATGCATTTGATGTGATGTAATATGCTTACATATATTATGATCATGTATGGATACAACGTAATGAATGGATGTGTTTCCCTTTTATTTATGTTTATGCGATATGTGATGATAATCCATGATGCGATGATATGAGATGTAATGATATGGAATGGCTGCAATGTTATATTATTTTCCAGTATCTTTTTATGATATACCATGGGATGATATGATATGATATGATATGAAAATTTTATGCTTATGCGAATGATATGGATGTATTTCTTTTTGTGTATTTTCTTATGCAATTTTATGAGATGATGATGTATGCATATAGATATATGTATGGATAATGCAGATGTTCATGCTTATGATATGATAATGTGATACATGTTTATGATATGTGTGCAATGATTTAAGATGCTTAGAATAAAAAATCTATATTATTCATCACAACTTAAATGATAATGATGATGAAGGATGTATGTTTTATGATATGCTATGATTATGCGAGATATATGCATACTGATGATTTATGGATGCAAGATGGATGTATTGATGATATTGTTTTTGTTGATTGTCATGATACCAGATTAGCGTAGAGAGAAGTTAGAAGAAATAAGATGATTGACCATTGATTTTAAAGATTGATTCAAAAGATCCAACAAGTCTATGATCCACCGAGACTTTATTAGAGATGGTGATGAGAAATTCATGATGATGATGATTTTCTCATATATTGGGATTGGGATTTTTTTTCGTTCCTTATTTTTTGATATAACACATATACATGATGCATCAAGGTATTGATAACCATGATGGCGTTGTATCTAGTGTAATGGAATTCAACTCTGCAAATAGATAGGATAGTTCTTATTCAAAACTTGACATATGAAAACCTCATTGGAATGTAAGTTAGAAGCTTAGAATATATCGGACCAAAGCATACACAATAGTCAAAAATCTACTCCAAACAACTTCCCTACACACAACTAAGCAAGTATGCACCAAGATTATTTTACAAGAGTACCCACAAGCACAAAAAGTGAAAGATAATGATCGATGCCCCATTCCTTTCTCTCTAAATTATTTTGATAGACATCATCGAGAGGTCCTCAAAATGGGTCATTAAGATAAATCATAAGAAAAGATCAAAGACAAACAATCAGTGTTATCTATATCTCTTTCCAGTTTAATATAGCTAAGGTGATTTCTAATGCTGATTTCCATCATAGGAAGGATACATCCTAGGACATGTTGATCAGATGTTTTGATTAGGATGAGGTGTTTTGATAAGCCATTGATACAAACTTCACTGACTGGTTTACCTATGATCTAGACTTTAGATTTTGACAATTAGGTTTTCTCTTTAAGACTTGTGACACTTGGTTTCTACTTGTTTTGCCAAAGGTTGAAGGTGATGATTGATTTATTATGGGTGAAATCTTATTGTAGGTGAAAGCAAAACGGGATGGATGGTTTTGGGTTTTCTTGGAGTATTTCAATGTTTTTGGTATTTTAAAAATGTTTTGAGGCTGTTTTTGGTCTTTTTGAAAGTTTATGCGAATGTTTTTGGTTTTTGGTTATTTGAGTTTGTTTAGGGTTTTCCAAGATATTTGATGTTGTTTAGGTCTTTTGAATGCTTTCTAATATTTTTGTATTTTTTGATATTTGAATATTTAGGGGTTTTTTTCGATATTTGAATGTTTTTGGGCTTTTTCGAGTTTTGAATGTTTAGGGATTTTTCAAATTTTGAATGTTTACGGATTTCCCGAGTTTCGACCAAAAACCTAACCTAAAAGACCTATCTTAGGGGCCACGAGGGGTGATCAAAGATTATTCTTTCCTACGTTATATACACAGAGACCACATAGTTTGACTGAATTGACTTATTGAAGATGAAGATATGAACAGTTGAGGAAATGTCAGTTTATTATAATGAACTCCTAAAGTACTGACCTAGGGTGTCTCGAGGGCACATCAATGATGGATTTTCCTACGTTCAAGCTCAGAGACTCGTAGTTTGAAAAGATATTATTTTTGGATTTTCAAATTTTGACCTTTTTAGGGTTTTTTATGTGTTTTGGATGTTTTGGATTATGACTTTACAATTTTTTGAATTTTTTGGTTTTTTAGCTGTATGAGATTTTGCAAATGTTTTTGGATTTTCTAATGAACATTTTATGAATGTTTTGGAATTTTCAATAACCTTAAGATATACAAGAACCCGATTTGATCCGCAATGAATTACCCCGATATGATAAGATAAAATACCTTGATATAGGTAGGACAAACTAACCTTAGGAATATGCCAAGTAGTACTAAAAAGGGGATACAATACTACACAACATCAAGATATGATATGGACACAAATGGGTGATGATACAATGAATGATGTGATGGATGGACGGTGATGTAAAGAATGATAAGATAAAGAGCCAAAGAATAGATGAAGGTGCTTTATTTATGCGAGGTGCATGTTTGCCAAGTTTTCACCAAGGTACATGCCCAAAGCGCCATTAAAGTGGTTTTTTCTAGAGGACAATTTTTTTCTTTACTTTTTTCAATCCTTTTTCTTAATTTTTTGGATTTTGATCATTGTTTGATTTTTTTGTATTTTTAAATTTTTACCCTTCAAGCCTAGGCGTAATTTTTTTAAAGATGTAAGATGTTGGTTGGTTCCTGCAAGGGTTCACATTCAGGTGTTGACAATTGGTACACTCCTGATCCATAGCTTGTTATTATGACAAAGGGACCTAACCAATTTCCTTTACTATCCTGATCTGGAAGATTCCTCTGATTCTGCTTTAGGACAAGATCCCCTACCTGGAAAAATCTAAATTCGATCTTCTTGTTATAGCTTCATTTCAGTCAGTTTTGATATATTTGCAAGTGATTAAAGGCATCAAGACAACACTCATCCAAGAATTCTAGCTCATTTAGTTGAGATACTCTATACTCTTCATAAGTGATTAGGTTGTATAGTGACACTTGTGGTGATGGAAGTTTGACCTCAATAGGAAAAATGACTTCTAATTCATAGACCAAGGAGAAATGGGTTGCACCTATAGGCGTGTATATATTGGTTTGATAGGTCCAAAGAGCAAGATTAGCTGTAGATGCCAGTCACGGCCAAATTCATTGACCATTTTCTTTAGGATTTTTAGAATGGTCTTATTTGCAGCCTCAACTTGACTATTTCCCTGGGGGTAATACAGGGTGGAGAATCAGTGTTGGATGTTGAATATTTGACATAACTCTTTCACATCCAAATTATTGAAGGGTGTTCCATTGTCTGAGATAAGGGTTTGTGGAACACCATAACAATAGATGAGGTAATTTAGGATCAACTTGGTGATTCGCTTCCCCATTATGTAGGTCATAGGAATGGCTTTGACCCACTTGGTAAAGTACTCCATGGCTATTATGATAAACTTTTGGCTATTGGATGAGGTTGGAGTGATATTTCTTATGAGGTCAAGCTCCCACTACGAAAAAGACCAAGGTGTGATCATTGGTTGCAACTCCTAATTTGGAGCATGAATTAGATCTCCATGCTATTGACACTAGACACATTTTTGCACATATTGATGGGCTTTTATTTCCATGCTTGGCCAGTAGTACCCCATCCTCAATAGTTTCTTAGTTGAAGTCATACCACTAGAATGGGAACCACATATGCCATCATATACTTCTGTTAAAATGGTCAAGGCTTCCTCTTGGTTAAGACATGGTAGTAATGTCCCTTCGATGCTTTGGTGATAAAAGGTATCACCTAGGATCACGAATTGAGATGCCTTTTTAACAAAGGTATTTTTTAAGGTTAGAGGTGATATCGGATGGGAGGGTTCCTTTTCTTAGGTAAATGAATATGTCATGATACCATGGGGATATAAGACCAACAATGACACACACAAATTTGGATTCAGGGATTTCAAAATTTGGTACGAGAAGTTTTTCTACCAAGAATTCACATTGGAGGACGTTGTGTGACATGTTTAACAATGATCCAATTGTTGCCATGGCATTTGCTGCTCGGTTGTTCATGTGAGGAATCTGTTCAAAAGTTATATCTATGAAAGGTCCTTGAGATTCTCTACCATCTTCTTGTAAGGAGTAAGCTTACTGTCCTTAGTTTGTTAGTCGTCATTGACTTGGTTGATAACTAGCAGTGAGTCTCTATAGACTTTCATCTCTTGTATTTTCCATTGAACTACTATCCTTAGACCCATGATTAGGGATTCGTACTCAACAATGTTGTTAGTGCATGGGAATGATAGCTTGTATGACTTTGGAATGCAATCACATTGAGGGGTGATAAAAATAATTCCCACTCTTGATACATGTTGGGTGAATGATCCATCAAAGTACATATTCCACTGATCTATGAGATTGACAAGGAACACTGATTCATTAGGGAATTCAAATATCAATGGATTCTCTGCATAGATAGGTGCTTCTGCTAATTGGTCTATGATTACTTGTCCTTTGATTTCCTTGTGCTCTACGTACTCCATGTCAAATTCAATCAAGATCATTACCCATTTGGCCATTCACCCAATGGGAGTTACTTTAGATAACAGGTATTTCAATGGATCAATCTTTGTAATAAGCTTGATTTGATGCGACAACATATAGTGTTTGAAATTTTGTGAAGAAAAAACCACTCTTAAGCATGATTTCTCAATGGATGAATAGTTCATTTCATAGCCTACCAAGGTTTCACTGATGTAGTAAATAGCCCTTTCCTTTCTATTTACATCATGTTGTGCTAGAAGGGCACCTAGTGCTGCTAATGTTATTGAGATAGACAAGATCAATGGTTTGTTCAGTATCAGTGATGTAAGAACTAGAGGTGTCAATAGATAGTCTTTGATCTACTGGAAAGATTTATCACACTTATTATCCCACTTGTAATTTATTCCTTTATGGAGAAGATGTGAAAAGGTGTGTATTTTATTTGATGGTTGCACTATGAACCTTCTGATGGACTATAATCTCCCTTGTAATCCTCTCATTTGTTTCAATGTTTGCAGTGGTTCCATGTCCAGGATAGCTTTTACCTTTGCTAGATCAATTTCTATCCCTCTTTGTGAGATGATATAGCCAAGAAGCTTTCCTGATGTAACCCCAAAGACACTTTTTTTTTGGATTCAACCGTACCTTATATTCTTCAAGTCTATCAAAGATGGGTCCCAAGACTTGTATGTGCTCATTTCTTTTCTTTTATTTTTCCAAAATATCATCCACATAATATTCAACTATTTTTTGGATCATGTCATGAAAGATGAGGGTCATTTCTCTTTGATAGGTTGCTCCTACATTTTTTATCCCAAATGGCATCACATTCCAACAATAGGCTCCCCATAGACAAGTGAATGTAGTTTTGTGTTGATCCTCCTGGTGATCATGATTTGATTATAGCCTAAAAAATTATCCATGAGTGACAACATTTCATGCCCAACTATTAAGTCCACAATGATGTCGATGTTAGGAAGAGGGAAATCATCCTTCGGGCATGCCTTGTTCAAGTATCTGAAATCAGTGTATATTTTGATGCCCCCAATGGGTTTTGAGACTGGTACCAAGTTTGAAACCCACTTAGGATAATCTATCAATAAGATGAATCCAACATCAAGAAGCTTTTATAACTCAAGTTTCACTAAGATTTCTATATGAGGGTGCATCTTCCTTAATTTTTTCTTTACTAGCTTGGCTTCAGGATAAATTGCTAAGTGATGGACAACCACTTCTAGATCGAGCCCTAGCATATCAGTGTATGACCATGCAAATTTGGTTTTTCGCTCTTTTAGGAATGCTGCTAGGTTTTTTTGTTCTTCATCCAATAGGGATTCGACATAGAAAGTGATCTTGGGTGCTTCTTTTGTTCCCACATTGGTTGGAGTGGCCTTTTCGTCTAACAATGCTGACTTCTCTAGATGCATTGCACTAAGGGGGAGATTGAATCCCTCATCCTTGGGTGCCTCAAAGAGGTTTTCAACTTCGGATGCATCCTTTTTTTTTTACTATTTTAAGACCAAAAAGTGTCACAGTGTGGTTTTCACTTAAAGATCTGCATGTTAATTGAATTTCATCAAATTTTGCAACATAGTCATATGGCCAATAGCACAAAAAAAGGATGGAATAGAATGAGCACATACCTTGGGTTTATTTGGGTTATTAAAAACATATCACGATGATTCTCAACCCTTTTTTGGACTTAGACTTCCATGATATAGCATTCCAAGGCACAAATCAACATTATGGTTTATTGACACAATGCATAAATGATGCAGTATTACTCAACCAACATAAGAACAAATTATCTGATGGAACCTTTGGCCTACACAGGCTCCAAATAACATTGATTAATTCTCTATATCCATACAACATCAAATAATACATGGATTTATCAAACCTTAGGTTGGAGAGGTGTGTGATGACCGTTTCACCATGGAAAGAAGCAAACTATTAGGAAGAACTTTCCACCAACATGCAAGAAATGAAACCAAACCTTGCAAGGATGTAGATGAGGTAAAAAAAAAAAATTCCACAAATTTTCAGCATTTCCCCATGTTGGAATAGAGTTATGGCATTTTTTCACAAGTTTGAAACCCTAGGTAGGGTTTAGAGTAGTTTTCACCAAAATGCTCCTATCTTCCTCAAAAATAAATGAATTTGAGTAAAAAATAATAATTGCAAAGGTGACGAACCCCTACAACTTTTACAATCAACTTATGGTTTGTACCAACAAGTACAAAGCCGCACAATGTGAAAGAATAGTAAAATTTTGCAAGAAAATGCAGTTTAAAACATTAAAAATTGAGGTTTTCTTCCTTCCAACTTCAACCAACCTTGTATTTCATGTTTTCAAGACAAATTTATGCTTCTACAATCATTTCCAAGCCCCCAACCGACCCACAACTGATTGGTTAACAAATTTGCAAAGCTGTCATTACAACATTGACAACTTTTTAGCAACTTTACAATATTTTCCTAAATTTCACCTAATGACCAAAAATGGTCCTAAACCACTTAGGATGGTCTCAAATGACCTTATTTAAATTATTCAAATCAAAACAAAGAAAAAACTAAAGTTTCAAAATATAACCCAAAATTGGATCAAAGTGTATCAGGGTGCCCCTACACCACATCATGAAGATCTGACTTTCCTTCATTATGCATCATCATCACCCTTCAATCACTGTCATCATGATGTGGATTTACTCATTATGCATCAAACATAATTTTCAATGTGTTATGGTTTCAATAGGGACTTCGAGTTAAGTTTTCAACTTGAAACATGTCAATGCTCACTGCCAAGTCTTTAACTTCCATTAAAAAGTAGGGTTTGCTTTTGATTGCCTCCTCATGAACCAAACTTACACATAATGAATGTAACTTATTTCTTTGCATCCATAAAGGCCACTCACATTAATATTTTATAGTGTTTCTCCAAACAATCTACTGCCTCCTGCTATCACTTCAGATTTGCTATCCAAGCTTGTATGTTGAAACATGGTATTGTCTTCTCATATCATTACACAAAGAAAATAGTGAGACCAATTATTGTACCTATATCAATGGGCTTCCCTCCAAACTCAGAAATAAAAGATGAAACTTAATCCCTTTTCACTTGTGCATGTGAATATCATGAAAATAAGCCCCATGAAATAATTAAAACACATTTTCAATGCTTTTGTCATAAAATAAAAGACCTTTGACTTAAATAATTTATGGTTGTTCTCTAAGTATTGTCTTTTACTCTATGTACAATTTAATGACCATTTAAATACTTTATGATGGTTGTTTATTTATTGTCATTTACCTCACATTATGGTCTTGACCTCCATGCATAGTGACATTTACACCCTGTTGTCCCTGCAAATTTGCTAATGGCACGACTGTCCATTCTTTGTAGAGTGTCCCCTCTTTCTTATTAGCACTGTCTTACAACTAACACAAAACTTTAATGCTCTCCATGGAAATGTGTTTGTTAAAGTGAAGTTGAAACAACAAACTTAAGTGATGGAAAAGTGGTAGAGTCATTAAAAGTGTGTTTTTGCAATTATAGTCAAAAGGTCAATGGAAAGAATTTCCAAGTGAATGTTTCCAAGACACTTCATTTGAAGAAAGGATATTTCCAAATTTTCCAAGGATTTACATGTGTGGTAATAAATAGTTTTTTATTAAATTTTAGCTTATTTAGGTGAGGCATTGGTTTTCACTATGAGCTACATGCAACTAGTTGAATCTCTTAAGAGTCCAAAGTGCAAAATGGCTGCAATCTTTGACAGGATATTAATTGGATACCGTGATGCTTAGAAAATTCTCGTCTAAGCATATGGGATTGTGTTGGGCCCCTCTACAATAACCTATCTCAATTTTTTCTATCTTAGAGGCATTTTTCCATGGTGGCGACTTTTCGCTTGGGGAAAAGTTGTCAAATGCAAGTAGTGCAAAGTTGCAAAGTGGTGAAACTTTTGTTCTGCAACTTGCGTGACCAAATGAATTGTTCCAACACATCTAGGTGGGTAAATTTATGCTAGGAATGGTCCTATTTTTCACCCAAACACGTCGAATCGCTTTGAGCTACATTCAACCGACATAATCTCTTAAGAGTCTAAAGTGCAAAATGGCTGCAATCTTCAACGAGTTATTACTCAGACATTTTGATGCTTAGAAACTTATCGTCTAAGCCTATGGGACTATGTTGCACCCCTCTACAATAACCTCTCTCAGTTTTTGCTATCTTGGAGGCATTTTCCTGTGGTGGTGACTTTTCACTTGGGGAAAAAGTTGTCAAATGCAAGTAGTGTAAAGTTACAAAGTGGTGCAACTTTCGTTCTAAAACCCATGTGACCAAATGAAATATTCCAATGCATATGGGTGGGTAAATTTACACTATACATGGTCCTCTTTCACACCCAAACACGTTGAATTTATCTGAGCTACGTTCAATTGGTAGAATCCCTTATGAGTCCAAAGAGAAAAATGGTTGCAATCTTCAACAGGATATTACTCAGATACCATGACACTTAGAAACTTTTTATTTAAGCCTATGGGATCATGTTGGACCCATCTAAAATAACCTCTCTTGGTTCTCGCTATCTCAGATTTATTTTCCTGTGGTGGTGACTTCTCACTTGGGGGAAAAGTTGTCAAATGCAAGTAGTGTAAAGTTGCAAAGTGGTACAACTTTCATTTTGTAACTTGTGTGACCAAATGAACTATTCCAATGCATTTTGGTGCATAAATTTATACTAGGCATGGTCCTCTTTCACACCCAAACATGTTGAATCGCTCTGAGCTATGTTCAACCGATAGAATCCCTTATGAGTCCAAAGAGCAAAATGGTTGCAATCTTCGACAAGTTGTTACTCGGATACCACGATGCTTAGAAAATTCTTATACAAACCTATGGGATTGTGTTGAACCCCTCTACAATAAAATCTCTCGATTTTTGATATCTCAGAGGTGTTTTCTCGTGGTGGCGACTTTTCACTTGCGGAAAAAGTTGTCAAATGCAAGTAGTGTAAAGTTGCAAAGTGGTGCAACTTTTGTTCTGCAACTCATGTGACCAAAAAAATTGTTCCAACACATCCAAGTGGGTACGTTTACACTAGGCATGGTCCTTTTTCACTTCCAAACAGGTCGAATCGCTTTGAGCTACGTTCAACCAACAAAATCTCTTGAGAGTTCAAAGTGCAAAATGGCTGCAATCTTTAATAGGCTATTACTCGGATATTGTGATTCTTGGAAACTTCTCATCTAAGACTATGAGATCGTGTTGGGACCATCTACAATAAAATCTCTCGGGTTTTTCTATCTTGAAGAAATTTTCCCGTGGTGGCGACATTTCACTTGGGGGAAAAATTATCAAATGGAAGTAGTGTAAAGTTGCAAAGTGGTGCAACTTTCGTTCTGCAACTCGTGTGACCAAAAATACTATTCCAACATATCTAGGTGGGTATGTTTCTACTAGGCATGTTATTCTTTCACACCCAAACACGTCGAATAACTCCGAGCTACATTCAACCAAAAAAAATTCCTTATGAGTCCAAAGTGCAAAATGGTTGCAATCTTTGATAGACTGCTACTTGGATATTTTGATGCTTAGAAAATTATTCTCTGAGCGTATGGTATAGTGTTGGACTCCTCTAGAATAATATCTCTCAATTTTTTCTATCTCGGAGGCATTTTCTCGTGGTGGCAACTTTTCACTTAGGGAAAAAGTTGTCAAATGCAAGTAGTGTAAAGTGGTGCAACTTACGTTCTACAACTTGTGTGACCAAAAAAATTATTATGACGCATTCGGGTGGGTAAGTTTATGCTAGGAATGATTCTGTTTTTCACCTAAACACATGGAATCACTTTGAACTACGTTCAACCAACATAATCCCTTATGAGTCCAAAAAGAAAAATGGCTGCAATCTTTGACAGGTTGTTACTCGGATACCGTGACACTTAGAAAATTCTCGTATAAGCCTGTAGGATTTTTTTGGACCTGTCTATAATAACCTCTCTTGGTTTTCACTATCTTGAAGGCGTTTTTCCATGATGGCAACTTTTCACTTGGGGAAAAAGTTGTCAAATGCAAGTAGTGTAAAGTTGCAAAGTGGTGCAACTTTCATTCTGTAACTTGTGTGACCAAAAAAACTATTACAATGCATTCAGGTGGATACTTTTATGCTAGGAATGGTCCGTTTTTGCACCCAAACATGCCGAATCACTCTGAGCTACGTTCAACCGACAAAATCCCTTATGAGTCCAATGTGCAAAATGACTATAATCTTTGACAGGTTGTTACTCAGATACCATGATGCTTAGAAACTTCTCATCTAAGCCTATGAGATTGTGTTGGACCCCTCTACAATAACCTCTATTAGTTTTTTTTTAATTTTAGAGGCATTTTTCTGTGGTGGAAACTTTTCACTTGGGGAAAAAGTTGTCAAATGTAAGTAGTGTAAAGTTGCAAAGTGATGCAACATACGTTCTACAATTCATGTGATCAAATGAATTATTCCAAAATTTTTGGGTGGGTAGGTTTATGATAGGAATAGTTCTCTTTCACACCTAAACACACCGAATCGCTCTGAGCTACGTTCAACCGACATAATCCCTTATGAGTCCAAAGAGAAAAATGACTGCAATCTTCGATAGGTTTTTAATTAGATACCATGGCACTTAGAAAATTCTCGTCTGAGCCTATGGGATTTTTTTGGACCCCTTTACAATAACCTCTCTTGGTTTTCTCTATCTCAGAGGCATTTTCTCGTGGTGGTGACTTTTCACTTGAGGAAATAGTTGTCAAATGCAAGTAGTGTAAAGTTGCAAAGTGGTTTAACTTTTATTCTGCAACTCGTGTGACCAAAAAAACTATTACAACACACTTGGGTGGGTACATTTATGTTAATAATGGTCCTCTTTCACACCCAAACATTCTGAATCGCTTCAAGCTATGTTCAACTGATAGAATCCCTTGAGTGCAAAGTACAAAATGTCTACAATCTTCGATAGGTTGTTACTCAGATATGGTGATGCTTAGAAAATTATTGTCTAAGCTTATGGGATAATTTTAGACCTCTCTACAATAACCTCTCTCAGTTTTTTCTATCTTGGAGGTGTTTTCCCGTGGTGGCGACTTTTCACTTGGGGAAAAAGTTGTCAAATGCAAGTAGTGTAAAGTTGCAAAGTGGTGCAACTTTCGTTCTGTAACTCATGTGACCAAAAAAAATATTCCAACACATCCGAGTGGGTACATTTACACTAGGAATGGTCCTCTTTCACACCAAAACACGTTGAATCGCTCAAAGCTACGTTTAATTGACTGAATCCCTTAAGAGTCCAAAGTGCAAAATGACTGCAATTTTTGACGGGTTGTTACTTGGATACCATGATGCTTAGAAATTTTTTTCTGAGCATATGGGGTCAGGTTGGGCCCCTCTAAAATAACCTCTATGAGTTTTTGCTATCTCAGAGGCATTTTCCTGAGGTGACAACTTTTCACTTGGGGAAAAAGTTGTCAAATGCAAGTAGTGAAAAGTTACAAAGTGGTGCAACTTTTGTTCTACAACTCGTATGACCAAACGAAATATTCCAATACATCTAGATGGGTAAGATTATGCTATTAATGGTCCTCTTTCACACCCAAACATTCCAAGTCAATCCGAGCTACATTCAACTGGTAGAATCCCTTAAGAGTCTAAAGTGCAAAATTGATGCAATCTTTGATGAATTGTTACTCGGATACCGTGACACATAAATTTCTCGTTTGCACCTTGAGATCACATTGGGTCCTTCTACAATAACCTCTCTTAGTTTTCTCTATTTCAGAGGCATTTTCCCATGGTGGCGACTTTTCACTTGGGGAAAAAGTTGTAGAATGCAAGGAGTGTAAAGTTGCAAAATGGTACAACTTTTGTTCTGCAACTCATGTGACCAAAAAAAATGTTCAAACATGTCCAAATGGGTAAATTTAAGCTAGGAATGGTCCTTTTTCACATCCAAACATGCCAAATCGCTCTAAGCTATGTTCAATTGACATAATCCCTTAAGAGTCTGAACTGCAGTTGTTGTCACCGAATAGTGCACCCTTGTTGAGATGCAAACCTCAACCTACTAGTGAAACATTGGATCCGGATATTCAATATCCATGATGTATGGTTTTTTTCATGCTCTAGAGTTATAAAACATGATGTGGCAACAGTTATAGGACCATGTTTCCTAATGATTTGTCATGTTATTTCATGCATATAAAATGGAAGGAGGTTTTTTAACTTATTTAAATGATGAATGTTGGATAAATGTGATAACTACACATAGGTGATGTATCTAGAAATCAAGCTTATATTGTTGTTCATAAACATCTAATATCTTCAAAATATCATTAAAATTGGCCTGTGCATTGATTTAATTTAATGAAAAGTCATGTGTTATGATATTAGTAGATGCAAATAAATTTTGTTGGTTGGATCAACAACTATCATGTATTTTGATGCACATTCATACAAGTTCATCGAGGTATATATATTCCCATGAGGTTTGAAACATCCACTTGTTCTATAGATGCAAATGCAATGATTTCTAAGCTTTAGAATCAGAACCATTAGTTGTTGGATGTCAACCTCAACCATGAATTAAAAGAAATACATTTTACTATGATATTTTTTATGGGAAGGAGCTCTTACAGTTCATTTGAAACCTTTTAGTGTTAAAATCCTTGCCACCAGAAAATAATAGAATTCAAGAAACATGAAGCATACACGCAAATACATGAAGTATACACATGAATCATGAAGAATACATGCGAACACATGAATTATTCATTGGAAGCATGAAACATACACATAATATACATGAAGTATACACACGAATAAGTGAATCATACATGTGAATAAGTGAAGCACAAGTAATTGAATCATTGCAAATGATACAAACCACCAGGAATGGAGCTTATTTACACAATACGCATTAGATGGAGCTTATTGAGCAATCGACAATAATTATTTAAGCATTAGATGTAAACAAAACCCATGCCTACAACATTCAAGCATACAATTTACACAATACACATGATAACATCATTCAAGAATGGAAGTATAAAAACAAGGCTTTCTTTAATCAAAAGGTCGTAAGGCTATACAATGATATATATTGATAAAATTATATACAATATATCAAAAAAATCCATACAGACTTACTACAAAAGAGCCATTTGGACATAAAATGTCACATATATATCAATAGTACAAAACATATGTTCCAAAATGCCACATAGGAATACAAAAAACAACCCTAATACATAGTCATTTCCCTCTAGGGGAAGGAAAAAGATCCTATGCTACCTTCAAAATTTAGCTAGATGTAGTGCCTATTGGTTCTCTTGTCTTTCAAACATGTTCGCTAGTCCTCTCTTCACTTTGGACCTACAATTGATACAATAAAAAATAAATATGTTAATACATAGAAATTGAATTGTGGAATGACATATAACAAAATATAATCACTTACTGCATACATATAGTCATCATGCACATTTACCACATTACCACGTCCACGATCTGGAGTGACAACCACCTGTACCAACCATCAAGTTAGAAATTAAAATACATAAAATTATCATGAAAATTTTCAATAATAGACCATAAAAGAGAAAATATAATGTCAAATCGACTAATCTGTTGCATACCTCTCTCAAAGGATCAGAACTAGATATTTTTGCAGCAATTCCATGGTCCATCATGCCGCCAACATCACCAGGGATGTCTGATGTCAACATTTGAAAATGAAACAACATATCTAACAGTCAGATAAAGAAGTTTAGGTTGTCCCTTTATAACTGTCATAAATGGAAGAGTAAATGGTTGGCCCCAGTTGAGACTACAATATAGTGCTTATAGATCATAGATTGGTGAAAGTACTAAGTCCACTGGGATAGTCCAAACTCTTGTAAATTCCAAAGTTCGATGCTCATTAAGATTCAAATTGTATATGTTGATGAACTAATGTTAACAAGGGCATGCTGTCAACATAGTGATAATGCCACAATGAAGTTCACATGAATGAAGTGGGGATTACTATATTACTAGCAGATTTCAAAGGGATAATGGAACATATGATGAATTAGGACGTGTCTAGGGTTTTACTATAGCACATGAAGTTGGTTGTTGAGGTGTGCAACAGTAATGGAGAAGAGAACGTTGGTCAATAATGAGTGGAAGGAAAGATTTCTTCTAATGGTACATGTGTATAGGATAAAATTTGGATGGAGGTGCTATAGCATAGAAGATATAATGGAACATATGGTGAAATAATAGAGGGTACAATGGGATGGGAGTTGAATGAGATAATGGAACATAGAATGGACTAGTAGAGATTAGTGGGATGGTCCAAGAGGGGATCATATAACGTAGGGTGAACTATTAGAGGTTAATGGGATGGGATTGGGAGGGAATAAAGGAACATAGGGTGAATTAGGGGAAGATAATGGGACAAGACCAAGAGGGGATAATGGAACATACAGTGAAATAATTTAGGGTAATGAGATGGGAATAGAAGGGGTTAATGGAAGATGGGATGGACTAGAATAGATTAATGGGATGGGTTAGGATGGGATAACAAAATATAGTGTGAACTATTAGAGGTTAATGGGATGGGATTAGGAGGGAATAAAGGAACATAGAGTGAATTAGGGGAAGATAATGGGACAATACCAAGAGGGGATAATGGAACATATGGTGAAATAAGAGAGGGTAATGGGATGGGAATAGAAGGGATTAATGGAACATAGGATGGACTAGTATAGATTGATGGGATGGGCTAGGATGGGATAAAAAAATATAGGGTGAACAATTAGAGGTTAATGGGATGGGATTAGTAGGGAATAATGGAACATAGGGTGAATTAGGAGGTGTCTAGGGTTTGACTATAGTACATGAAGTGGAAACTTGACTTGTGGGTAGTAATAATAAAGAAGAGTTATAAGATGAAAACATATAAAGATGGTATAACATAGAATGGGTAAAGGAACATAGGGTGGACCATAGGGGATGATGGAACATAAGGTGAAATAATAAAGGGTACAATAAGATGGGAGTAGAAGGGAATAATGAAACATAGGATGGACTAGTAGTTATTAGTGGGATGGGCTAGGAGGGGATCATGGAAAATAGGGTGAGATATTAAATGTTAATGGGATGGGATTAGGAAGAAATAAAGGAACAAAAAGTGAATTAGGAGAAGATAATGTGACACGATCAAGAGGGTATGATGAAACATATCATGGACTAGTAGAGATTAATTGGATGAGCTAGTATGGGATAATAAAACATTTTTAAGGTGAACTATAATAGAGGTTAATGGGAAGTAATTAGGAGAGAATAATAGACCATAAAGTGAATTAGGTGATGTCTAAGGTTTGAATATAGGACATGAAGTGGGAAATTGAGGTCTGTAGTAATTTAATGTATAAGAGATTTGGTCAATAATAAGAAAAAGGAAAGGTTTCTTGTAACAATATGTGTATAAGATGAAATATGGAGGAAGGTGGTATAATATATATAAGGTGTTAAAGATTGGGATATGTGGTATAAAATGGTTAAAATATGCATGATGATATGAATGGAAGATTGAGATGGATGTTGAATGGTAAATATAATTAGGATCTCCCAAGACCAGCCAATGTTTGTGTTTCTCATCAATTTTTTAGATTTATTTATGCAAAATTATGAAAACTAGCTAACATTGTTTTACAACACCATTAATGAATAAAGGTTACTTGAGTGAAAGTTGTTTGAGGACTTGAATAGTGAGGTATGGAGCTCAAAGTTTCACCAAGAAATTGTTTGAAATGCAAAGAATGTTATGAGAAAAACATTAAAATATAACATTTCACTGTTCAAATGCAATAATAATATCTTTAATACTAGTTGCATACCTGTGGACTCAACATCGAGAATGAATAAGGGTCTGCAGGAATGGAGCACGTCTCATGAACACTCTGACCCTAAAATTTTATCATATTGATTCTACTAATTTAGTTATTCTTAAATTTCAAAATCTAATTTAATAAAAAAAATTAAATGAACTTGTTGAATTTTACCTAAGTATCAATATCATATGTATTATTCAAAATTTCATCTGTCATAGCCATCACCTCTACAACTAATGTAGGCTATGTAGCTTCATCCTGAGCACTTTGATAATTTTACATGCAAATAACACTGTAAGAGCCACAATGGTGGGGTGGATCTCGGGGCCTACACGTCTCCTCCACAATAGGCTCTACTAGAGGCCTCACACACTATATAATGGTCTAGGTGAGCGAGCTAATCGACTCCAACGTGTCCACCTCTACACTATCCTTAACAATGGAAGGAACAACGACATGCTCCACCATGGGTTTGGCCAATTGTCTCAGTGCCAACTGTGGATTACATTGTGCACCAGGTCTATCATGTGTCGAGCCCCCACCTCTATCCAGAAAGTCTAAGATGTTAAAATAAGTTGGCATCTTATTGAGGACAAAATCACAATAGAGTTTCCTCAAAAATTATTGTGGTACCTCATGGTTATTGCATGGAGATTAGTCATATACCATCCACCACTACTCCCAATATTTATTTTTAATTAATTAATGGTGGCACCAATGGATGGGGAACCTCTTGCATGCATGAGATAAAGCTGTGTTGGTTCTCGGGTCTGTAAATAGGGAACACAAGTGAGCTTTGCTAAAAAAAAAATTCACATCTGCATATGACAAACCACTAGTATAAAATTTTCTCAGCTCATGCCTCTTATTTGACCAAAAAATTATTTTCTCACTCAATTCTCCTACATGCGATACAATTGACTTCAATGATTCAACAATCCCTCTCCTATAAGGGTGGGTTTCAACATGCTTGATTAATCTTCCAATTAACTATTCAATGTCTCTTTTATTGTTTTCAATTTGATTTAGGATATTTTCTTGTGTTCCTTGAGGATGCCTATGAACTGATGAAGGGGTTTGAGGTTGTTCTTGTATAGGAGGCTCTTTGTGAGGGGGTGATTGTGAATTCTCAATGTTTGGAGGTGGAGATTCATTCCCTGAGAATTATAACAAAGTTTTATTAAAAAAACCTATTTCAATCTACATTCTAAATCAAATTCGAAATGAAAACAATAAAAATACATACCTCTTCACAATCCTCGACCTCTTTGATGTGTTGGCGGCATCCTCGTGAAGAAATGCAAGCTAAGAGTGTGAAAAATGGAAGATATTTGGTGAGCGCGAGTTGCAGAGGTGAAAAAATCCAAGCCAAGCCACAGGTTCAATAGGAAATGAGGTTTAGAATGCAATTTTTTGGTTTTAATTGACTTTTTCTATTTGGCGCATGCCAAATTTGGTGAGCGCCAAATTTTGTGCATGCCAAATGATCAAGTCATTTGGCGCACGCCAAATTTGATGTGCACCGAATGCTCTTTTTTGGTGTTTTTTTGCATTTTTTTTCCAATTTGGCATCAAAATTGTGTCATAGATCCATGCACTTACCCTATATGTGATTATATTTTACCTATTATAGATGAATATTGATGGATTTAAATAGATATTATAAAGTAAAACTATTTATTTATACAATATCCTCACCATTCCTTGATTGGACTAGTTGAAAGGATTAAACACTACTTTGTTACCCAATAAGACACTAGTCTCTAAAGATCTCAACCTTTCATACTCATTAGAAATAGAATATTTTCACTAGTTTTATGAAAATAGAAGTATAAATTTTGCATGTTGTCCATGACTCAATGAGATAACCAAGAATAAATGTTAAGTGAAATATGAATTATCATATGTTTAGTGAATCATGCACAACATTGTATACCTTTTTGTATGTAATATGTGTTGAATACAAATTATATTTTATTAACCATAAACTATTGTCACCTTACAACATATTATGTAAGGTTTAAAATTATCTATAATAGGTATTTTGTAACTACTTCTATCTTAACTTAGTGAAAAATTTGAGGGGTTAAGGGAACATCTGGGTATAGTTTTTGTGTAATGTATTGATGATTCATTTTATATTGATAAGTTAAACTATTTTAGTGACCCGAAGGAACACCCACCTATGTTTAAGTTGAGTTTAAAAAGGAGAGTTTACCCACTCTTGTATTTAGCATTTAATATTCATAAATATATAGATAATACTTTCTTTACCTTCTAGACAATAAAATCATGACCTTGAAGGTGAATAAAAGCTCTAGGATGTTGGACTTGTTGTTTTAGGACCTAGTACCCCCTTAAGTGAAAATTAGGGAGAAAAATGAAAATAAAATAATTGAATATGGGTTGCATGAAATGGTTAATAGAATTTGATTATCACACAAAATTTTAGTGGGGTGATCAATGTAAGAAAGCTAAAGTAGTAGAACAAATTCCTACACTAATCTTGAGAGGAGGATACTGCAAAACTTTATAGATCTTTTCAATAGTTACAAAAACTTAAACAAAAACAAACATAAATATCATACATACCACAACACTGTGATTTATGTGGGGAAAACCCTTTCGAGAGAAAATCCCCACACTCCAAATGTTTCCCAATATATTACTCAAAAATCACATAGATTACAATATACTTGCAGAGCAAGCTTCTCATAGGAGTATCCCAACCAGAGGTCTAGAGGCAACACAACTACTATCAGACTCTTAGAATACATCGCAATACAATTGTAATACAACACCCTCATAAAATAGGGTTTCCTTCTAAGGCAAGTCAAGCCAATAAAATATCGACCATCAGATTTAAGACCTAATGATGAATGGTCTAGATTTATAATAATAAAATATACATAAAATTTGTCTTTCAAGGGTGCTGCCCCCAAGCCCTCATTGGGGCGTGTGGCCCCTAAACCCCTTGTCAAACCCCTTATGGAGGGATACCCCTCGTGCCACCCCACACTTACCTATCAATAATAACTTATGTAATTGCAAGGTTGAGACAGATTTTACCAACAATCAAGAGAAAATTTGAACTCAATCATCAAATTTCAAAGCCAAAGAATCTCCTAACTAGAAAAAAATACACCTCAATGCTCAACCTATATGGATATTAATAATATATATATCTACTCATTTCAAGAACATGAAATAAACATGAACCAAAGTAGGATAAAACCATAGGTAGAAATTTTATCGTCAACATCACTAGCCCAATTTGAGCTAGTGAAGTTTACAATTCCAAAAGATCTTAATGTGTAGTGAATGAAAAAAAGAGATTAACTCATATATACCTCAAGATAGGTTTAAATACATTCCATTGAATTGTGAGAATCCTTAGAGAAATGGGAGACAAGTCCAATTGTATAGGAATATTAGGATGATTGTGTCAAGAAAATAAACTATCAACTATGTGTCAAGAGAAGTGGCAGATAATGTGATACATAACTAAAATGAAGTGGGAGAAAACTTGTAATTACACATGTTAAATATTTAAAGAAAATAAAGGGTATAATTTTTCCAAAAAATGAAACATTCTTGAAAGACTAAGGTAGACATATGATGGTTCAAGATCTTTCATATCAAACTACTCCATCAAAGCTCTTTGTACACCCTAGATCATGGAGGTAGAGCTACTTATGAGATTCAAATAATCCAAATACAAGATAATAATAAAAATATCCTCCCCATATCTTTGAGTGTAAACTATCAAATCAAAATGACAATACTTGAGAAACTGCAAACAAGCAAGAAGTTATCAATCTTCTCATACCAAGCTCAAGGGGCTTGTTTGGAACCATATAATGAAATATGAAGCCTTAAAATAAGTTAAGAGTGTTGGGAGTTGTGTCCCAACATTGCTCCTAATGTTAATATTATAAGAGGAGTAATTTTTGGGTATAAGATGGATTTTTTTTTTTTGGGGGTATAGGCTTAATTTTGGCCAAAATATCTTTTCTTATTGATTGGAATTGCCTAAGGAGGTGAATGTTGCATAGATCTTTTGGAGTAATTAAATTAAAAAAATATCTCAATTCAACCCACCAGATCAAAATTTATGATGCCCATAAGTTTGTGTATGAAATGTAAAAATTTGTTGGATGCATAAAAGTTTTGTAAAGGGGAGTTATACCTATTGACCAACCTATGTGTGTGTTATGACACATCATAAGAAATACTTGATTGGGAGATAATTTTGTGCCACTTTTTGGTGGTTTTAGCTAATGGGTTTTGAAATACCATTTGAACGTTTCAGGTTTTTTATCTCCTATATATTAGGTCCTTGAGATGGAGGTTGTGTGTAAGGTTTTGTAGATGTTGTCTAATTTGTATAATTCCTTAATATCTTTGGTTGGTGGTACTCTTGTGAATGTTTTATCTACAAGTGTATTGTAATAATGTTTTGTTGAATAATATCGAGCTTCTTTGGAGTGTGGAGTTTCTCTCTTAAAAGGGTTTTCCCCATGTACACCTGTGTTATGGTATTTTTTATTTATTTTATACTTAAATGTGTTTTTAATTTATATAATTATTAAAATATTGAAGTTTGCACAACAATATAATTAGAATATTAGTGTAGGAATCCTTTTCATGAAACCCACTTCCTTTCATTTGGTATTAGAGCCCAATCACCATAGATTCTAGGTGTTGTATAGAGGGTTTTCTATAGTAATCTTCATTTGAGTGGGAGATCACATAGAGAGGGTTTTAATCTTATTGTAGGAAGAGGTGGAAAACACATCAAGGATAGAGATGAAGTTCTTATACACTAACTTTGATTTATAGAAGCTCAAGATGGAGGATATTCTTGTAGATTGAGATCTATGGGTTATAGTATCTAGATCCAAACCTACAACTATATTACAGGAAGACTAGGAAAAGATGGATTGAAAAAAGGGTCTTATTAGAATCTATTTTGTTGATTTAATGTTGCTATATGTACATGAAGAGAATACTACAGTGAATCTTTGGAAGAAGGTTGGAGGAATTTATGAGGCTAAATCCTTAATGTATAATATTTTCATAATAAATAAGCTATATACCCTTAGGATGGAGGATGGTGCATCTATAGCCAAACATCTAAATGCCTTCAATATGATAGTTGCTTGGTTGCACTTTATAGGCTCATGAAGATGGAGGAGGAATGGTGTATGACTTTGTTGCATTATTTTCCAGATTTATGGGACCACTTTGTCATGGCCATTTGGAGCACTACCACCAAGTTCAATATGGACAGAGTAGTTATATTTTTTGTTTCCAAAGAAATGAGAAGAAATATTTTTGATTTGGATAAGGAGGCCCTAGTAGTTCATAGAAGGTCTAAAAAAAAAATGAAAGAAGGACAAGAATCAAGATAAGCCTAGATCTAAATCTTGTGAGAGATCCAAATCTCTAGTTAAGTTCAAGACAAAATGTTGGAGTTGTAGTAAAAATTAACATCTAAGAAGAGGTTGTAAGGAGGAGAAAAATAAAAATAAAAATATAGATTTTGATGATATTTCTAAGAGATCCTCCTAGGATGAAGATGATGTTTTTTTCACTACCTTGGCTACTTATGCATCAAAAGGTGCATTGTTAATAAACTACAGTGCCTCTTTCCATATGACCTCACATCAAGGTTGGTTTACAAAATATGAAAAAAATGATTCTTAGAATGTGTACTTAGGAGATGATTCTCATATGAATATTGTTGGTCATGGTATAGTCTTGATTCATTTCCATGAGAGACAAGTAAAGAGTATCAATGGTGTACTACATATATCCATGGTTTTGGCATGAAACCTACTTTCTATAATTAAATTGGATGGTGAATGTGTGCATTTTGTTTTCTTGAGTGGAGGGTGCAAGATGATTAGAGGACATATGGTTCTTACTAAGGGTGTTCAGAGTGGCACTTTGTTTCAACTAGATGCATGGATACTTCAATATTTAAATTCTTGTAGTGAAGAAATCTACAAAATCTTCACCTCCATCATTGGAACTGGAAACAAAGAGGTGAATTGTAACTATTTATGATGTTCATTCTATTTGGGTACCTAAGGGTGCTCATGCCTTGGAGACTAAGCTAATAGTAGAGAAAAAATGCTATAAAACCAAAGGATGGGTCATATAGGTGAGAAGGTTTAAGGAACCTAAAAAATAAAAAACCTTGTTGAGGGGTAAATTATTGTAATCTTGAATTTGATTTTTGTGAGCATTACATATATAAAAAATAAAACCACATTCAATTTCATTCCAGTTCTCATAAATATTCTAGGTTGTTGGATTTAATTCAATTTGATGTATTTGGTCTTGCTAATGTTCATTCAATTTTAAATTTGTATATATGTTTTCTTTCATTGGTGATTATAGTAGAAGGATGTAGTTATATTTATTTAAAATTAAATATGATGTCTTCATTCATTTTAAAGAGTTTAAGGATCTTGTAGAAAATCAAATTGGTTGCAAGATTAAGATTTTGAGGATTGATAATGGTAGTGAGTTTTGTTCAGTAGTTTTTGATAGGTTCTACAAGGACCATGGAATAGAAAGACATAAGACAATTCCGTACACTCCTCAATAGAATAGAGTTGTAAAAATAATGAATAGGGTGTTGATGGAGAGGGCTAGGAGTATACTAAGTGGGTCTAGTCTAAATTTTTTTCTTTACTAGAAGCAGTTACCAAAACTTGCTACTTGGTTAACAACTCTCCTAAATCAACTCTTGTTGATAAGACACCTATGAAGGTGTGCTCAGAAAAATATACCTTATCAAGAAATCTTTGCATATTTTATTGCAAGACATATGTACATGTGCCTAAGAAGGAGAAATCAAAGTTGAAGAACAAATTTGTAAAATGTATCTCATTAACTATGGTGTTGGTGTGAAATGATACAAGATTTGAACCCTATGGATGAAAGAGTTTTATATAGTAGAAGTGTTACTTTTAGAGAAGTTAAGTCTTCCACAATATTATAGATAGAGAAGAATGTAAATAAATAAGTGGTTCAACTAACCCCAAAGATTGAGAAGGTTGAACCAAAATCCTATGAAGGACTTGAAGAGGAAGAGAGCTTATATAGTTCTAAAGATGAGATATAACCTCCACCTCAGACATTGAAGAGGTCCACTTGGGAAAGACAACTAGAAAGGAATACTCCTGCTAATTGGATATGCATTTTTTCTTTGATTACTAACACTATTGAGCCTAGGATTGTAAAGGAGGCTTTGGGTATCGATGATGCAACAACTTAGAAGGCGGTCATGGATGAGAAGATTGTTTCTTTGGATAAAAATATTACTTGGGTCCTAGTACCTTTACTCGATGGATGGAAACCTATTGGATGTAAATGGGTGTTTAAAATAAAAAATAGGGTCTAATAGTAGTGTTGTGAAGTACAAGAAAATATTAGTTACAAATGGTTATTCCAAATTTGATGGAATAGATTATGGTGATATTTTCTCTCCATCAACAAAGTTGAAATCCATTTGATTTAAATTGTCTCTTACAACAACATACAATCTTGAGGTTCAAAAAATGTATGTGAAGACAACACTCCTTGATGATTTGGAGGAATAGATTTATATATGACAAAGCTAGAACACTACATTGAGAAAGGTAAAGAACAATTTGTTTGTAAGTTGAGAAACTCTTTGTATGGTCTTAAGAAATCTCCTAGGATGTGGTACCAAAAAGTTGATTATTTCAAGTTTAGGATTTTTGAGATCTAAATCAAATAATTTTTTTTATTATAATGTGGATGGTAATTGTAGTCTTATTATCACATTATATGTTGATGATATGTTATTTTTCAGTAATTGGATAAGTTTGATTTGTGATTTTAGGTCTCAACTTTTAGCATAATTTGAGATGGACCTAGGGGTAGCCATGTACATCTTGGGTATGAAGATCATAAGAGATAGTGTGAACAAAAACTTTGGCTAGGCTAGAGAAATTATGTGAACTCAATATTGGAAAGTCTTAAAATGATAGGTTGCAAGTCATTGTGTGTTCTAGTTATTATGGGGAAAAATTTATTTGTTGAGTAGTGACAACTTATCCTAGTGAGATGTAGGATATGTGAAGAGTACCTTATGCTAGTACAATTAGGATTTTGGTATATGCTATGCTCTATACAAGACCAAATATTTCCCAAGTAGTGGGATTCCTTGGTCAATTTATTGATAATCCTAAATGTATGTTGGGATGTACTGAAGAAGGTATTCAAATATTTGTAAGGCTCCTCTAAGTATTCCTTATGCTATCATAGTAATATTACAAGGGACAAAAATTCTATTTATATTTTTAGATATGTGGATTTAGATTGGTCTACAAATATTGATAACAAAAGATCTAGTATTGGTTATTATTTCACTATTTATAGTGGTGTAATCAATTGGATGAGTAAGCAATAGGTTGTTTTGTAAGAAAATGGGATCTAGGGTCTAAACCACACCTTTTCACTTACAACACTTTTGGGGACATAAAAATGATCATGAAAGACCACTAGGCTACTATCCTCAAGGAAGAGACATAATGGTTGATTAGGGTTTTGATCACCTTTTGGGAGATGGTTGATTAGGAATGAAATTGAAGTTATTTGATGTGATATAAACTAGGTCAACCATGAAACTACACCAAACTGATATAAAATCAAAATAACATATAACTATTTGGTAGAAATTGAGAACAAAAAAGCAGAGGGAAGAGACCAAGGAACCTAGCATTCAAATCTAAACTAGAATTGACCAGTTAGGGGTGTGGGCATCCTAGACTAAAAAATGAGGATTTCTAGAATCTTTGAATAGGAACAAGTGAGTTACAATCTATAGGTATTTTCTTATATGACTCAGCTTCAAAACTTCATATGCTGATAAATAATTTCTCTTGCCTTAATTTGATGTAGTAGAGTGCTTGAATTCTTGATCTTGATGTTAGATCTTCAATATTCTCTAAATTCACTTTAGATCTACCACCTACGAGAAAGAGAGGAGAGAAAGGGTTGTTCTATGTAGGGGCTTTCCTAAGTAAAAACCTATTTTGGTTTTTCCACCTCCACAACGAATATAATGTTGGATAAAGAGTGCTTATCCTAGGTCAAGCAAAGGAAAATGAATAAAACAAATGAGAAATCACAAGTGCTGCAACTTACCACTTAAATCTAATTTCCTTGATGGACTGAAGTCATGTCATACATCTCATGCAAGGAGAAATTTGATACTTGATAGAAGATCCTGCAAGTGTTAGTACTCACAATGATAATGAAAATAAAACATGAAACAATCTTACATGATGCATTACTAACATGAATCTTGACTGATGAAAATGTTGTAAAATAATGCTTATTCTACTCTTGATTGATTTTTAGGGTGCTCAATTGGAATTCAAATTACTAGATTGCTTACCCATAATGATGAGAAAGACTTATATTTATATGTATTTCTTCATTTTCCACAATAATTACTTTGAAAATACAACAAACGAATTTAAATTTACAAATATATTAATACCGACAATAAAATATTAAAAATTGGGCCAAAATAGGGTGGTCAAGGGCGATGGCTCCCTTGACCAAGCTTATTTTGTAATTTAAATTGTTATTAAATAAATAATTAAATTTAATTCCTAATTTTATCTTGATTTTCCAAAAAATGGTAATAAAATAGGAAAATAATAAGCATAATTAGGTCCAAGCACATAAGGGGAAGCCAAACATAGTGTGAAATTGTCAGGGTCAACAATTCACAATGCTACAAGGTTGTGTTTTCTTTATCCAATTCAAAAGAATATTACATGATATTAGTTCATACTTATAACAAATTCATTTGGCTTAAGAGATTCATGTTCAAATCTTGGGTTAGAGGTAGGAGCCATTATGGTTCATTGTGATAGTTAGAGTGCCAAATGTTTGGCAAATAACTGAACCTTTCACGCAAAGACAAAACATATTGATGTCCAATACCATTTTTTCAAGATATGGTAGAGGATGGGAGGGTGATTCAAGGAAGAGTTGACACTTTGGAGAATGTTGTAGATGCACTGACAAATCCAATGAGTACATAAAATTTTAAGTGGTGTTATGATTCTATGGGCCTCTTAGCCCCTAGAAATTAGACAAATGGTGTTGATACCCCCTTTTCTCTTGCAAGGTATTGAAAAAGTGGGAGAATGTTGAGAAATGTGTCTTAACTTTGCTCCAAATGTTAACATTAAAGAAGGTGTGATTTTTGGGTATAAAATGAAATAACTCAATTTATGGGTTATAGGCTTAGTTTTTGGCCAAAATAAAAATTCTCGATTGCATAGGTATCTTTGAGTATTTAAATTTAAGAAAAAAGGGGCCCAATCGGCTCACCAAATCAAAATTTATGGCTCCTAGAGGTTTGTGTGGGAAATGTAAAAGGTTGTTGGATGCATAAAAAAAATGTAAATGGGAGTTACACTTGTTGACCAACCTATGACACATCATATGGCATATTTGATTGAGAGATAATTTGGGTGCCATTTTTGGGTAGCTTTAGCTCATGGAATTTTAAATACCATTTGATGGTTTCAAGTTTTGTATCTCCTATATATTAGGTGCTTGAGATGAAGGTTGCGTGTAGAATTTTGTAGATACTATTTAAGTTATAAGAATTCCTCTAAACCTTTGGTTGGTGGTACTTCTATGAAGACTTACTCTGGAAGTGTGTTGTAATCATGATTTGTTGAATAATACATTGAGCTACTTTGGAGTGTGAGTTTTTATCTCAAAAAGGTTTTCCTCACATACACTTGTGTCATGGTATTTATTATTTATTTTTTGTTTAAATGCATTTATTCTTTCTATAATTATTAAAATATTGAAATTTTCACAACAACCTCCTCAGAATATTAGTGTAGGAAGTATTTCCACATACCCTACTTCCTTTCAAAGAGTCTTGCACAAACATTGGAAGTTTCTCCATATAGATCTCCTCATGATAATCACCATGCAATAATGCACTCTTCATGGTGATGCTAGAAAGAGTTGACACTTTGGAGAATGTTGCAGATGCATTGAAAAAACTAATGAGTACATAAAATTATAAGTGGTGTTACAATTTATGGGCCTCTTGGCCCCTAACAATTAGAAAAATGGTGTTGATACTCCCTTTTCTCTTGCAAGGTATTCAAAAAGTGGGAGAATGTTGAAAAATGCGTCTCAACCTTGGTCCTAATGTTAACATTAAAGGTGGTGTATTTTTGGGTATAAAATAAAAAAAACACTCAATTTATGGGCTATAGACTTAGTTTTTGGCCAAAATAAAAATTCTCAACTGCATAGGTATCTTTGTGTATTTGAATTTAAGAAAAAGGGGCCCAATTGACCCACCAAATCAAAATTTATGGCCTCTAGAGGTTTGCGTAGAAAATATAAAAGGTTGTTGGATGCATAAAAAAATATAAAGGGGAGTTACACATGTTGACCAACCTATGATGTGTGTTATGACACATCATAAGGCATCTTTGATTGGGAGGTAATTTGGGTGCCATTTTTGGGTAGCTTTAGCTCATGGACTTTGAAATACCATTTGATGGTTTCAATTTTTGTATCTCCTATATATAGGTGCTTGATATGGAGGATGTGTGTATAATATTTTAGATACCATTTAAGTTATAAGAATTCCGCTAAACCTTTGGTAGTGGTACTTCTATGAAGTCTTGCTTTATAAGTGTATTGTAATCAAGATTTGCTAAATAATACATTGAGCTAATTTGGCGTGTGAGTTTTTATCCCAAAAAGGTTTTCCTCACATACACAAGTGTGTCATGGTATTTGTTGTTTATTTTCTATTTAAATGTGTTTCTTCTTTCTATAATTGTTAAAATATTGAAATTTAAATCTACTTGCTTCTGGATTTGATTATGTGCTAGTTTTTCATAATGTTTTGGATCACACTTAGTGATCCATCATCAAGATAGAGAGTTGAGAAAGATGAAAAGTGATAAGTTGTAGACCAAGTTTGTATAAAAGAGAGAGGAAGGGGGAAAGAGAGGGGGTTAGGATAAGGCACACAACATGAAGGAACAACTAAAAATATTTTAAAAAATAAAAAATAAAAAATAAAAAGAGGAGACCTACTCAAAGACTAAAACGCACTGAGATAAAATATAAAATTACATACAAAAAAGAAAATTAAATATATATATATATATATATATATATATATATATACAAAAATTAACAAACAAAAATATAAAAACAAACATTTTATATATATATATATATATGATTGTTATTTATATATATAAACAATCATAAATATGCATGATAAGTATAATAATATATTTATCTATCATACATATTAAACTTTAAAAAAAAACATATATATCTATAAAAAGAAATGAAATAACAAATATAAAATATACTAAGATAAGTATAATAATATATATATCTATCAAACATATTAAAAATACAAAAAAAAAGAGAGGATGAAAGATTAAAAGAAAATAAAAATGAAATATACAACAATCAATTATATATATAACACACAAAGATATGTAGAATAATAAATATAATAAAGAAAAGAAAAATATATATTAAAAATAAAATATATAGAAAAAAGAAATGAAATATACAACAATCAATTATAAAAGCTCATATATATAAGAAATTAAATTACATATATATACTTTCATTTCTATTTTAAAATACATATTAAAAATTACAAAAAAAGAAATGAAATAACATATGAAAAATATACTGAGATAAGTATAATAATACATATATCTATCATACATATTAAAATACAAAAAAGAAAAAAGAGAGGATGAAAGATTAAAAGAAAAAATAAATGAAATATACAACAATCAATTATATATATATATAATCCTAAAAATGCAAGAAAAGTAAGAAAATAAATATACCTATCATACATATTAATTTTTTTTTGTAAAAAAAGAACAAAATAGAAACCTACACCAAACCCCCAAATACAAAGATATATATATATATATATATATATATATATATATATATATATATATATATATATATATTTGCACAACAACCTTCTCATAATATTAGTGTAGGAAGTATTTCTACATACCCTAATTCCTTTCAAATAATCTTGCAAAAAACTTGGAAGTTGCTCCATATAGATCTCCTCATGATAATCACGATGCAATAATGCACTCTCATGGTGATGCTAGAAAGAGTTGACACTTTGGAGAATGTTGTAGATGCAACTACAAAGCTAATGAGGACATACAATTTTAAGTGGTGTTATAATTCTATGGGCCTCTTGGCCCCTAGCAATTAGAAAAATGGTGTTGATACTCCCTTTTCTCTTGCAAGGTATTCAACAAGTGTGAGAATGTTAAGAAATGTGTCTCAAACTTGCTCCTAATGTTAACATTAAAGGTGTGATTTTTGGGTATAAAATACAAAAAACTCAATTTATGGGTTATAGGCTTAGTTTTTGGCCAACATATATTTTTGATTGTATAAGTATCTTTGAGTATTTGAATTTTTAAAAAAGGAGCCCAATCAACCCACCATATCAAAAGTTATGGCTCTTAGAGGTTTGTGTAGGAAATGTAAAAGGTTGTTGGATGCATAAAAAAATATAAAGGGGAGTTACACTTGTTGACCAACCTATGATGTGTGTTATGACACATTAGAAGGCATCTTTGATTGGGAAATAATTTGGGTGCCATTTTTGGGTAGCTTTAGCTCATGGAATTTGAAATACCATTTGATGGTTTCAAGTTTTGTATCTTCTATATATTAGGTGCTTGAGATGGAGGTTGTATGTAGAGTTTTTTAGATACTATTTAAGTATAATAATTCCTCTAAATCTTTGGTTGGTGGTGTACTTCTATGGTGTCTTGCTCTACTAGTGTATTGTAATCATGATTTGTTGAATAATACATTAAGCTACTTTGGAATGTGAGTTTTTCTCCCAAAAAGGTTTTCCTTAAATACACTTGTATCATGGTATTTATTGTTTATTTTCTATTTAAATGTGTTTTTGCTTTCTATAATTATTAAAATATTAGAATTTGCACAACAACCTCCTCATAATTATTAGTGTAGGAAGTATTTTTACATACCCTACTTCCTTTGAAAGAGTCTTGCACAAAACTTGGAAGTTGCTCTATATAGATCTCCTCATGATAATCGCCATACAATAATGCACTCTTCATATTCATTTGATAAATTGGTCATCCTTGTGTTTTAGCAAGATAAAGTTCAAGATTAAGAGAATTTGTCTTGGTAATGGGAGCAAAGGTATTAGAATAGTCAATGCTCTCAATCTATAAAAACCTTTAGCCACAATACATACCTTGTACTTGTTAATGAACCCATTTGCTACATACTTGGTTCAATACATCCACTTGTATTAAACAAACTTTCTTCTCTAGGGAAGGGGTATAATATTTTGTATGTGATTATTTGTCAAAGAAGAATACTCATCAACCATAGTACTATCCCACTCTAGAATACTTGCAACATTTGAAAACCTCTAAAGATTTTCTGAAAGTGCACAAATAAAAAAATAACACCTTCTCTCTATGAATGAGTGTGTAAAAATCTATAGAATGTTCAACTAAAGGTGAACAACCTCCTCAAGAGGAGTGCAAACCCAATAACACAAAGATTGTTCACCAAGAGGTGATGGATTAGGACCATTAGTTGTATTGTCCTCAAGAAGAAAAGAGTCCTCAAAATTTGAAGAAGGAAAAGTATGTAGTGATGAATCATGTGATGGTATATTGATCAATGTGAAGTTCTCATCAAATTGGAAGTCTCTTTGAAAGAATACATTGTGAGTGATTGAGTTAAACATGTAAGTCTTCACATCCTCACAATAGCTAACAAAAATATAAGATTGGATATTATTCTCCATAGCCTTATGTCAACTATTCAAATGAAAGCCTAAGTCTCACTACCAGATACTTTGAAGAAAGAAGTGCCAAACTTGACATGGGTGAAGCCTCCCCAAGAGTCATATTCCATATTGCCTTATGGGGTATATAATTTTGAATGTAGTTAACACAATTGAATACTTTAGTCCAAAAGGTGGGTGCCATTGACTTGGATTGAATCAAAAAATTGGCCATCTCTCATAAAGTCCTATTCTTCCTCTTAGCCACACCATTCTACAAAGGACTATAAGGAACTATGTGTTGATGTTGAATATTTTCTCAATGTAGAAGTCTTAAAATGTCTGGTTCATATACTTCTCCATTATTTTTGCATTTTTGTTGAATAGAAAGACCTAACCATTTTTTCAAAAACACTTTAGAGTTCTTGAAAGTGGTTAAAACCTCACTCTTGCATGTGAGAAAGGACACCCATGTGAATTATGAGAAGTCATCCATAAATGTGAGCACATAGTTGACCCTAAAAATGAAGTCAAAAATTATATGAGGTCATTATAAATCAACTTGAGGGGTGCCTTAGCACATGATTCCTTACCCTAAGGAAATGGTTCTTGATGTTGTTTTCCAAGTACACAATCTTAACAAACTCCCTTAGTGCATGAAATCTTAGGAAGACCATTCACCAAATCTTGTGTGCTCAAATACTATAGATACCTCTATATTAGATGAACAAATGGTTCATGTCAAAGCCTACTTAGATTCAATATGTGCAATGAGGGATGATCTTGAAGAAGACACAAAACTATCAAACCTATAAATATGAGATCCATGATCAACAATTCTTGTAGCAATGACCATCATAGGCTCCTATAGCTCTTGAATGACTACATTAGAAGGTGTGAAGTCAACTATATTTCTCTCACCAAAATAACAAATTTGATAAATGAAAAGTAGGTTAGTAGAAGTATTTGGCAAGCACATCATTGATGAACTTGTCGATAAATTGTACTATGCCTAATCCTAAACCATGAATCTATGAAGAGTCTTCCACTACAATATGAGAAGCAATGTTAAAAAGTGAAAAAATTATATCATGTGAATATATCATATGATGAGAAGCACTTGAATCAAGTATCTAGTTGTCAAGATGAACCTTGCAAAGCCTATATAGAAAGGGATTTCCCTTTATCTATGGAAGAGGACTTGGAGATAAATATTTTGCCACTACATGGCTTCCTCTAGAGCCTCTAATCTCTACCAACATCTAGATTCATTGTGACCAAGCTTGCCACAAAAAGAGGAAGGGTCACTTGAATTCTTCTTCGCCTTGGAGACAAACTCATCGAACTTAGAAGAAGTGGAGGAAGTTGTGGATTTTTTATTGCTCTCCTATTTTTGTTTGGAGGATCACCACTTGCAATATATTATATCTTAGGCTTCTTCTTATTCTTACTTTTTCCCTTGGAATATTGAACCATCAAAGCTTGGCTCTTAGAACTAGGAAGTGCATCCAACTGAATTATCTTAACTTGTTCCGTAGTAAGACGCTCACAAGAAAAAATCAAAGGTGGACATTTTAAATTGTCCCTAGTGCATTCATGTTAAAATACTTGAAATGGGCCCTTCAACTTAGAAAAAATTAAGAAGATACATTATATATTACTCTTATCTCATTCCTTTTAATTGTGATAATATCAACTTTAACTTTGTAAGTAAGTCTTTAATAGAAAGAAAATCATCTAGATAGAGTGATGTCAAATCTACCTCTAATTGCAAAGAACAAAACTCATTAGTGGTACCAAATAATTCATCAAATCTCTCCTATACTTTCTTAGATGTAGTGCACTTTGTAATGTGTAACAACAAATTATTAGATACATGAAATCCTATGAGGCCCATGGCTTCATCTAACTTGTTCCCTATAAACAATTTTCAAATTATTTTGTGAGCTCAAGTGGTTTGTCATTTAATATTTGTCAAAGCCCCTTAAATTGTAGTATTTGTCTCATTGTTTAGTTTCTACATGTGATAGTCATGTAAAGTGATAAGCTCAATAGTTCTTGATTTTACCACGATTAACAATGAACATCAAAAGAGAAAAAGATAATGGGCACTTAAATCATGCTTTACACCCTCCCAAAATGTATCATTGCTATAATTGCAAACCCCCAAAAAATAACAATGGGAACTTAAATAGAATTTGTATGATGGAATTGTTAGATGCACAAGACAACTGAGAGGGGGGGGGGGGAAGGGGGTGAATTAGTTGTATGCTTTAAAAACATCAAAAAACCTCATTAGCATTCATATCTACATTAGTCCTTAAACCCTTATCCACCATTAAACCCTTAACATGCATTAATAGAATGGAAACATGTAAAGTAGTAATGCAAAAACATCCAAACACATAAGAACACCAAATTTACGTGGAAAACCCAAGGGAAAAACCACAATGAGGATTAACTCACTAATATATGAATAGAAATATTGAATACAATAAGGCTCACTACCAAGGGCTCACTATCCAGAAAGATAAGAAAAGGTTCACTGTCGGTGGCTCACTACCAAAGGACTCACTGTCTAGAAGAAAGACAAATAGAAGGGGTGCCTCACTTCCAATTTGAACTGTAACAATGCATCTCTCATATGCCAAAAGTACAGTCCACTGAACCACAAATAGCTCATCAAATAGACTGAAATGTAGACACCTTTTGCTCACTGCATTAGGAAGTCATAGGCATTAAGGCTCACACTTAGTTCACTATACTTGATCACATTCAAATCTTTCACATCACACACACTTTTCTCTTAATCCACAAAACAATTCACCTTACATTTATACCCTCTACGACCTAAAACAATCTCAATTAGGCCAACCTTAAGGAAACATATACACCTCAACCATGTAACACCAAATAGGTCGGCACCAAACACTTCCACAATATAAAGAAATGAAGCCAAACCACACCACTACTTAATTGGGACCGAAATCTATAGAAAAATGCCTCTCAACACTTCCTCAAACAACAATTATCCTCCGCAATTAGCGCTAGCACGCCAAGTCAACCAAACCTGCACTGACACTAACAAGAAACACCAAACACACTTCTCAAGGTCCAGAAACATCTCACGGACCGCACAACAACATTCCACAACATCTATACAACATCTTAGAATATTCCAACATCATCAAAATATACTGCACAACTACTACAACCATCTAAAACTCAAGAACACCTTCAATCTGTGCAACCAGACATACTGGCACATACATCCAACATGCCAAGCAACTCTGTGGAATAACTCAACACCTGAAACTTTGAGGCAAGGTAGATACAAATATTATAAGCACATTCCTAGATCCGCAACATGAAAAATTTCACTACAGAGAAATGCAAAGCAATCTCAATTCTCCCATACACCTTGTTTTATTAGACAAACATATTGTCAAACACATCTTCCACTGCAGTACGATCCAAAACTTGAAACTCTGGATATGACACCTTTGAACACCTCTAATCATCACATCCAAACTACATGGGCATATCTTCAAGCATGAAGAAATGTAGAGCAAAACACTAAACACCACTCTGTCACACTAAACTCTCTTTTATTCAAATTTTCTCAAAAGCACTTGGAAACCAAACAATATTACTCACATCTTTGCAACACATCTACACCATCTGCAACATGTAACACTTTCCAACTACAACAATCTCCTCAAACACAAGTAAGACCAACAACCTCTACAACTACATTGAAGACATCAATGCCACCAATAGTACAATGTGTTGACATCAATACCAACAACTCCAATGCTAGAGGTTGACATCATCAACACCAGTAGCATTCCAACACTCTCTTCATACAAGGGGTTGTCATCAATGACAACACCCAAACAACTCACAAACAACTCAAGCTTTCAAACTTCTAATAGGAAAAACCTAAATTGACTATTTATAACATGATGATTTTTACAATTTAAAAAAATGCTTGTCAGATAGAAACTTGGAGGTTACAAATAGATTACTTGTTAATTAATTAATTTTTTTGTTTGCCAAAATTCAACTCCATGAGAAAAAAACTATGCTTGTTGCAAAAAAGGAGAGCAAAAGTATCTTAAACTAATAAAATAATCACCTAAAGTAGTATCTCAAAAAATTACTTGCCTTGTTGCAAAGTGTTTGAAAAGAGTTTTTTGTTGCTTATAAGAAGTTGAAAAACTGTCACTATGAATGAAAGTTATGCCTTCTAAAATAATCACCTCCAATGGATGAAAGAAAGCACTTAAAGGTACTATTTGGGCCACACCACTCCTTGAGCTAAGTGCTAGTGATAGAAATGTGCAACATGGATGGGACATGCATGTGGTGTAGGCACTAGCTACAATCAAGTGAGCCCCTAAAGGGCTAGTGGTGACCAAGGCTAACCACCTGCATGGCTAGAAGCTAATAAAAATCTCGTTTGAGATACACTAAATGAAAATGTTGGTAGAATCTCTTCAAAAAAGATAAAGGACTTGTAGTTTCAGAGATTTGATACAATGTTGAAGTCATCAACAAAACTCGAGAAGCAAGAACATTTTGTAACACCAAAAAACCTTAAAAAACAAGCAATGAAAAATGCTATATGTCAATAATCGTATATACATACAATATGATTAATATAAAAGAAGACCCTTTATATATATAGACAAAAATAAGACATACAATTCTAACACTTGTTATTATGATTTAACTTGAAACACAAAAAATAAATACCCTAAATAAATTTAACTAATTAATTTAAAAAAAAAACCAATTGTCAATGTACATCAACTCTTATTTTTTCACCGCACTCATCTTAAAATGAAAAAAAACAGGACCTAAAACAAATTCTAGCAAACCTCGAGGTCTCTTCATCAATCAGATTTCTAACGAGCATGATTGGTAATTTCATAAAAAGCTAAGCAACATCAAAGCTCACAAAGACATCTTGTTCATCAATCCTCTTTATCTTTCACAAAATTTAAGAAGATTTCTGATCTTGTGGGATAGAGAAAACTCTTCCCATCCAAAGATTTTTTTCCAATTTATCTGGAATGGAGAAACTTTACAAGTTTATTTAACAAACTCCTTATTTCTTTAATTTTTCTCTGTTCTCTCGTGTGTTCATGTTCATCTTCTTCTGTTTTTTACTTCAAGTCATCCAACCTTTGTATCACTGTATCCCTATTGATCTATACAATTCACTCTGCCACTTTTCAAGCTATACAAAACAATGCAGCCCTCCTCAAGAATATGCCTCTTTTAGTCATTCTGTATGGATTTTTTCAACAAATCAACACTACACGTTCCTCTATCACTCCACAACATAGATTTTTATAAAATAACAATGAAACAAATATGAGTATGAAATGGATAAGTACACCGAACAATATATAAGGTAAATAGGTAACCAATTCCACTTGAGCTGTTACAAGAGTGTACCCTCTTAACACCAAATTATACAACTCCCTTGTATAGCTCTCTTGGATTTATAAAATTCCTATCAAGGTGTTGATTTTGCTCCAAATTACTCTTCACATGTGAATTGTTTTATGTCAGAAGAACTATTGAAAGTTTAGATTATATGAGTCAATGATCCTCACAGTCATAACCATCTGATGATTTAAGAAACCATCTAATAAAAAGCAAGAGATCATTGCCCAAACAATTATAAAGAAAAACTAAATTGAAGATGTTTGGTAATGTCCAGATGAAATCAGCCTCAATAAATTATAGAGCAAATGAATAATTTGTCTGGGTACCTTTAAAGAAAGCAGTTTCACCAATGAATTGATAGATGGGGCTTATTTTTTCCAATAGAAAAACTTAAATTTCTATCAGAAACCTGGTTTCAACAATTGTGAAATTACAGCTTGACCCCAGCTATTTCTTCCATCTACAGTCTACCATAACCACATCTTGAAGCAATAAACTAAGCCCAAACTCTTTTTCTGGGGATAAGGTCTGATATATTAATCTGGTCTATTTTAGCAGCCACAATGAAGTCATTTATGCTCAACCCACCTGCATGCCCACCCAAAATAAAATATGCATTCAGCTTAAGAAAAATATAGACTTCAATACCCATATGAGATACAACCCTGTAAGGAAAACTAAACCATGTTTGGGCACTTACCTATGGAATGGGTCCATAACTGAGCTTTGACTGTGTAAGACTTACCCCCTTGTAGGTGAAGATCAGGATGGTGGTTTGCAGCCTCTGCTACCGAGCCAATTCTTTGAAGAAGCCCCACCCCTGCTGCAAAACTCTTCACCTTCCACAAGCACTCCAATCTCAGCCCTCCATCCACCTCAGCTAATCTCCACCCTACGACCTGCGAAACCTCACATACACTGTAAATTCAATTTCAATCACATTCCCATACCTAATGCATATATCCAAATAGATGGGTTTTCAGATTTTACCTTCCTTAGTAATGCAGTAGCATCACGGGGGGCTATGGGAGGCTGATTAGATTGAATTGGATGGCAGGACATATGAGCCAGGGACAGTGCAGAGGCAGTGGGAACCAAAATCTTGTGATCAGTTCCAAAATTACCAACCACTTTTTCTCCAAAGTTGCTCTCCACTTCTGCTGCAGTGGGATCTCTGGCTCCAAAATCTCCAAGAATATCACCTGCCCTCACCACCAATCTCACACCCATCTTGTACTTGCCACTGCTCAACCTGGAGTTGCTTATTGCTCTGTGTTTTCTTATTCCCAACGTCCCTGTAGAAATAGGGCATTTGTTCACAAACCCATATCTATAAGGGCACACAGTACCGCTAGCCATACCCAACAATTATGGCTATAAAATATACTCCCCAGCCCCAAACAGCTTTATCTATATTTCTAGGCAGTGGGTACCAGAGATTGAAATAATAGCTATCGTGTCAGGACTCAAGAAATTACAGGGTGCCTCGTCCTTCCGTTGGGAGCTTCGCCAAATTTTTGGGTTTATCAGATAACGTTGAACGTGCAAATTATCCCTTATGCGTTTTACCTTTTATATTTTCATTTTTCTTAAAAGCTACAGATCAATGTAAGCTAAAGTCATCTTGTCTCGAATAATTACGCAGTAAGTAGATTGAAAATGAAAAAAAAACTAAAAGTTTTTGTTTGGCTCGTGGAAATTTATGGTCTGGTTTTGGTATGGTTTAGGAATTTGTGTTCTTTCTTATTTTTGTATTGTTTGTGGGGATAATTTAGAGATTTATGTATTTTTTAATTTTATTTTATTTTGTTCTTAGGTTAGATTAGGGTTATTAATATGGTTTTCATTTGCTTTCTATAATTCTTAGTTAAAAATGATAATGAAGATGATTTTCAAAGAGAATGTAAAAATTTGTTCTCAAGGTTTAATGAGTATGATATCTTAATAGATATTTATCTTTTGATAAATGAATTATAGTTTGAAAGTTTATTATGTTAGTTGTATTTTTCTAGAGCAATCTTCGACCACTCTAGTTAAGCACACTTGGGAGCCCCATGACATTAAGCTCATAGGGGTTTGTAATCTCACTAAGGGTTTCATTTTGTTTTTCTTCAAGGACCCCTAATTAATCCATGGTATACGTCATTAATGGTTCAGTTGCTAGTTTTGAAGAACACCCTTTTGATTTTATCTTGTTTGACCCAAAATTTAAAGTTTTTGAGCAAGCTTCTCTCAAAGTCCCCTTCTACATGGAGCATTCAGGTCTCCTAGTTCCTCTCTAAGATTCCCTAAGGCAATCATTTAGCCTTTGAGGTATTAGATATGTAATGAGACATTTTTTTATTTAGCTCAAGCTCAGAAGTAGGTTTGTGTTGAGGTGGACCTCACCTTTGACACCAAGAAATCTCTAAAGATTCAAGAAGATTGGTTGCATTTTATATAGAAGGTGATTTATATTAATCTCTTAAATACTATTTTTAGACGTTAGTTCCTTGACCTTATTGTCAACAATTACCCTCTTATGTTGCAAGTAACTCCCAACTCTTTGATGTACATACTAGCTCTTTAGGCCAACAATGAGAGATGCAATAGTTTGGAGGAAAATAAACCCTCTACCAAATAACCCATTATATCTAATGAATTGGCCCTATAACATAAGAAAAAGGGAACCCTAAGTTTATGTCTAAATCTAGAATTATTTTTTCCTCCTTTTTCAAAGGTACATTAGGATGCAAATCAACAAGGTGTTTAGATTGACTTTCAACCATGAAGGTGAGTCAATCAGACCTGGATTTGACCCTTTTGAGCCTTAAAATGATTTTCTATGGTTAACCTAATTAAATTATATGACCTAATATGAAAAATGCAAGATGTCATCAATGCATAAGATGAAACAATAACTTGTAAGCAAATTTGGAAAGTGTAGAGAACTATGTACCAGTCACCAAAAGTTGGATTTGATCATTGTAGTAGGAAGCTTAGGTGAATCACCCAACAAAACCATATTCCAGGAGAAGGGTTCCGACCTAAAACACCGAAAGAAGTCATGAATCCAAGTCCGAAAATACTGAGCTCTGGTGCAAAACTAGAAGAGATGCTTAAAAGACTCAGCTTGCCCACAAAAAGGGCACTGAGGGTCCTGAACCCCCAAGTGAACAAGTCGAGAACTCACATGAAAGCCTTGGAAAAAATAAACCAAGCAAACTAGGTGAGTTTCAGCTCAACACTTGCAAACCAAATGGCAGAGAATCTTTTTCACCAGACATGAGCAAAGGATTGGAGAGCCATCTATGGTCAAGACTATCAATCATAGGAAAATGTGGTGATAGCCACATATAGCCAAGCCTAGGCTTGTAAATTCTAAAAGGGGTGTCTAGGTACCACTTCTAGTCCTTCCACCAGGGTTTGGACCCACGAATTCCCACCTTGTGAATAAAATCTGCAAGAATAACATTCATCAGACCATCATAAGTATCACAGTCATGGTTCTGAAGTCTGTAAAGCGCGCAAAAATCCTCCCATGACATAATGCACATTATGGGTTTGTGAAACAATTAGTGCAAGGTTTGAATGCCTTTCTTATGGAACCTTAATGTCTTAAGCCAAGGTGAATTGGCTAGAGGTTGACCATTACTAGCAAAGAGAGGTGACCACCACACATTCTATTGATTAAGTGAAAACCCATCACAAAAACCAGATCTGGCCCAACGAAGCCAAGGTTTAACCGCCTCCCAGGCTTTTCAAATGCTCTTGGCCACAAAAGTGCCCATGATTTGGACTGGTTCCTTCATGACCAAAAGGGTTTGAAAGCCAATCCCCTTCCAGGTTGGTCTATAGACAAGAAAGCCTAATTGAATGTAATACTTGAGAAGAATTTTCCAGGCTTCATCTCTAGAAAGGGCTCTAATTATCCATTTGACACACAAGGTAGTCCCTTGTAATTGAGTGGAGAGTAGATCAAGCCCTCTAGAGTCTTTGGGAAGGCATAAAAAATCCCAGGCAACACGGTGAAACTCTCTATGGGAATCCGTAGAGGCCCAAAGAAATTCTCGAAGCAACTTTTCAAGCTTAGCATAGGCAGATTTTGAAGGGGCCCAACAAGAGGAGTAGTAGACATGAGTATCTGCTAGAATCTTCAAGTACACTTGAAATTTTCCTGTCACAGAGAGAGGCTTGGTTATCTAGTAGACCAAATTTTTCTCAATCTTGGAGAGAACAACTTGCCACAACTTAGCTGGAGAAGCCTAAAAGGCGAAGGGAATGCCCAATAATAAAAAAAAATCCCCTAGCCCAATCCACTTCCATTTGTATTGATGAAGCCAGTGAGGAGTGGGCATAATGGATTGCCTATAGCACACATTTTTATGTCATTGAATGGCAGAACCAAAATCATCACAAAAAAATTCAGGCACTCAAGAGCTGCCTTAATACTATCTTCTTCCTCTAGGAGGGTGAGGAAGGAGTCATCAGTGAAATGGCCATTAACAAGTTTAGCTTGGGAGTTAGGCAAGGAAATTCCTCAAACCCTCTACTGGGAGATAACATTGGCCAAAAGATAACCAAAACCTTCAGCAAAAAGCACATAAAGAGAAGGAGAAAACAAACATCCTTTTTGAATAGAAAATAAGAGGCCAAAAGATAACCAAAACCTTCGACAACAAGCACATAAAGAGGAGCAATCCAACATCCTTTCTGAATAGAATGAAAGAGGCCAAAAGATGAAGATTTGCAACCATTGATGGTAATGCAAGCAAAGGCATTTGAAAAAAGAATTTGGATGACCTGAATAAAGTTGGGCCCAAATCCCAAGGATTTCAACATGGCAAGAATGAAAGGCCATTCTATACGATCATAGGCTTTAGCAAAATCAATTTTGAGAAAGATGGCTCTTTGGCTCGAGCGTCTAGCCCACTTCATACCCTCCCAAGCAACAACAATGTTGTCAAGAATAAATCTAGATTTGATAAATCTGGTTTGTTCCGGGTGCACAACCTGAGGCAAAAGATGATGAATATTCATAGCTAGAGCCTTAGCAATGATTTTGTAAGAGACATTGAGGAGCATGATGGGCCGCTAGTTGAAAATTTCTTCAAGATCTCTAGGTTTAGGTATGAATTTAATATTTCGCTTATTGATTATATTACCCATAGTTTTCAAATGAAAAGCCTCAAGATATAATTTATGTAAATCGTGGCCAACATAGTCCTAAAGGGCCTTGTAAAAATCACAAGGGAACCATCAACACCCGAGGCCTTATTGTCTACCATAGTAAAAGAGACTTCCTTCAAGTCTTCAACAGTGAGCAACTACTCACAAAATGGTAGAAGATAGCTTATTTGGCACAACCGCGAGGAATTTTTGAAGAGCTTGTTGGCGCTCTAGAGTGTAGTCTTGGGTAGTGAAAAATTTCTCATAGCGCCTGACAAAGGCTTGAAGAATATTAGGTAGCTCAGAAAGCACCTGGACTACATCTTTGATTTTTTTAATGCCTGAAGAAGTGTGTCTGGCTCACAAGGCCAAAAAAAATTCCTTTGAGGCATAATCACCAAATTTTAACTAGTGCAAACTGGCTTTGATTTGCACACCTCTGGTAGCATAATTATCTACAACTTTCTTTTTGTGCCTTAACTCTGTCACCTTGACTCGCAATGGTGGGGAGAAAGGGTTAGTTGTAAGAGCCTCGATAGCTAAGCACAAGTCGATAGTAGTAGCTTCATAAGACTGTCAGTGGTAAATGGCCAACTAGCACCCATAAATACAGAGAAACCTAGCCGTGTGAGTGATAGAATCATTCCACCAATTAATAAAAATGTTATTATGAGCTGGATTGCACTCCAAATTCTAGACTTCGTGAATGTGGGCCAACATGGGTTGATGACAAGGTAGAGATGTGTTAAAAAATAACCGCATTTTGCAAGCCTGAGGTTGTCTCTTCTCCCATTCAATGCAAAAATAAATGGGGAAGTGATCTGACAGAGTGGCATCCACTAACAACTTAACTGGAAGTCAAGAGATGTCCAAAGAAAAGAAAGATTGAGTTGAGATCATGGCATGATCAAGTTGCTTAAATATCCTGTCAGAGCCAACCCTGTAGTTACACCAAGTGTGCTAGAGGGAATTAGAATAGCAACAACCAATATTGGGATCAAAAAGCCCCAATTTATTGCGCATATAAAACCACACCTCACATTCGCCAACTGCCCATCTGAATGGTAGAGTCCTATCCTTATCATATGCCATCTCAACCATGTTGAAATCCCCACACAAAATCCAAGTAGCAACTGGTAATGATTCTGCAATCCAACACTAAAGCAAGGAGCATTCCACAACATCATTAGAGACATAAACATTAATAATCCCAAAAGAGTGATTATCAATATTAAGAAGGATCCAGACGAGCTGATGTGTGGGGTCAGACCCATGATCTAGAACACAAGAGTGACATCATGGAGAAAAAAGAATGAAAACTTCGTTACGTCCGACTTCATGAATAGTACAATACATATGGCTGGCTAGCCAAATAGAAGGACATGTCGAAGCAAGCAAGAAACCAAAAATTACTTCTTAGAGACAAAGCACTTAAATACCAGCATACTTTTGCAAAGTATTCCAAACAAAAATTTTCTTGGAGAGGTCTATTAGACCTCGAACGTTCCATGAGAGGAAATTCATGAATGAAACTCCTCCATATCGTTGGAGTCCACCTCCTCCTCATTCAAGGTGGAGAAGCGATTATGCAAAAATTCAGGTGGGAATAACCCAATTTGAATAGACGAAGAATAAATTCTCCTTTTCTCCTGCACATATTCTCTTTCTTCTAATTATGATGAAGGAATACGAGACCTACGTTGAGATCCTAACATAAGAGGAGAAACTTTTGGTTGTGCCATTATAATGGCAACAGGCTGAGGCATAGACTTTGGCCTGGGCCGTGTCGAAGAGTTATTAGGCCTTATCAAGGCCTCTTTCCCCTTCGTTGAAGGGTTTGAAACAAATTTAGTTGGCTCAGAGCCTTTGGAAACTGACCGAAAGCCATAGGCCTTGTTCTTTTGGTTCATATTCGTGGTCTATTTTTCATCAAGTTTGGCAGTAGAAGTATTCGCTTGATGAGACTTATTAGATTCCCATGGTGGAGAATTAGTACAAGGCACTGCCAGAGGGCAGTCCTTGATCTTGTGCTCTATGGACTGAAATCTATAACACATGTTTGGTAGATTAAAGTAAGTAGCTTTTTGCGTATGCCAAAAATTTACAATTTAAATGTCAATGGATTCTTTCAAATCTTGAGAAAGATCCACTTCAACACAGACTCGTTTTTGGGGCCAGGCCTAAAAAAATATATTTGGCTCAATATAAATGACCTTCCCCAGAGAGGAGGCAATATGGCTCAAAAAAGGCACACAAGGCAAGGGTAATCCTGGAAACTCAATTGAGACTGGGACCCACAACTTGGTGTCATATGAGACAATGAAGTCCTAGGTCCATGACTGGAAAACTAACAAAGAAGACCTGACATACTAGGGACCATGTTCCAGGATTTCCTGGACATGATTGACCTCCACAAAGTGAAAAAGAAAAGAACCCTTGGTTAAATTCTAGACCATATCTAGGCGGACCCCATGAGGGACCCAAGCATATTTGACCCATTCTTTAAGCACACTTTCAGGGGGAGTCCTCCCAACAAAATATCCAACAATGGTATGTTGTTCAAGCCATTGACAAGTGGAATCGAATTTAGGCAAAGGCAAAACCACATTAGCTAGGGAGTGAAAAGACTTACCTCGTGAAACACTTTTAGAACACATTTTTGGGGATGTTTGCTTGATGGAGGATCCATTGAGCAGAGCCATCAAACTGCCAACACCAACATGAACTATTGGGTTAGAGCCGATTGAAGGCATATTAAAACAAAAGAGTTGTAGTAAATGTGGTCGTATAAACAGGAAAAGAGGAATTTCCTGCGCAAAGAGCACAATATGATGCAAGAGGGGCCAAGAGTGGCCGCAGACACAAGAAAACCCTAGTAGAGCTCATACACCTTCCAAAACCTTTACAATCACATCATCCATCTTTTAAATTTTCATTTTTCTTAAAATCTTCATATCCACTGTAAGCTAAAGTCATATTGTCTCAAATAATTACGCAATAAGTAGAATGAAAATGAAAAGAAAAACTAAATGTTTTGGTTTGGCTCATGGAAATTTATGGTCTGGTATTGGTATGGTTTAGGAATTTGTGGCGATAATTTAGAGATTTATGTATTATTTTTATTTTTTAAATTCTTGTTCTTAGGGTAGATTAGGGTTATTAATATGGTTTTTCATTTTCCTTTTATAATTCTTAGTTGAAAATAATAATGAAGATGATATGTGAGAAAATTTAGAAATTTTTTCTTAAGGTTTATGATGGCTTAATGAGTATGATATCTTAATAGATATTTATCTTTTAATAAATGATGTAGATTTTATTTGGAGTACTATATACATTATAGTTTGAAAGCTTATTACGTTAGTTGTATTATTTTAGAGCAATCTTTGGCCACTCTAGTTAAGCACACTTGGGAGCCCCATGACATTAAGCTCATAGGGGTTTGTAATCTCACTAAGGGATTCTTTTTGTTTTTCTTCAAGGACCCCCAATTAATCCATGATATACATCATTAATGGTTTAGTTGCTAGTTTCGAAGAATACCCTTTTGATTTTATCTTGTTTGACCCAAAATTTAAAGTTTTTGAGCAAGCTTCTCTCAAAGTCCCCTTCTACGTGGAGCATTCAGGTCTTCCAGTTCCTCTCTAGGATTCCCTAAGACAAATCATTTAGCCTTTGAGGTATTAGATATGTAATGAGATGTTTTTTTATTTAGCTCAAGCTCAGAAGTGGGTTTGTGTTGAGGTGGACCTCACCTTTGACACCAAGAAATCTCTAAATATTCAAGAAGATTGGTTGCATTTTATATAGAAGGTGATTTATATTAATCTCTTAAATACTTTTTTTAGACTTTAGTTCCTTGACCTTATTGTCAACAGTTGCCCTCTTATGTTGCAAGTAACTTCCAACCCTTTGATGTACATATTAGCTCTTTAGGCCAACAATGAGAGATGTAATAGTTTGGAGGAAAATAAACCCTCTACCAAATAACCCATTAAATTTAAAGAATTGGCCCTATAACATAAGAAAAAGGGAACCCCAAGTTTATGTCTAAACCTAGAATTGCTTTTTCCTCCTTTTTCAAAGATACATTAGGATGAAAACCAACAAGGTGTTTAGATTGAATTTCAACCATGAAAGTGAGTCAATTAGATCTATATTTGACCCTTTTGAGCCTTAAAATGATTTGAAAATGATTTGCTATGGTTAACCTAATTAAATTATATGACCTAATATGAAAAATGCCAGATGTCGACAATGCACAAGCTGAAACAATAACTTGTAAGTACATCTAGAAAGTGCAGAGGACTATGTACCAGTCACCAAAAGTTGGATTTGATCAGTATTGTAGTAGGACTAGGTCACTTGTGGGCGAATGGGTCTTTATATGACACTTTTTCTCTATGTTTTTTCTCCTCTAATGACATATATGAGCTTCTGATTTCCAGTTGCAAAATTGTTGGATCACTGTTGGATAATTATATAGTTGATTTTTTGTTTGTTGACAAGATGAAAGGCTTCAAATGCAACAATGAACAATTTGTCTTCAAGCTTCCCTCAATCCTCTTCAAACCTAAAACTTGCACATTCAAAGAGAAGGAAAATGTTGGGCCATTTAGGGGCTTGCCTCAGTCAAACCCCATGTAAGTGTTTCCACTTCCACAATGGAAATGTCAGTGATAAAATGATAATGAATAGGAAGGAATTATGAAATCACAAAGTGTTACAACTCACCACCCTTCAATGGCTTCTTTGAAGGACCAAAGTCATACACATCATGTCAAGGTATTGGATATTTCTTTCTTGATTTGTTTGAATGCTTTGGAGACCTACAAAAGTGTTAGCCTTCAAAAAACAATGATAACATGAACACACATAAACTCACATAGGATTTGAGATGATGATAAGATCTTGGACTGTTTCAATAAAGCTTTGAAATTCTACTCTTGACTTGCTTGATAGTGCTCTTGATCATAATTTTTCCAATACAATTTCACTTAATGCTAGATGGATTTCAAATGATGCAATAAATAGGTATTTATATTCATTCCTCTAGTTTTCCAAGAATTAAATCTTGAAAGTTGACATTTGAAATTTGAATGTTAAAATGGTCACTTTGACATGTCCAAAATAGGTCCCTAGAAAAATAGGGGTACCCATTCACCCTTGGGAAAATGGGTCATGGCCCTATTCTCTAGGACATGAAGTGTCGAGGGAAAAATATTAATTGGATGCATTTGTTCAATGCTTGAAATTTCTCGAAAAGTGGTACAAGTAGATTATAGAATGCATGATTTAGGAAATTAGGAACCCAATTACGCTCAATAGTTTAGGGGGAGAAAAACCTAGTGTGAAATTTTCAAGGGTGACAAGTTACAATTCTATAGGACCCTATTATAAAAAACTAATAATATGTACTTATTTTTATTTATTTTATTTTTATTTTTAGATTGCAAGAATCAAAATTGGGTAGCCACCCCCTATAAACTGCAATACGCCTAGTAAAAAAATTTCACGTGACCGATGACGCTGGTGCAACACACCCTCTAGTACCATGGGGATGGTGGGGAGACTAGAATTCGTGAACTATTTCATACAACAAGATGCTTTAGCCAATTGAGCTAGGCCCACTACCTAATATGTAGTTATTTTTTATAAGAGACTAATCCCTATCCAAAACATTCAAATTATTTTGGTTTGAAGTCATTTTACATCTATTGGAACCTTCATCATGAGATCTCAACCCTCTAGGTATTCTCAAAGATAGTCACTTAGTAAATATGAATCACTAAGGAGATATTATGGGGCTAAACATTGCTTTCTTTCACTTGAGGATTATCTCTTGTCAAACTAGCACTTATTTTTGGGTAGTAAGTTTATAGTTTTAGTGGATAAAGATGACCAAACATAACTTTGTATAGATGATATATCCATATGAACATTATCTCATGGAATGTGGGTGGACTTACATAAACTTCAAGCCTAGGTTTTTTATTCAATTTTGATGCTAGAATCTTGGTCCATTTGATATTATTTTTTTATAAGAATTCAAAATCAATGATTTTTCTTTCCACATAACTCTATGAACAATTTGGACTCATGCCACTCAATTCCCCTCTTCTCATGAGAATGGTCATGTAAATATATGCATTTTTCTTTCCTTGCATATAATTTCCTCAATTATTTCCTTAAAGGAAGAGCCTAAATATCATGTCATGTAGATTACACTTGAAATTGATGGCCAATTTATTATCATTATTATTTGTGTCAAATGATATCCCATAAATAATGATGTTATGGAGATGGTTGATTGACAGCCTACCTTTTCTAATTAGCTAATTTGTAATAAATTTAATATGAGTGAGTGGTATAGTCAAGGTCGAGGAGATTAATTAAAATTTTCATAACCTTGCAACCATGAATTAAGATCACAAAAGTATAGTAAAATATGCAATTTGGAGACAAAATTTAATGATAGGTTTTATCATACCTTATGTAGCTCATTCAAGATGCACAAGTAAATAAAATGCTTCATAATATAACCTACAATAGACCCAAAAATAGCCCTCTTACAAAATAACACTAAAATATGTATTTCCTAAAGCCCAACATATTGGCTATATTTTTCAACTCCTACTATATATTATACTTTTTTTTCCTCTTTTGTAAACTATCTTTTTATTTATCCATTCCATAGCATTAAGCTACTTTTTTCTAAAAAAATTCTCAAACTTTTTTTGCATCCTTCCAATTCACATGTCAATGGAATATAAATCCTATGAACATGTAGTTAAAACCATTTCATCTCACAAATAATTAAGCTATGAAGGGTAACCTTATGGAAGTCCTATTTGTTACACCCCAAATTGTGTAACTACTATTTACTATTACTATGTGTGGTAAAATGTGAATGTAGTGTGAATTCAGTGGATGAATAAATTATGTGTACACTTTGTTATCACTGCCTTATGAGTAAATGTCATCTCATTTAAGTGTTATATGAAGGAATTCATTTATGTGATTGGATGAATATCATGTTGATATTGTAACTATGGTGATGCATTATGTGTAATGCATATTTCTTTAAATAGTTGACTACTTTGGACATGTTTTGAGAATGTGGATGCAAGTATATGTTCATTCCTCTAGGCGGTGGGGAAGTATCACTCAGAAGAGGGTCTTGGTTGGGTAACTAGTAATGTAACCTATCTGAGCCTATACACACACGCAAATAGAATAATCGAGTTGGGTTATCATGTGGAAAATAGGTAAGTCATCCTTAGCGTAATGTGTTTGCATTAGTAATGGTCTTGTTTACTATTGAATGCATGCTTGGATGATGTTTATCTGTTTGAGCTTATGAGTCCTTCCTCATGTTACTATGCTTGTTTGTGTGATTGATTGTGTATTGGAATATATGCATACATACATATGTATAGATATGCATATATGTTTATAAGCGAGTGATATGAGACCATAATCGCATAGGTCATGATCATTCAGATATTGAATGGATCATTTCACTATCACGATAATGAATAATATAAACATATAGTTGTATATATATAAATATACACATAAGAGTAAATTATTAATAGAGGGGTGTGTATATATATAGATATATATAATATAAATTATTATCATGCGACTAGTGACTTGTTCGTATTCATCTTTATGTTGAATATATTCTTACTCGATTGAAATTTGAGAATGTATGTTTAGATATATGTATGTATTGTCATTGCTCAAATCATACCTAAATATGTATATGTATGTATACATGTATATGTGAATGTATGTATACAAGCGAGTACTTGGTGTAAACCAATAAGTGGATATATAATTTTGTATATCAAATAGTTTATAAACTTGTTTATATATGATGTTAACATATATATTGCTAATGAGTTTCTTGTCAAGAATGTTTTACATGTATATATATAATAATATATATATATATATATAATTTAAGGGTAGCAACGTATTAAATATATATACTATCATATATATATAGTGGATGCAATTATATGTAAAGGAAAAACCTTATAGAAGAGTATGTTTATGTTGTGAAGGTATTAGTATATATGGAAGCATAAGTATATATATACTTGGAAGATAGACTAGCATACACTATGAATAGGGATTAGTTCACTAGAGTGAGCGCTTAGAATGGAAATAATTATGCATGAAGCACATGAGTAGTAAGTAGCGCTTAGAGATATTGATAACCTTAAACACATGGAACATATATATGAGTATTTATAAATACTATGTATAAGTGCTTGAAGTAATGATTATAGCATTACCTTCAAACTATTCTGCTACATGGAAAACAATTAGCAAGTGTTATTTGCTTTGAGATCGACTGTCTAAAGCAATGAATACAAAGTGATTTATAAGGCTATAAATATGGTTTTTGAAATCGTTTTGTATTCACAACTTAGCAGCTGAACTATGTGATAGTAATCACTATATTCATAAACTGCATTTTATGCTCTTGTTGTCAACACTAAAGAGAGTTTGTATCTGCAAAATTTGTAAACCATTAAGTTGATAGTAAGAAGGAAGTCAACGCCATTATGTATCATGGAATTGGTCAACAACATCACCATGATTTTCTATAAAAAATTAAACAACTGTTAAATACTTTGAACAATCAACAACTTTGTCTAATCAATTAAGTATATGAGTCAATACTCAACATAGAGTAAGTCAATGCTTTTATGGGTGGCATGATTTTATTATTGACTATTTCTCTTGAGAGTAAAGTTGCACCACCTTTGTATTATGTTTATCATATAATTCTGCTTATTGTTGATAGTTGAATTCTATCACATGGAGAGTTGATTTATTCTCCAATTGTTGTCAATAAGTGGGTCGATGGGTTGGTATTCAAGTTGAGTCTTTACTTACTTACTCACCACCTTTCAAAGTTGTGTTAGTGGTGTCGCTATGTATGCTCGTTGCTTTCAATATCATGCCTAAAATATTGGAAGTGTAGTTACTTGCTTGTAGTATAAATAGCAACAAGAGTTCATTTGTTGAGATGCCTCATTATTTCTCTTCTATGTGTTAGTTACTGTGTAAAAGACTTTGTGTTTTATTGATATTTTTTATCTACAATATTCTATCAAAACAATGAGGGAGAGCCTTGAGAATTAAGAGAGTTTTAGTTATATTTTGAGAAGAAGCAATTGATAACTTGAGAGATAAGAATTTTTGAGACTTTGTTGAAGAGAGTTGCTATTCTAAAGGTGTTGTGATTGCAACTAGTCAAATTGGGAAGCTATAAATAGGTATGAGCATATTCTAATTTTGATTATTCTATTTTGAATGTGCCATGCCTTGATTGATTGAGCTAGTCATGTTGATACTTGTATGTAGAAGTAATGTTTACTTTGAAAGAAAAGTAGAAGCTATTTACTTTATTTGTACATTGTTTGTAAGTACTCCATGATAGGAGAGACTGTTTGTCTTGGGTATTATTATACTAGACATGAGTAGTCAAGGGTAAGAGGTTATGTTTATCATAGGTATTATTATTATACTAGATATGATCAAATGTATACAACCTTAAGGAACAATCATAGCTAGATATTTATTTATGCTAGATAGCTAGTAGGTTACTCTTGGGATTGTTATCAAGTGAAGGGAGGGAACTAGTAGGTTGCTCCTGGGAATGATATCTAGCGAAGGGAGGGAACAAGTAATTTTCTTTATGATTTGTGTTTCCTTAGGTTGTGTTGAAGAGATAGGTTATCTTGGGGAGTAGCTTTCCTATGGAGAGGGATTTCCTAAGCATGGATATAATGGCCTTAAGTCAAAACGATCTTGCCATAGTGTAGGTGAATGGTAGACTATCGCTCGATTATACTGAGTGAGAACACTTTGGTTAAAGTAGTGGGAATGTTCGAAGACTCCATTTTCAGTTCACCGTGTCCATTTAAATGAACGAGGGATACCTAGCATAGGTTATAAATCCTAGTCATGTAGGATACAACACTAAGCTTAGAGTGGCATGTATTACGAGGTTACCCAGCCAATACCTTCATCGAAGGGAAGGGCTATCTATCATTGATAGATGTGTGGGGGACCACATATGAGTTTGTGGTTGGAGGAAAAGTGCTTGAGTGATGATTCTCCTCCTCAACAGGCGACAAAAGACCAAGGTTTTGAAAGGAAGATTTTTGGACCATCTATATCTTATGCTACGAAGCTCAGTGGAGTTGTGTTTGTAATGAGTAAATTCTTGTAATATTGTAATTTGTGAAATTATCATATTAGAATAGAATCTCTATTGAATGTTGTATGAAACCTTTGTTCAATATGAAATCTATGTTATTGGAAGATTTTTATAATTACTTTGGATTGCAATGATAAATTGGAATGTATTATTTCAATTAATCATGTAATTTACATTATTGGAAGAATTTTTTTATTGCTATGCCATTGCATCATGTTTTAATCACTTAAGGTGAAAAAAATGGAAATTTTACTATGGAGAACACCGGGGTTGTAACACTATTTCCACCCAAATGGTTGTCATGTTCTTAGAGCACTAGGATTACAAAAGTAGATGTCCCAATTGAACATTTTGAAATTTCACTTGTACATCATTTTTTAACATTGTCCAACTTCCACCTTTGGAAGATTACCTTCTACACCTAGACATGTGAGCCTCATTCCAATGTTACCATCCACTTCCATATTGGATTTTGACAAACCATTCAAAATGTCTCATGCCATTCTAAACTACTCTAAGGTAACTATTTATGATCTATTTTACCAAAATCTTCCAAACCATTATTTTAATGCCCTAAAATCATAGTGTAAGTAAAAAAAAACATTCAATTGGCTATGACGACATTAATGTTGATTTATGATGTGATGAGGAATGGATTCTCACATTGTCTCAAGTGGAATGGAAAACATAGCCAATTTTTCCATTAATTATCAATGATGATAGTTGCTACCCCAAAATGTGGTTGGATCATTTTTGGGATCCAATCTTGAGTGTAGGTATAGATTGAAAGATGATGAAAATAAAAAATTTCATGCTTTTGTAAATGCCACTATTGGGGTTTTAGGAATCAATGTCTTCTAGTAATGTCTAAATCCATCCACAATAGATTTTTTTGACCCGTTCTAGCTCTACATGTTCAAGTCCCCTTGGAATTAATACTCAAGGTGTTGGTGATGGAAGTGATGTAGATGATATCAAGTTATTGTTGGGAAAATGTGTCTCAACCTTAAAATTATATATGGTTTATTGATAGGATGTATGTTGGTATGTGGCGACTGATCATGAAAATATTGTACACTCGTAACAAGACGTGGGGTTCGGGGCAACACCTCGATTTTTTTTCATTAACACATCAAGGTTTTCTCCTACTGATATGTCAAGGATTTTTGTTGCTGGCACGCCAAGGTTTTTTTGTTAACACGCCAAATGAAAAAATGACCTTGTAAAACCCTAATTCTAGAAGGTTCCAAAAAGCGTGTTATAAGTGGGTGAGAGGTATGTAGACAGTGGTGTATTCTGAGAGTTTGATAGTGGTTGTGGTGTCTCTTGATCTGTGGTGGTGATACTCTTGCGAAAAGATTTCTTTGTAAGTATATTAATATTTTGATTGTCTAAATAATATATTGGGTGGATTTTAAAGTGTGGGGTTTTTCTCTTGAAAAGGTTTTCCCCACATAAATCATTATGTTGTGGTATGCATGTGTACAATGAAAAATATCTTGAATGATATCATACACTCAAATCAGGTATATTGACATCATTTCCTCTTCAAACCCATTCTCTTTTTGCTTAATTAATTAAATTTCGCTACCTATTTAATTAATTACATCACTTGCATCTATTAGCCCAATTAATTTAATCAGGCTAATTTACCCCCTTTCATGCTAAAATTCCATCTCATTAAATTAAATAAATCAAACTATTTAATTTAAATCCCTAAATCTTCTTATTTAATTAAATAACCCTAAGTTATTTAATTAAATGTCATCACCTTTTCCCCCTTTTCATTAAATCACTTTATTTAATGAATATCATCTAACTCATCTAAATTCCCCTAATTGTATAATTAAACCTTTGTTTAATTATCAATTACTAATTAATCTAATTTCCCCCCACTTGCAAGGGAATATTCCTCCTTTACACAATCCTCCAAAAGGGGAATATTCTTTCCCCTTTTGCACAAATAAACTTTGTTTCAATTTGCAAAATATATTTTTTCCATACCCATGAGAATATTCCACAAAATATTCTCTCTCCTCCAATCATTTAGAAAGGGAATATTCTCACTTAGCTTCATGTACAAGTTAACTTGTGACCTCTTGTGCAAGTTAATTGGTAACTTCTTGTGCAAGTTAACTTTTGACCTCTTATATAGGTCAAAAGTGTGCTTGTTTGAAGGAATGAGAACCCTTGATTAAATCTCTTCTTGCATTCTCACCCGTTGATGAGAATACATGATCCATGCCTCCAAATCCTTCCATCCTTGACCATTAATTATCCTTTTTGATATCAACCCTTCATTTATCATTTGATTTCCTATAAATAGATCACTATTTGGAAACAAATGGATCCATCTTTCAAATAGCATGCTTATGTTGTTGAAATCACTCATGCTTTGCACACATTTAATATATTTCAGTTTAAAATAGTTGCACATAATAGCTTAGCTTCCATAATGCATCCATTTAGCTAATTAGATAACTAGGGTTTGAATCTTTTTAGTTTAAATATCATTTAGATTAGCTTAGAATTTGTATATCTGAATCATTTTAGCATAAATCATATTAAAATATCTTGCTTCATGTTTATTTCGACTAAAATAATGTTTTCATACACATGTCACAATCGTTCCATCAGTTTTCCTCAATAAAATTGACTGGGTAGGCTCATTTAACCACGAGATTGGGAAATGGTCATTGTTTCACATCAACACGACACCAATCTCACAACAGGATAAGTTTCAAATGGGTTAGAGTAGACACTTAAATGTTTTCATAGTTTAGAATGCTTAGTTTGATGAATGTTTAGCTTAATATTCATTTGAATGATCTGGTTGAGATTTGATGTTACTGGCTTTATTATGCTTTGATTCTTCATAGATCAAGCATAATCAACCCATACTAATCCATCGATCACATTCTGGCACTAGAAGGAGGGCTAAACCGATGAAGTTTAATCAATTTCTATCTCAAATTCTATTCATTTTAATTTCTATAGGAAACAATGATGCCCAACACAATTTTAGCGACACCTTTGTTGGGCGTCGCCATATAGCAACACTATCATCATCTAAAGTAGAGACAACTATTTAATATCACAATGTTGATTAAAAAAATGATGATGCTAATAGTTTTTAGAGGTATCAAAGATTTATAAACAATGACGCACCTCAAACAACGACACTATCGTCATCACTGGTTTCTCTACAAAGTGATGCCCAAGTTCACTAGAGTGATGCTATTGTGAATAGAGATGCCCAAATCTTGTAAGAAATTTGATGATTCTTTTTAGGACGTGTTTTAATTTTTTCGCTTCATCTGATTACTAACATTCCTCGAACATTGTTCTAGTTTTTAGGTTAACTAGGTTTTGCAAGTTGGACGTTAAAGTTTGAAGTGAAGAAGAATTCTCATATTTCAATCTTATAATTGTAACATGTGTTTGATGCTTTGGGGAAATTACAACCTAATTTCTTATTCTTTTCATTTTATGCTTTAGGACCTCACTAATTTTCATTTGGGTTTAAAATGAACGTTCAAACGGGACTAAAATTGAACCCTCATCTCCTCATTGTATTTTGGGTTTTAAATTTGAACAAGGCAACTTAACAATTCGTTTGGTGCATAAAATGAATTCATCTTAGCTTTAGAGGGTAAAATTAATGAGTTCTTTCTTTGTTGTGACACACTTGTGGTGCGTATCCAATCCCCTTGAATTTCGTGCGATCTTGGGTGAAGAGAAACACTCCAGGTGTACTCCATTATTTGAGTGCACTTATAGTACGTATCTACTCCCCTTGCGCTTGGTGTGATCTTGGGTGAAGAGAAACACTTAATTACACCTTTATGCTTTGTGTCACCCCTAAGAGACGAATTACTATGAGACACACCCCACAACGAAAAAATCATAGGCAAGTTCTTGCAAGCACGTTTATCGATAGACTATATTAAAGGTTGGGAAATCATGAGAAATTACCTTCTATTCTGGACTGTATAACATACTACACCTAGTACCATGCCTTAAGTGGAACGATAATGGTAGTAAGAGCCTTAAGTGGAAAAGGGGGTGTATATACGGCTGGGTGTTCTCGGTTTGTTACAAAGAACCAAATTATTTAGTTACCAAAAATCCTTAATGCTTGTTGGTGCAAGAACGGTCGTTCTGAAGCCACCCCACATTTTTACTATTCATTTTTGAAATAGAAAAAATCGTTAGGATCTTCGTATCTTTAGGATTTTGAGATTTGGTGGTCCCGAGAAGTGTGTGTTGTGGAGCGAAGCTAGTGTCACCAAATATCTAACTATTTGCATTGTCTTAGTGTTTGGAGAAATTCAAGTGGGGAATCAACAAGTATGACCATTTCAAACTATGATTGTAGATGTTTGAGAGTTAGTTTAATACTTTTCTTAGTTCCAAAACATTACAAACAAACATTCACAGTTTTCCTCAAATTTTCAAAAACCTTTGGTCTAAATATGGACACCTTTTTAAAAAAGGCCTTGATATTAATGTTTGTCCTAAGGATTTCTATCCTTAGATATTTCTAAATATCTTGACTTATCTCAATCCATATTTTCTAAAGTTAACATAAGCAACTATGGCTTGAACTTCATCCTTTTCATGAAAATTGACATTTTGAAATTTATGATGTTTTTTATATAGATATTTTAGTTTGAAAACATAATCAAGACAAGTGTTTGTGGTAAGAAGAAACTCACTTAAGCAAGATAAATTGACAAATAGAACCCCACATGACCATTTGGCATCTGATCACCTCAATGGAACAACCAAACCTTACACTCGCTATCATACAAGGAAAACATTGCAAACATTGAGTCCAAAATCATCGAGTTCCATTATCCAAAATCGTTGAGTCTCACTTTACCAAAATCATTGAGTTCTTGGAGTATTATCACTTTAGAGGTATAGCATGTTTTTCACTACCTTGGTCTTATCAAACAAAGTTTCACTCTAGGTTCTCATTGGGTCAAACATTTTATCCATCCCTTCATCAAATTTTATCCTTCACTTCATCAAACTTTGCAAAAAATTTGAATACACCAACACTTTTGACTTAAACATCTATCAAACCAATCTATAACTTAGCTACTTTGTATGTGAAATGTATCCTTTTCCATGTGCTTAGTTAATTGGGTTATCATCTTTGAACTGGTTTATCTTGAAGGTCACGAGTCTACCCTAAAGATTTCTAAGTTCATCAATATCCTTTATCCAAACATCTAAACATCAAACTTGAATCAAAAGTGTTGTCCCAAAATGATTGCAAAGATCAATTTCCATATCACCCATCTTTTTATCCCCCATTATCAACATTGCTCCAAAAATACTTAAAGTTTCCCATTTACCTAGATTTGAGTCAACTAGAGAGTTTAGACATTACAAATATCAACATAACTCTCCCATAGGTGACCCAAAATTTATAGTAAAGACAATATCACAACACAAGATAATCATGGAGAAAATGAAAGTCACATTCACCTCAAGTGATCCCAATCCTCAAGAATTTGATCCAAGAAGTCAAGTTGCCCTATCACAACAATCCTCGTCTCCATTAGGGTTGTATGAGATAAAAGATGTCACGAACAACCCATTTGGACTTACTAGGGAAGAAATCATGGAACATCAAGCCTTCGAAAATGTGGCTCCAATTTCCCTATATTTTGTTGCACAATCATTGACACAATGCTTGAATTCAAGTATGATTCAACCAACTCCATCCCTTGTTCCAAGTCAACCCTTAACATCTAGTCTTGCAACTTGGCTAGGATCCAACCTTGGTCTCACTTCATGTCTAGGAACAAACACAACTTTGGGTATTCACAAAACGAACATTCCATTAATCAACAACCTTCCCCAAAACACAAATTGGGCACCAATATTTGGCAAAGCACTTACATTCCATGATGCCACAAAAACCTCGACATTTCGAGTGCAACCATATTCATCCATTACCACAAATATCCCAAGTATGCCTAATGTTATGCAAGGTAATGTGAACCAAATTCCTTAAATAGGAAAAAAAATGGAAAGATAACACCCTCACGCAAGGGCAACCCTTATCAAGTGGTTCCAACAACCCCATCAACACATCAAAACAATTGGTTACCCAAGCTACTCAAGTCAATCCACCATCCACATCAAACCCATCTATCATCGACCAAAATCAAAACAACACCTTGGTTATCAACCCCATCAACCAAAGAAATACCTTGATCGCATCCCAAGAACAAGGAAATCCCCAAAAAATTAGTCAAGGGAACCCTTTCAATCAATGGACTCAAGCTCCTAATGTGCCATTACCATCGCAATACCAAATGGCACCAACATCATCTTTCCCCTTGGTCCCTCACATCATGCAAAATCAAATGGGACCTCAAACCTACATTCCTCCATCTCAATCCACCATCTTACAAGGAATGTTAAACCAAGTGAACCCCCAACCTCTCATCAACAACCTGTAACCCAAGAAAGACATAAACACCCAAAATCCATCACAAATGTCCCTAAAACTAATTGATCCTACATTGCAAGCACATGCACTAACTTTACAACAAGCACAACAAGATTATCAACAAGCCATCCAACAATAGTAACAACAACAAGTAGCCCTAGTAGCACAAGAATAATAGCAACAACAAAAATTAACCTTAGTAGCACAATAACAATAACAACAACAAGCAACCTTAGTACTATAGCAACAACATCAAGCAACCTTAGCAGCACAACAACAACAAAAATAGCAACAATCCACCTTAGTAGCGCAAAAACAATAGCAAGCCCAACAAGCTACCTTATTTGCATAGCAAAAATCTCAACAACACATCCAACAATAATCCCAACAACAAGCCTTGCTATCTCAACAATACACACAACAACAACAAATGCTCGCAAAACAATATCAAGGGTTATACTATAATCCTCAACAAAACATCATTAATACAAACATGTTAGGAACATACACATCATCACCTCAATCACCTTCATAGAATCTCACACCACCATATAGCCCATACAACATCTTATAATATTAGAATCCCACATACACTTCATCCATCATCCCACAATATGCAACATATGTTCCTCCAGCAAGTCCACAAGATGATATGGCATCTCAACTCAAGGCATTATCACAAGAAATGTAGGATATTTGGATTGGAAAGATAAAGAAGCCCCATACAAAACAAGACTTGTGTCCATATCCCTTCGATTGAATCATCACCAAAATTTGATAAATACAAAGGGAGAGGAAGTCTTATTGACCATATAAAAGAGTTTAATTCCATGTGTATGGAGGTATCCTATAATGAGTCCTATTTGATGTACCTTTTCCCACAAAGTTTAATAGGTTTTGTCATGGATTGATTTTCTCAATTTCCTCCAAGCATCAAAATTTTCCAAGAAATCATTGAAAAATTCATAGATCACTTCTCCTTCAATCTTGAAATGGACCTAAGCTTAGAAGAGTTGTAAAATATCAAAAAAAAAAAAAAGGAGAATCCTTTGTTGATTTCTTGCAATGGTGGAGACAAAGAGATAGTAAGAGCAAGTGGAAACTTATCGATGAACAACAAGTGGGCATTATCATAGGAAATCTAGATGCAAATATGTCCTTCCACTTGAAAATGCAATGCATTGCATTTTATGATGAGCTTGTGCCTAGGGCCCTATATATCAAGAGAGCTCTAATCTCATAGGGAAACACACAAACATATAGAGACAACCACCCATCCACTAGTTTTAATGACAAGCCCCATTATTGGTCCAAGAACATTTTTTTAACTAGTGATGGTGTTGTTGATGCAAAGGTGGTCTTAATTTCTCCTAGTCAGAAAAATACCTAAACCATGAATACACAACAACTATACATGCAATCACAAAATAATCAACCAACGATAAATGCTACAAACACTCAACTTGGACAACAAAGAACAAATAGTTCTCCTAAACGAAAATTCACTCACTCGGGGGAACTTATGGAGGATGTGCTGAAATAGTTGATACAATCTAATCTTATCACACTCCCATATTTCTCAAACTATCAAGAGCCACAAGTCAAACCTCGTAGCTATAGAGACGATCATTTGTGTGGATTTCATCGATAACAAGGTCATAACACATAAAATTATTTCAGACTCAAACATCTAATAGAAGATCTTATTGAACAAGGAGACATTCATGCCGATTAGAAATGTGAGAATGGAAATCTAAAAAATTTACACAAACCCTATGCTTGATCACACAAAATAAAAATATTTAGGAAAGACATCAACCTCAAATAACATAAACCATACCCATGATACCATGGTGGGACATATTTATTCATCACAACATGAGGAATCAAACATACATCAAGATACTATTTTAAAACAAAGTTCAAACCCATCAACATTGTTTAGTACTATTTTATATCGTAATGGAATCAAGTGGATATCAGATTGTAATATCTCTCCCAAATATGACTCAATGATTGGGCATGTTGAAGAAGTTCCAAACAATCCAGGAATATCCCTTGTTACATTGGAACCCACAAACTGTTATAAAGAGTCTTTTACTGATGATATATCATCCACCCAAGGATCATGTCAAGAGGAGGCTCTTGAGGATAATGAAAGTTACTCCAAATTGAGTCAAGATCAAGAACCCCTATCCCCAAAATTTCACCAAGAGCTAAGGGACATCTTCCAAACCATTTTAAACTCTAAAGATGTGCCCGATATCACCCCCATGATGTTTCTTTTTGATGAAAATATATAAATTCTTCATCCAAAACAAGAGCAAGCAACAATCGAGATTCTCGATTCTTACAATGATTGTGCATCATTGACATCTTTTGAGTCAGCATCAACATCTTTTGAAGTAGCATCAACCAAAAATTATGTCATAGAACCAGAGAAAACAATTCATATTCCTAGACAACAGGAACCCATAAAAATATCATGTGTTCATGACAAGTCATATTCAATGGCTGTGGATCAGAGGATACATTATCAGGGCAAAGGATTAGGTATTGATAATACCTTCACAACACTAGGGGCAATCTTGTCTATAAAAACCATCAACATATGGGGCATGAAGGATCCTTATGATGAAAATGTAGTCAACGCTACAACTATCCATATCATGAGTTGGCTTTCACCCATCATCTCATACGCAAATTGGGAACAATAGTAAAAAGAGGAATTCCTATCAAAGAAAGGAGAATATCATCAAAGAAAATGAAGTAGTAAAGAAAAAAGGAAACGTCAAGTACAAATGGATACCAAAGCAAAATAAAGATCATCCCTCCAAAACTCCACTAGTCAAAGAAACTATGGGGTGGAATAAAAAAGGGAAATGTATTCACCAAAATAGTCCTCAAATACAAAATAAAACTTCTCAAGCAAGGAACAAAGTATATCCAGTGGTTGGTCCTAATTCCACGAAAAACCTCCATCCCCATCCATCATTGCTCATCTTCCCAAGTTTGGAGAGTCAAAAGGTTCCAAACCATTAACCAATCCATCTCATATTCCTTAATACATGACATCGTACACTCTATTCACAATATCCAATTATTGCATTGACCATGTGTTGGTAGCTACCCTTCATCATAAGGATTTTGAAGGCACTTTATCGCGATGTGTGCTCATAGACAAGGTTAGTTCTGGTATCCACGAGGTAGATTAGAGTTCTTTGAAGTTACATTCAAGTGCTCGTATCTTAGAAAAGTATATTCTTCAAGAAATATATCACTGGCATGTTATGATAGTGGTCTCTACATCAGTTCCACCAGGTGGTTCAACATGGTAAAACTTCCAAAAAATCAAAAAAATCAAAATCATCCTCCACTGAAAACCACTACGGTGGCACTTTGGGCAAGTACTATGATGAAAACTTGGAAAACATGTGTCATGAGTAGAATTGATCATCTATATGATCTTTCTCAGACAAAATAATCTCATCCTTTTCATGATAAATGCAATGTTCCCTCCATCCATCCAATCCAGATTTATCCAAATATTCCACTTTATCTTGATCTTGACAAAGATTTAATATATATTTCAACTCTAGTCAAGGAATTTTTTTGACATTCTCTTTACCCTTTTATCTCATGAAGTACCATAGCCCATATCTAGCATGATAAAACTCTATTGAAATCTTTGCATCTACATTACCTATCTTGGTTTGTCCATTGGGCTATGAAGTATTGCTAGACACTATGGGAAGGTTATTGCACTCTTGTTTTCAAATAACTCTTGATCCATGTCCTATACCCATAACGTGACATTGACATCATGATCTAGGTATCGTTTACCTCAAAATATCATCAAAAATCCCAAAAACATTCATAAAATGTTCATCAGAAAGTCCAAAAACATCAAAATCATGTATGGCTAAAATCCAAAAACATTCAAAAAGTTGTGAATTCAAAATCCAAACCATCCAAAACACATCAAAATCCATAAAAAGGTCAAACATAAAAAATCCAAAACTAGTACCCTTGTCAAACTACGGGATTTAAACTTGAACATAGGCAAGGCCATCATTGATGTGCCCCTGAGACACCCTAGGTCAATCCTTTAGGATTTTGTCATAATAAACTGGCAATCCATCAATTGTTCATATCTCATCATCAATAAGTTGAGTCAGTCAAACTATGTGGTCTCTACGTGTAACGTAGGCAAGGATTATCTTTGATAAACCCCTAAGGCCCCTAGGATGGGTCTTTTAGGTTAGGTTCTTGGTCAAACTCTCAAAAAATCCATAAACATTTGAAAAATTAACAAAATACCTAAACATTCAAAAATAAAAAAAGCCTTAAAACATTCAAAATCTTAGAAAATACAAAAACATCAGAAAACATTCAAATGACCTGAAACAACTCAAATATCTTCAAGAAAACCTTAAATATCCTCAAATAATCGAAAACCAAAAAATTCACATAAACTTTCAAAAAGACCAAAAACAACCTCAAAAAAATTTCAAAATAACAAAAACATTGAAATGTGTTCTAGAAAAAACCAAAACCACCCATCCCATTTTTCTTTCACCCACAATAAAACTTCACACATAATCAATCAATCGTCACCTTCAACCTTTGGCAACACAAGTAGGAAGCAAGTATCGTAAGTCGTAAAGTGAGAACCTAAGTGTCAAAATCTAAAATCTAGATCATAGGTAAATGAGTCAATGGAGCTTGTATCAATGACTTATCATAAAGCTCATCATCATCCTAAATCAAACCCCTGATCAACATGTCCTTCTTGTGATGGACATCAATATCATAAATCACCTTAGCTAATTTTAAACTGACAAGATATATAGATAACATTGATTGTTTGTCTTTGATCTTTTCTTATGATTTATCTTATTGACCCATTCTGAGGACCTCTCGATGATGTCTATCTAAACAATTTAGAGAGAAAGGAATGGGGCATCGATCATTATATTTTGTTTGCTATTCTTGTGGGTACTCTTGTAAAATAATCTTAGCACATACTTGCTTAGTTGTGTATAGGGAAGTTGTTTGGAGTACATTGTTGACTAGTGTGTATGCTTTGGTCCAATGTATTCTAAGCTTCTAACTTACTTTCCAACGAGGTTTCTATATGTCAAGGTGTGGACAAGAACTATCCTATCTATTTGCAAAGTAAAATTTCATTACACTAGATACAACACCATTGTAGTTATCAATGCCTTGATGCATCATATCTATGTGTTATATCAAACAATAAGGAATGACAGAAAATACCAATTCCAAGATATGAGAAAATTATCATCATCATGCATTTCTCATCACCATCTCTAATAAAGTCTCGATGGATCATAGAATTGTTGGATATTTTGCAACAATCATCAAAATCAATGGTCAATCATCTTATTTCTTCTATCTTCTCTCTGCGTTAACCTAGTATCATGACAAACCACAAAAACATCATCGATGCATCCACAAATCATCAACATGCATACATATCACATAATCATAGCATATCATAAACATACATCTTGCATCATCATTATCATTTAAGTTGTGACAAATAATATAGATTTTTTATTCTAAGCATCTTAAATCGGTGTATCACATATCATAAACATCAACATCTGCATTATCCATCCATACATCCACATGCACACATCATTACACCATAAATTTGCATAGGAAAATACACCAAAAGAGATACATCCATAACATTTGCATAAGCATATCATATCACATATCACATAAGCATGAATAAAATAATTGCATCCATACATAAATCATAATGCATCATATCATCATATCAAGTGCATCCATACATTCATAAGCATGAAATAAAAGAACACACCACATCATATCATATATATATCAAAAAAATGATGATTGCCATGGTACAATATCTAAGTCAGTGGTGTCTATCGATCAAAAATACAATATCCACGAGGCTATCAAAAGGAGCCCATGAAAGTATATCTGTGTAAAGAATTGGACAATAATAAAAAAGTGTTTATACAAATGAGCTAGCCCTGATGGCTGCTCCACTCACTAGCCTGTCTATCTAGTTGATCCTCGACTCTAGGGTGTGGCCCACTCCTTTGAGAATAATTCGATTGTCTGAGCACCTGTGGGACATCTTTGTGATAGTGCATCAGATAGTAGGCCACCTTAGTCATGACCTCTTTGTACAATTTGGAAAGTTAGGGTTTTTTCCTTAATTTAATCTTGAAGCTAGGGTTTTTCATCATTTTAACCAATCTTGTCAATCTAAACCTTATTTTTGCATCATTTTTCATGTTTTCAGTATGTTTTTCACATCCCAGAGCCTTTCTGGATCCCTGGGGCAGCCTTTCAGCTTTGTTGGGAAATCAACCCAAAATTTAAAAATTTTGCTTGATTTCTCAAGGGGGTGGGAATCAACTTAATCCTTCCACTAGGGCATCTAAAAAATTAATTTTTTTTTAATTTTTTGATTTGATCAACAATTTTTAATTTGAAGAACATCAGTCTTTGAATCGAAGCAATAGGTACCTCACTTCAAAGAGGGGCAAAATATACACTGAAAAATGTCCTGAATGATATCATACACTCGAATTGGGTATACTAACATACTCTCCTCTTCAAACCCATCCTTTTTTTGCTTAATTAAATAATTTATCCTAGCTATTTAATTAATTGCATCACTTGCATCTATTAGCCTAATTAATTTAATTAGGTTAATTCACCCCATTTCATGCTCGCATTACATCTCATTAAATTAAAAAAATTAAACTATTTAATTTGAATCCCTAAATATTCTTATTTAATTAAATAACCCTAAGTTATTTAATTATATGTCATCACCTTTTTCCCCTTTCCATTAAATCACTTTATTTAATGAATATCATCTAATTCATCTAAATTCCCCTAATTGAACCTTTTTTTAATTATCAATTATTAATTACTCTAATTCACCCCCACTTGCAAGGGAATATTCCTCCTTTGTACATTCCTCCAAAAGGGAAATATTCCTTTCCCTTTTGTACAAATAAAATTTGTTTTAATTTGGAAAATATCCTTTTCCTTCACCCATGAGAATATTTCAAATAATATTCTCTCTCCTCCAATCATTTAAAAATGGAATATTCTCACTTAGTTTCATGTGCAAGTTAACTTGTGACCTCTTGTACAAGTTAACTTGTAACTTCTTGTGCAAGTTAACTTTTGACCTCTTACACAAGACAAAAGTGTGCTTGTTTGAAGGAATGAGAACCCTTGATTAAATCTCATCTCGCATTCTCACCCATTCATGAAAATCCATGATCCATGCCTCCAAATTCTTCTATCCTTGACCATTAATTAGCCTTTTTGATCTCAACCCTTCATTTCTCATTTTATTTCTTATAAATAGGTCACTATTTGGAGACAAATGGATCCATATTTCAAATAGAAAATTTATCTTGTTGAAATCACTCACACTCACACTCATACTTTGCACACATTTAGTATATTTTAGTTTAAATTAGTTGCATAATAGCTTAGCTTCCATTAATGGCTTTCATAATGCATCCATTTAGCTAATTAGATAACTAGGGTTTGAATATTTTTAGTTTAAACCTCATTTAGATTATCTTAGCATTTGTATATTTGAATCATTTTAGCATAAATCATATTCAAATAGCTTGCATCATGTTTATTTAGAATAAAATAATTTTTTCATACACATCTCACAATTGTTCCATCAGTTTTCTTCAATAAAACTGATTGGGCTAGGCTCATTTACCCACTGGATTGGGAAAGGGTCATCATTTCACATCAACACGACACCAATCTCACAACGGGATAAGTTTGAGATAGGTTAGAGTAGACATTTAAATATTTTCCTAGTTTAGAATGCTTAGTTTGATGAATGTTTAGTTTAATCTTCATTTGAATGATGTTGTTGAGATTTAATGTTAGTGGCATCATTATTCTTCGATTCTTCATGGATCAAGCATAATTGGTCCAAACTAATCCGTCGATCACAACATGATACTTGTGTTTATTTTTATTTAATTTTTTGTAGCTGTTAAAGATATGTAAAAGTTTTGCATTATTCTCCTCTCAAGGTTAGTGTAGGAATATTTTCCTCTACCTTAGCTTCCTTACAAGTGTTATTAGAGCTTAATCACCTTTGATTTCAGTTGTGAGTTGTTGGATTTTTTGAACTAATCTAGATTTGCGTGGGAGCTTGTGCAGAAGACACTTTGTGATCTTGTTGCAATAATTTTCAAATGGAAAGTTCATGAGTAGAGGTGGATAAATTTACTGGAAATAATTTTGATAGGTAGAAGCTAAATATGGAGGATCTATTGATAGATCGAGATCTGTGGGATGTTGTTGATGAGAATTTTTCAAGGCATTAAAATCCTACTCAAGCTACTCAATATGATGTTATGGACCGTAAAGCCAAAGGTCTAATCAGATTGTGATTATCATAATTTTTTTTAATTAATGTCCATGAAGAGACCTCTGCATAGAAACTATGGAAGAATCTTGGTGAGATGTATAAGGTCAAATCATTAGTGAAAAAGATTTTCTTGAGGAAGAAGTTGTATTCCTTGAGAATGGAAGAGGGTGGACGAATCAAAGACCACCTAGAAGAATTGAATATATTGGTGGCTCAATTGGCATTAGTTGGTGTTAAAATTAATGAGGAGAAATGTTAGATCTTGCTTTTTTCTTTTCTTAATTCATGGGATTCTCTTGTTATGGCTATTGAGAGAACTTTTGTTATATTGAAAGATGAATATGTGGTGGGTTCTTTGCTTTATGAAGAGATGATGAGGAAGGTATCCATCACTTCCAAGGAGGCCCTAAATGTTCGTGGAAGACCAAAGGAGAAAGGCAAGAAGAATGTGAAGCATGAAAAATCCAAGTCCAAGGGGAGATCTAAATCTCTTGGAAAGTCCAAAGTTATTTTTCGGAATTGTAGTAAACTTGGACATGTTCGTAAGGAATGCAAAGAAAAAAAGAAGAAAAAAAGAAGAAATTTGATTATGATTCTGAGTCTGAGAAGGAATATGGTGACACATCCATTGCAGCTTTGGCAACTTGTGTAGGTAATGATGCATGGTTAATTGACTCGGGTGCATCTTTTCATATGACCTTGAATAGAGATTGGTTTTGTGAATATGAAGAATTTGATAGAGGTAAGCTGTACTTGGGTGATGATTATCATTTAGAAATTGTTCGTTTTGGTAAATTTAAAATTAGGTTTCCTAATGGTAGAATAAAAAAGATTGATGGTGTGTTGCATATCCCTAGATTAGTAAGAAAATTGTTATCTATGAGAAAACTAATAGATGCGGGTGTGTAGGTAGTATTTTTTGATGCATAATGCAAGATGGTTAGAGGTGCTATGGTGATTGATAGAAGTGTTAGATATGGGAAATTTTATAAGCTTGATGCATGCACTATTGAGTGTAATAGAACTTCTATGAAATGAAAGTTTGTATAAGAAGTGAGGGTTTCACCTTCAGCAGATGGTCATGGCTTTTGGGTACCCAAAGGTGCTCTTTCTTCTGAGACAAAGTTACCTATAGAGAAAAATATGTTATGACACTAGAGATAGCCACATTAGGGTCTAAGGACCTTGAAAAATAAAAACCTTGTTGAAGGTTTCTCTAATTTTAATCTTGAATTCGATTTTTGTGAGCATTTCATTTATGAAAAACAAAACCATGTCCAGTTTTACTCGAGTTCTCATAAATCTTGTGGTGTATTGGATCTTATTCATTCTGATGTATTTGGTCTAGTAGATATTCCTTCAATTGGAAATCCACATATTATGTTTCATTTATTGATGATTATAGTAGGACATTGGTATATTTTGTAAAGAGTAAATTTGACGTTTTCAGTTGATTTAAAAAATTTAAAGCAATGGTTGGGTTGTAGAATGGAAAGAAAATAAAATGTTTGAGGACTAATAATGGCAGTGAATTTTTCTCTAATGATTTTGATAGATTTTGTAAAGATCATGGTATTCATAGATAGAAGACAACTTTGTATTCTCTACAATAGAATGGAGTTACAGAAAGAGTGAACAAGACACTGATGGAAAAGGCTAGGAGTATGTTTAGTTGTGCTGGCCTAGAAAAAAGGTGTTAGGTTGACATTGTTAACACTGCATGTTTCTTGATTAACAGGTCTCATACATCAGCTCTTATTGATAAGAAACCTATAGAGGCATGGTTGGGTCACAAGCCTTTATTAAGACATCTTAGAGTTTTTGGTTGTGAGGCATATGCACATGTGCCAAAGGAGAAGAAAACAAAGTTAGAGAACAAGGCTATGAAATGTATCTTCATTGGATATAGTTATGGTGTGAAAGGATACAAGATTTGGGATCTTGTTGCACAAAATATAATACATAATAGAAGTGTTATTTTTAGAGAAACTAAGTCTTCTTCTATTACATTACAGTCAAAAAATTTAAGTAAATAGGAAAATGTGATTCAATTTCCTTCTCCACCTGAGAAAGTTGAATTGAGGCCCAAGGATGGTCAAAAAGTTGAGGAGAGCTCATCTAGCTCTGGTTATTCAGAAGAGGAGGAAGAACCTCCAACCCAAATTGTTCGTAGGTCTAAAAATCATAGACAACCACCTAAAAGGTATTCACCTGATGATTGGAGATGCATTTTTTCTTTGAATACTAACATGGATGAACCCAAATTTGTAGAAGACGAACTAGGTATGAGTAGAATCCTGGAAGACTGCTATGGATGAAGAAATGGCATATTTGAAAAAGAATGATACATGGGATCTTGTACCATTTCCTAAAGGATAAAAACCTATTGGTTGTAAATGGGTGTTCAAGAAAAATATTGGTTCAAATGGAGGTATTAAGAAGTACAAAGAAAGGTTGGTTGTGAAGGGTCACTCTCAAGTTGAGGGTGTTGATTATGGTGAGATATTTTCTCTTGTTACAAAAATGACATCCATTAGATTTTTTCTTTCTATTGTTGTTGCTTACAATTTAGAGGTTGAACAAATGTATGTGAAAACTATTTTCCTTCATGGTGATTTGGAGGAGGATATTTATATGACGCAGCCAGAGCACTACATGGTGAAAGGTAAAAGTAATTTGGTTTGCAAATTGAAGAAATATTTGTATGGCTTAAAACAAAATCCTAGGATGTGGTACCAAAAATTTGATACATATGTGTTGAGTTTTGGATTTGAGCATTCTAAATCGGATCATTGTATTTATTATAAAATTGATGGTGATCATTTCCTATTTATTGCATTATATGTTGATGAAATGTTATTTATTGGTAGAGGGAAATGTATGATTTCAAAACTAAAATCTCAACTTGCTACTAAATTTCAAATGAAATATCTTGGTGTAGCTAAACACATTCTTGGGATGGGAATTAGATAGAGTGAACAGAATGCTATGGCTTGGCCAAAGCAAGTATGTCAACTCAATTTTATAGAGGTTTGATATGCAAGATTGTGGGTCATTGTGTGTTCCTGTTTCAGTTGGAACAAAGTTATCCATTTTAGATTTTCCAACATCTCCATTAGAGATGGAAGACATGAGAAAAGTGACTTACTAGAGTGCAATTGGAAGTTTGATGTATGCTATGTTTTGTACTAGACCAAACAGTTCCCAAGCAGTGGTTGTTCTTTCCAAATATATGTCTAATCCTGGTAGAGTTCATTGGGATGCAGTTAAAATATTCTTTAGATATTTGTGTGGTAACTTAGATTATTCCTTATGTTATCATAGTTATATGATTAAAGATGATATTTCCCTTGATATTCATGGTTATGTGGATTCAGACTGGGTAGGTGATGTTGATAGCAGGAGATTCACTAGTGCTTATGTGTTTACTTTATTTCATGGTGCAATTAGCTGGATGAGTAAGCAACATGCTATGGTTGCTTTGCCTACTACTGAAGCAAAGTATATGACAACTACTCATTCTTGTAAAGAATCCATTTGGCTTAAGAGGTTGTATTCATATATTAGAATAGAACAAGGTGCAATGACAATTTATTGCGATAGTTAAAGTATGAAATCTCTAGCCAAGAACCCAACGTTTCATGCCAGGACCAAGCACATTGATGTACAATATCATTTTGTTAGAGATATGGTCAAAGATGACAAGGTGAAGCTGGTTAAGGTAAAGAATTTGATGAATGTTGTTGATTATTTAACTAAGCCTATGAGCACAAAGAAGTTCAGATGGTGTTCATAGACTATGGGCCTTTCGACCCCTAGCAATTAGAGATGATGGTGACACCCTTCCATTGTCCTTGCAAGGTGTTCAAAAAGTGGGAAATTTGTTGGGAAAATGTGTCTCAACCTTGCAATTATATATGATTTATTGATAGGATGTATGTTGGTATGTGGTGACTGATCATGCAAATAATATACACTCGTAACAAGACGCGGGGTTCAAGGAAACACCCCAAATTTTTTTTGTTAACACATCAAGGTTTTTTCCCGCTAACATGTCAAGTTTTTTTTCCCGCTGACACATCAAGGCTTTTCCATTAACACATCAAATGAAAAATGACCTTTTAAAATCCTAATTCTAGAAGGTTCCAAAAACCTTGTTATAAGCGGGTGGGATGTATGTAGATGGTGGTGTATTATGAGATTCTGATAGCGGTCATGGTGTCTCTTGATCTCTGGTGGTAATAATCCTATGAGAAGCTTGCTTTGCAAGTATATTGTAATCTTATGATTATTGAATAATATATTGAGTAGCTTTTGGAGTGTGGGTTTTTTTCTCTCAAAAGGGTTTTCCTTACGTAAATCATTGTGTTGTGGTATGCATGATACTTGTGTTTATTTATGTTTAAGTTTTTGTAACTGTTAAAGATTTGTAATTTTTTTAAATTATTATCCTCTCAAGGTTAGTGTAGGAAGTTTTGCTACCTTAGCTTCCTTAAAGTTACATTGATATGTCTACTAATCCCGAAGATGTCATTTTGTGTGAAAATATTAATGATGATGATGGTGATTTACATATTCATTGCAACATGTTGAACATTTCTATATTTATTTTGTTAAGCTCAACCTAATTTTCCATGAACCTATATGTGGGTAAGTGCAGGAAGATGGAGGGCCAAAAATGGGTCTTAAGTGGCCACTTTTTTTTCTTTTGAAATTAGGAAATACTGACCTTGGATGAGAAATTGAGGATCTAATTACACTCAAAAAAATTAGATGCAGCAAAAAAAGTATCGTAGTTCTCTGAGCCTACTTTCTAAACTACTATTTTTTTTTAATGGTGGAGATTAACGGGTTAAAAAAGGGAGTTACAAAAATTGGTGTTGTTTTGTCAAAAGACATAACATAGCATCTATTTTTGCTCTCTCAAAAGTTTTATTTATTTTTTGGTATTTTAAAAATCACTTCAGTGAGAAATTAAAAAACATCAAGCAGTTTATGCCCAATTTTTTTGATATTTTTTTAATGAATTTATGATTTTTTACTAATTTTCAAAGTGGACACATCTTGAAAAACATAAATTTGGTTGTAACACTCCTATAATTTTTGAAAACTAATCAGAAATAATTTTTTAAAATATGTGTAGAATGGATTCTTGTTTATAAAAATGTAATTTATTTGAGATTTCAATGAACGGCTAAAAAATAAAGTTAAAAATACCAAACATTGGTTTTTGACAAAAATGAACACACAAAGAAAATAAGTTAAAGATGAAAGCCTAAACATAGTCAAAATGTTAAAAAATTTACATCGTTAAATAGCTAACAAAGAGCCTAACATTATCCAGGTGTTTGATTTACCTGACCTTGAAACACATGCAAACTTGATGCTTGCCACAAATGAGATTATGTGAAATTTTGTAGAATATGCAAAAACACATCTTTGGATGTTGGAAAGGCACTCCAAGTCTTTGGGTTAGAAATCCAAAGAAAATCCAAGCCTAAGGCTTGGGGATTCCCAAATAAAAGAATAATACGAGCATGTTATAACGCCCTCGTGTTATGTTTTTTATCAAGAAATTTTTTCCTTGTCAATGAATTTTGAAAAATGCACCAAAATGCATTACCAAAACATGCCAAAAAAGCATTGCCAAAATTCAAGAATGTTATAACACACACGTGTTCTGTGAATGTATTGACAAAACACGAGTGCATTATAACATGCTCATGTTTTTGTCTGCATTGAAATGTTTTTCTACTCTTTTTTCCTCTTTCTTCTTGTTTTTTTCAAGGAAACTATATAAGTTGACATTTACATATGGAAATTTACTTATACTTTAAATTATATTTTGTTTATATAGTTTATGGATGTTTGATAGTGGTTTCAAATTTGTAAGAGTTATAATGTGAATTTTTAGTTTTTGGAAGATCTTATAATTTATCAAACTTAGTCAAATTTCAGTAATCAACATATCAAATTTTAGTAATCAAGAGGTAAAATTTCAACAATTAGTAAGTTGTATCATATTTCTCTCTCATTATGTATCCCTTATGCTCTAGACCTCTTTCTCACTCTTGACCTCTCTCTCATTCTCTCTTTCCCTCTCTACTTCTCTCTATCTTTCCAATCTCTCTCTATCTCTCCCCCCTCTATACTTTTCTCCCTCTCCTTCTCCCTCTCCCTCTCCCTCTCCCTCTCCCTCTCTCCCTCTTTCTATCTGTCTCTCTTTGTCTCTCTCTATCTCACCTATGTCTCCCTCCCTACCTCTTTCCCTCTCTACTCTCTTTGTCTACCTCTCTCTCACTCTCTTTGTCCCTCCATCTCCCCCTCTTTCTCTCTCACTCTCTCCTATCTCACCATTCTCTCTTCTTCTCTTTTATCTCACCCCTCCCTCTTTACCTCTCCCCTCCTCCCCTCTTTCTCCCACCATCCCTCCTTTGCTCTCTCTCTCTCTACTTCTCTTTATCTCACCTATCCCTCTCTACCTCCCCCTCCCTCTCTCTCTCTCTCTTTCATTCTCTCATTCCCTCTATACTCTCTATCTTGTAAGGAATATAAGGTAGCATAACAACTTCCTACACTAATATTGAGAGGAGAGTAATGCAAAAAATTTACAGATCTTTAATAGTTACAAAAAATTAAATATAAATAAACATAAATATCATGCATACCACAACATAGTGATTTATGTGGGGAAGACCCTTTCGGGAGAAAAAACTCACCCTCCAAAATTCACCCAATATATTATTCAAAGATCACAAAGATTATAATATACTTTTAGAGCAAGCTTCTCATAGGAGTATCACCAACCAGAGATCCAGAGGCAACACGATTGCTTTCAGACTCTTAAAAAACATCACCGTACTTTATGTATCAAAATTACTTTATGTATCAATAGTACCTTATGTAATTACAAGGTTGAGACACATTTTACCAAAAAATCTCCCACTCGTTGAACACCTTGCAAGAGAAACAAGAGGGTACATAAACATCATCTTTTATTTCCTAGGAATCGAAAGGCCTTTAGTCTCTGAACACCATTTGAACTTCTTTGTGCTCACAAGCTTAGTTAAAGAATCAACAACATTCATCAGTCTTTACCTTAACCGGCTTCACCCTTCCATCTTCAAACATATCTCTAACAAAATGATATTGTACATCAATGTTCTTGGTCCTAACATGAAATTTTGGGTTCTTAGCTAGACATATTGCACAAGCTAACTGTCACAATAAATTATCACTACACCTTGTTTTATTCCAATATCTAAACATAGTCTCTTAAGCCAAATTTCTTATTTACAAGCATGAGTAGCTACCATATACTCAACGTCAGTAGTGGACAAAGCAACCAAAGCCTATCTCTCACTCATCCAAGTAACTGCACCACCAAATAAACATCACTTGCTTGAGAGTGAGAGAGAGTTCTAGATCATAAGGGATACATAATGAGTAGCCCTTATGCTCTAGACCTTATTATTGTATTTACAAGAATGAGTAGCTACCATATGCTCTGCTTCAGTAGTGGAAAAAGAAACCACATCCTATTGCTTTCTCATCCAACTAATTTCACCATTGAATAATTTAAACACGTAAGCACTAGAGGATCATTTGCTATCAAAATCACCTACCCAATCAGTATCCACATAACCATGAATATAAAGGGAAATCTCATCTTCAGTCATATTACTATGATAACACAAGGAACAATCTAAGGTACCATGTAAATATCTGAAGACTCTTTTAACTACATCTCAATGAAATCTACCAGGATTAGACACATATTTGGAAAGAATTTCCACTACTTCCAGACAATGTTTGATCTTTTACAAACCATAACATACATCAAACTTCCAACTGCACTCTAGTAAGGAATTATTCTCATGTATTCCATCTCTTATGGGGATGTTGGACAATCTGAAATAGATAACTTTGTTCCAACTAAAATAGGAACACACAATGGTCTACAATCATGCATATCAAACCTCTGTAAAATTGAATTGAAATATTTACTTTGGCCAAGCCATAGCTTTCTATTCACTCTATCTCTTCTAACTTTCATCCCAAGAATTTATTTAGTTGCACCAAGATCTTTCATTTCAAATTTAGCAGCAAGTTGAGATTTCAGTTCTAAAATCATACCTTTCCCTTTACCAATAAATAACATATTGATCAACATATAATGCATTAAATAGGAAACAATCACCACTAGTTTTATAATAAACACAATGATCTAATTTAGAATGCTCAAATCCAGAACTCAACACATATACATAAAATATTTGGTACCACATCCTAGACCTTTGTTTTAGGCCATACAAATATTTCTTTAGTTTTCAAACCAATTTACTTTTACCTTTCACCATGTAGTGCTCTCGCTGTGTCATATAAATATCCTCCTCAAACTCACCATGAAGGAAAGTAATTTTGACATCCATTTTATCAACCTCTAGATCATAAGAAACAACAATAGAAAGTAAAAATCTAATAGATGTCATTTTTACAACATGAGAAAATGTCTCACCATAATCAATACCCTCAACTTGAGAGCAACCTTTTGCAACCAACCTTGTTTTGTACTTCTCAATACCTCCATTTGAACCAATAGTTTTCTTGCACACCTTTTTAAAAACAACAGGTTGTCTTCCTTCAAGTAAGGTACAAGATCCAATGTATCATTCTTTTTCAAAGTTGCCATTTTTTCATCCATAACAATCTTCCAAGATTTTGCATCATTCATACCTAATGCCTCTTCTACTGATCTGGGTTCATCCATGTTAGAATTCAAAGAAAAAATACATCTCCAATAATTAGGTGAATACCTTTCAAGTGGTTGTATCTACCTTATAGACCATCCAAAAAGTTGAGTTGGAGGTTCTTCCTCCTCTTGTTAATATTTAGAGCTAGATGAGCTCTCCTCAACTTCTTATCTATCCATGGGCCTCGATTCAACTTTTTGAGGTGTAGAACGAAATTTAATCACATATTCCTATTTACTTTGTTCTAGTTGCAATGTAACAGAAGAAGGCTTAGTTTCTCTAAAAATAAAAATTCTACTATGTATTACCTTATGTGCAATAGGATCCCAACTATTGTATCCTTTCACACCATAACTATATCCGATGAAGATACATTTCACAACTGTGTTCTTCAACTTTGTTCACTTCTCCTTTGGCACATGTGTATATGCTTCACAACTAAAAACTCTAAGATGTATTAATGAAGGCTTGTGACCTGACCATGCCTCTATAGGTGTCTTCTAAAAAAGAATTGATGTAGGAGATCTATTAATCAAGTAACAATAGTGACAATAGCTTCATCCCAAAACCTTTGTTCTAGACTAGCACCACTCAACATACTCCTAGCCTTTTCCATCAGTGTATGTTCATTCTTTCCACAACTCTATTATGCTATGGAGAATACAGAGTTGTCTTTAGTCTATGAATAACACAATCTTTACAAAATCTATCAAAATCATTAGAGAAATTTTTTCTGCCATTATTAGTCCTCAAACATTTTTCTTTTCCAATCCACAACTCAACCTTCGCTATAAATTCTTTAAAATAAATGAAAACTTTAGATTTAATCTTTAGAAAATATACGCATGTCCTACTATAATCATCAATAAATGAAAGATAATAAATCGATTAAAACTAAATGTGGTTTTGTGTTCCATAAATGCAATTCTAATAGAAATCAAATTCAAAATTACAATAAGACAAACCTTCAACAAGGTTTTTATTTTTCAAGGTCCTTAGACCCTTTTGTCCAATGTGGCCAAGAATTTGGTGTCATAACATGGTTTTCACTACAAATAACTTTGATTCAAAATAAAGAGCACCCTTGGGTACTGAAATTCCATGACCATCTACTAAAGGTGAAACCCTCACCTCTTCCACATACTTTCTTTTCACATAAGCACTATTGCACTCAACAATGCATGCATCAAGATTATACAATGTGCCATATCTAACACCTCTAGAAGTCACCATAGCACCTCTAACCATATTGCATGCTACATAAAAAAATACTACCTACACACTTACATCTATTAGTTTTCTCACAAATAATTTTTTTTGTGCTAATCTAAGGATACACAACACACCATTAATCCTTTTTATTCTACCATCAGGGAAATTGATTTTAACTTTACCATGGCCAACAATATTTAAATACGAATCATCACCCAAGTACACCTTACCTCCATAAAATTATTCATATTCAAAAAACCAATCTTTATTAAAGGTCATATGGAAAGATGCACCTGAGTCAATTAACCATGCATCATTACCCACACGATTTGCCAAAGTTGCAATGAATGTATCTCCATATTCCTTCTCAAACTTACAATTAGAATCAAATCTCTTATTTTTCTTCTTCTTTTCTACTTTGTAGTCCTTATGAAATAATTCTAGTCTTACTGCAATTCTAACAAATAACTTTGGACTTTCTAGGAGATTTAGATCTCCCCTTGGACTTGGATTTACCATGCTTCTCATTCTTCTTGGCTTTTTCCTTAGGTCTTCCACAAACATAGAGGGAATCCTTGGCACTGATGGATACCTTCCTCCTCATCTCCTCAAAAAATAAAAGAACCCACCATATCTTTAGTCTTTAATATAACAAAATTACTCCCAACAACCATAACATGAGAATCCTACAAATTAGAAAAAGAACAAAGTAGGATTCAAAATTTATCATCCTCCTCCATTTTGACACCAGTTGATGCCAACTGATCCAATAGAATATTGAATGCTTCTAGGGGGTCTGTAATTCATCCACCCTCTTCCATTCTCAAGGAATACAATTTCTTTCTCAAGAAAATCTTGTTCACTAAAGACTTGGCTTGATATATCTCACAAAGCTTCTTCCATAGTTTTTGTGCAGAGGTATCTTCATGGACATTGATTAAAAAATATTATACCAAGCAAAATATAATTAGTCCCTTGGATTTATGGTCCATAACATCATATTGAGCAACATGAGTAGGATTTTCAGGCCTTGCAAAATTCTCATCAACAACATCCCATAGATCTCGATCTATCAATAAATCCTCCATCTTCAACTTCCACATTTCAAAATTATTTCCAAAACATTTATCCACCTCTATTCTCCCTAATGAAATTTACATTTGAAAATTCTTGCAATAAGATCACAAAGTGTCTTCTACACAAGCTCCCACTCAAATTCGGATTAGTTTAAAAAACCCAACCCACATATGAAACTAGAGGTGATCAGGCTCTGATACAACTTATAAGGAAGATAAGGTAGTAGAACAACTTGCTACACTAATTTTGAGAGGAGAATAATGATTTTTTTTTTAATATCTTTAATAGTTATAGAAACTTAAATAGAAATAAACATAAATATCATGCATGCCACAACATAGTGATTTACATGGGGAAAACCCTTTTGGGAGAAAAACCCCACACTCCAAAAGTCACCTAATATATCATTCAGAAATCACAAAGATTACAATATACTTGTAGAGCATGCTTCTCATAGGAGTGTCACTAACTATAGATCCAAAGGCAACAAGACCGCTCTCAAACTCTCAAAAATGTCACAATACACAACCGTAATACAACACCCTCATAAAATAGGGTTGAATTTTAGGGCAAGTCACATCAATAAAATATCATCAGTTAAATCTAAGACCTAATGATGAATGGTCTAGATTTATAGTAATAAAATATAAATATAAATTTCCTTTTAGGGGTGTTGGCCTCGAACCCCTACCAGGGTGTGTTTCCCCCAGCCTCCAACCAGAGGGATGATCTCCTCAGACCCCTCATGGGGGGAAACCCCCTCGTGCCCCTTACTGTGGATGTACCAAAATTACTTTATGCATCAATAATACCTTATGTAATTAAAAGGTTGAGAGACATTTTCCCAACATATATCACCACTCTCCCTACCTCCCTCTCTCCCTCCTTCCCTTTACTTCTCTCTCTCTCTCTCACCTATCTCTTCCTCCCTCCCTACCTATCCCTCCCTCTCTACTTCTCTTATCTCCCCTCTGCCTCTCTCTACCTACCTCTCCCTCCATTACTCCCTACTCTATCCACTCTATCTCACCATTCTCTCTCTCTCACACACACACACCTCTATCTCCCTTTGTACCCTCCCTTCATCCCCCATCTTTCTCTCTCATCATATCCTACATCTCTTTATCTCACTTATCCCTCTTTACCTCTCCCATCCTACCTCCTTCCCTCTCTCTCTCTCTCTAATTATCTTTATCTTACTTATCCCTCTCTACCTCTTTCTCCCTCCCATCCCTCTCTCACCTCTCTCTCTCCTCTCTCTCTTACCTCTCTCTCTCTCTCTCTCCTCTCTATCTTACCTCTCTCTCTCAATACCTCATCTCTATATTACCTCTCTCTCTCTCTCTCACACACACACACACCTCTATCTCCTCCCTACCTCGCCTCTCTCTACCTCTCCTTTCCTCTCTAGTTATATTTATCTTCCATCTCTTGATCCCTACCTACCTCTCCCTCCATCACTCTCTCTCTATCTCATCTATGTCTCTCTCCATACCTCTTTCCATCTCTACTCTTTATCTCTCCTCTCTCCCTCTACCTACCTCTCACTCTCTCTCCCTCTCTTCCCTTATTTCTCTCTCACCCACTCCTCTCTATCTCACCTCCCTATATCTCTACTTATCTTTATATCCCCTTCCCTCTCTACATACCTCTCCCTCCATCACTCTCTCTTAGCCTCTCACTTTTCCTCTCTCTATATTACCTATTTATCCCTCTCTACCTCTTTCCCTATCTCTCACTCTCTCTCTCTCCCACTCTTTCTCTCACTCTCTCCTCTCTATCTCACCAGTCTCTCCCTTCCTCCCTCTCACTCCCTAATCTATCTCATTATTCTCTCTCTCCCTCTCCCTCCCACCTTCTCCCTAGTGTTCAGGGTTGAGGGTATAGGGCTAAGTCCATAAGGTATAGAGATAAGGTTTAGGATATTAGGTATAGGGTTGATGGTTTTGAGTTTATGGTTGAGGGTTGAGGGTTTAGGGTTTAGGGTACAAGGTATAGGGATGAGGGTTGAGGGATAGTGTTCAGGGTTGATGATATAGGGTTAAGTATGTAGGGTAGAGGGATTAGGTTTTAGGATATTCAGTATAGGGATGAGTGTTGAGGGTGTAGGTTTTAGGGTTTAAGGTATATGTTTGAGGGTTGAGGGTATTGGGTTTAGGGTTGAAGGTTTAGGGTACAAGGCTGAATGAAGGTTTTAGGGTTTAAATATAGGGTTGAGGGTATTAGGTTAAGTGTATACGGTATAGGGATTAGGGTTTAGGATATTGGGTACATGATTTAGGGTGTAGGGTTTAGGGTATGAGGTATAGGGTTAAGGGTTGAGAGTGTAAGGTTTAGGGTTTAAGTATAGGGTTGAGGGATTATGTTTAGGGTTTAGGGTAGAAGGTTAAGGGTATAGGGTATAGGGATTAGGGTTGAGGGTGTAGGGTTTAGGGTTTAAGGTATAGGTTTGAGGGTTAAGGGATATTGTTTAGGGTTGAGGGTATAGGGTTAAGTATGTAGGGCATATGGATTAGGGTTTAGGATATTCATTGTAGGGTTGAGGGTATTGAGCTTAGGGTTGAGGTTTTAGGGTACAAGGTTGAATGTAGGGCTTAGGGTTTAAGTATAGGGTTGAAGGTATAAGGTTAATTGTATAAGGTATAGGGATTAGGGTTTAGGATATTGGGTATAGGGTGTTGGGAAATTGATTCTCAACCTTGCAATCATATAATAGTTATTGTTGATAGGCGAAATGGTTTTGTTACTTAAGTCACGAGGCTCCAAGTTTTCCTAACCTATGTCATGGGGTTCTAGAGTTTCATAACCTCCCGACTTAGTGATCTCTTTGTTGTCATGAGATTCCAAGTTTTCCTAACCTATGTGGAGGGGTTCTAGAGTTTCATAACCTCCCAACTAAATGATCTCTTTATTGTCGCAAGATTCTAATTTTTCCTAACCTATGTTGTGGGGTTCTAAAGTTTCTTAACCTTTCGACTTAGAAATCTCTTTGTTGTCGACATGTCACAGGTTTTCAAAATTTTGTAACCTCCAACATGAGGTTCTGAAGTTCAAGTTTTCAAAAACTTAGTAATATGAGATGGAAGGAATATGGTGGGACCCGATAGGTTGATAAGGACAGATGGTGATGTGTATAAGTAGATGGAAATTATTGTTTGGATGATTGTGCAATTCACATCCTTGTTGTGAATTACGTGGAAGTGAGTTGGAATGGTGGGTCCCATGGGTAGTAAAAGCTTATGTAAATCTTCATTGACGAGAGTTGATACATTGTATATCTAAATCGTTAATTATTAGGGTTTAGATCTAACGGTGGATGTTTTGGTTGTCGGTCTTACCCTAGAATGTAACTATATTTTATGAGGGCATTATGTTATGGTTGCGATATAGAGAGAGACAGTGATGTATTATGAGAGTCTATTAGTATTCATGTTGTCTTGAGATCTTTGAGTGGTGATACTCTTGTAAGAAGATTTCTTTGCAATTATATTGTAATATTTATGATTTATTGAATAATATATTGGGCGGCTTTCGGAGTGTGGGGTTTTTCTCCCAAAATGGTTTTCCATGCATAAATCATTGTGTCATGGTATGTATGGTATATAGGTTTATTCTTGTTTAAGTTTATGTAACTGTTAAAGATCTGTAAAAGGTTTTTGCATTATTCTATCACCTTTGGTTTCAGTTGTGGGTTGTTGAGTTTTTTGAACTAATCCAGATTTGAGTGGGAGCTTGTGCAGAAGACACTTTGTGATCTTGTTGCAGGAATATTTAGATGACAAATACATTAGGGAGAATAGAGTTGGATAATTTTTTTAGAAATAATTTTAAAATGTGGAGGCTGAAGATGGAGGATCTATTGATAGATTAAGATCTGTGGGATGTTGTGGATGAGAATGTTTCAAGGCCTACAAATCCTACTCAGCTTGCTCAATATGATGTTATAGACTATAAATCCAAGGGTTTAATTAGATTGTGCCTAGCATACTCTGTTTTAATGAATGTCAATGAAGAGACCTCTACACATAAATTATGGAAGAAGCTTGGTGAGATGTATCAAGCCAAATCTTTAGTGAACACGATTTTCTTGAGGAAGAAATTGTGTTCCTTGAGAATGGAAGAGGCTGGATGGATTACAGATCACCTAGAGGCATTCAATATGTTGGTGGCTCAGTTGGTATCAGTTGGTGTCAAAATGGATGAGGAAAATAAATGTCAGATCTTGCTTTGTTATTTGCTTGATTCGTGGGATTCTCTTGTTAAGGCTATTGGGAATACTTATGTTATATTGAAGACTGAAGATGTGGGGGGTTCTTTGCTTTTTGAAGAGATGAGGAGGAAGGTATCCATTAGTGCCAAGGAGGCCCTAAATTTTTATGGATGACCTAAGGAAAAAGGAAAGAATAATGAGAAGCATGAAAAATCCAAGTCCAAGGGGAGATCTAAGTCTCTTGGAAAGTCCAAAGTTATTTTCTTGAATTGTGATAAGTTTGGACATGTTCGTAAAGACTACAAAGAAGAAAAGAAGAAGAAAAAAAAGAAATTTGATTATGATTTTGAGTCCGAGAAGGGAGATGGTGATGCATTCATTATAGCTTTGGCAACTCATGCAAGTAATAATGCATGGTTAATTGACCCAGGTGCATCTTTCCATATGACCTTTAATAGAGATTGGTTTTCTAAATATGAAGAATTTGATGGAGGTAAGGTGTACTTGGGTGATGATTCTCATTTAGACATTGTTGACCGTGGTAAAGTTAAAATAAAGTTTCTAGATGGTAGAATTAAAAGGATTAATGGTGTTTTCATAGCCTTGGTTTATCATGAAATATGTTATCTATGAGCAAACTAATAGATGTGGGTGTGTAGCTAGTATTTTTTGATGCAAGATGCAAGATGGTTAGAGGTTCTATGGTGATTGCTAGAGGTGTCAGATATGACACATTGTATAAGCTCAAGATGCATGCACTGTTGAGTGCAATAGTACTTTTGTGAAAAACAAGTCTATGGAAGAAGTGAGGGTTTCACTTTCAGCAGATGGTCATGGCTTTTGGGTACCCAAGGGTGTTCTTTCTTTTGAAACAAAATTACCTGCCGAGAAAAATATGTTATGGCACTAGATACTCGACCACATTGGAGAAAAGGGTCTAAGGACCTTGAAAAATAAAAACCTTGTTGAAGGTTTGTCTGATTGTAATCTTGAATTCAATTTTTGTGAGCATTGTATTTATGGAAAACAAAACCACATTCAATTTTACTCGAGTTCTCATAAATCTTTTGGTGTATTGGATGTTATTCATTCTGGTGTGTTTGGTCCTATAGATGTTCCTTAGATTGGTAAATCTATATATTATGTTTCATTTATTGATGATTATAGTAGAAGGACATGGGTGTATTTTTTAAAGAGTAAATATGAAGTTTTCAGTCATTGTAAAGAATTTAAAGCAATGGTTGAGTTGCAAACTAGGAAGAAAATAAAGTGTTTGAGGACTGATAATGGTAGTGAATTTTTCTCTAATGATTTTGATAGATTCTATAAAGATTATGGTATTCTTAGACATAAGACAACTCTATATTCTCCACAAGAGTTGCAGAAAGAATGAACATGACATTGATGGAGAAAGCTACGAGTATGTTGAGTGTTTTTGGCCTAGAACAAAGGTTTTGGGCCGAAGTTGTTGCCATTGCCTGTTACTTGATTAACAGGTCTCTGACATCGACTCTTGTTGATAAGACTCCTATAGAGGCATGGTCGGGTCATAAGACTTCATTAATACATCTTAGAGTTTTTGGTTGCGAGGCATATACACATGTGCCAAAGGAGAAGCAAACAAAGTTGGAGAACAAGGTTGTGAATTGAATATTCACTGGATATAGTTATGATGTGAAAGGATATAATCTTTGGGATATTGTTGCATAGAAGCTAATACACAGTAGAAGTGTTCTTTTTAGAGAAACTAATCCTTCTTCTGTTACAGTGCAGAAAAAACAAAGTAAACAAGAAGATGTGATTCAATTTCCTATTATTCTTGAGAAAGTTGAATCAAGGCCCAAGGATAGACAAGAAGTTGAGGAGAGCTCATCCAGCTTAGAATCTTCAGAAGAGGAGGAAGAACCTCAAACTCAGCTTGTTTGTCGATCGACAAGGCATAGACAACCACCTGAAAGGTATTCACCTGATGATTGGAGATGTATTTTTTCTTTGAGTACTATCATGGATGGATTCAAATCTGTAGAAGAGGCATTAGGTGAGAATGATGCAAAATTCTAGAAGAGTTATATGGATGAAGAAATGTCATATTTGAAGATGAATGATACATGTGATCTTGTGCCATTGCCTGAAGGATGAAAACCCGTTGTTTGCAAATGGGTGTTCAAGAAAAATCTTGGTCCAGATGGAGGTATTGAGAAGTACAAATCAAGGTTGGTAGGGTTACTCTCTAGTTGAGGGAATTTATTATGGTGATATATTTTCTCTTGTTGCAAAAATGGCATCCATTAGATTTTTTCTTTCTATTGTTGTTTCTTTTGATTTAGAGGTTGAAAAAATGGATGTGAAAACTGCTTTCCTTCATGGTGATTTGGAGGAGGATATTTATATGACACATCCAAAGCACTATGTGCTGAAAGGTAAAAGTAAATTGGTTTACAAATTAAAGAAATATTTGTATGGCTTAAAACAAAGTCCTAGGATGTGGTACCAAAAGTTTGATACATATGTGTTGAGTTTGAGATTTGAGTGTTCTAAATCATATCATTGTGTTTATTATAAAACTGATGGTGATCAATTCCTATTTATTGCATTATATGTTGATGATATGTTATTTATTGGGAAAGGAAAAGGTATAATTTTAAAACTGAAATATCAACTTGCTTCTAAATTCAATATGAGAGATCTTGGTGTAGCGAAACACATTCTTGGGATGGAGATTAAAAGAGATAGAGTGAACAAAGAGTTGTGGCTTGGCCAAAGTAAGTATATCAATTCAATTTTACAGAGATTTAACATGCAGTATTATAGATCATTGTGTGTTCCTATTTTAGTTGGAACAAAGTTATCTATTTCAGATTGTCCAACATCCCCATCAAAGATGGAATACATGAGCAAAGTGTCTTACCAGAGTATAGTTGGAATTTTGATGCATGTTATGATTTTTACTGGACTAGACATTACCTAAGTGGTGGGATTTCTTTCCAGATATATATCTTAGAATCCTAGTAGAGTTCATTGGGATGTAGTTAAAATAGTCTTCAGATATTTGTGCGGTACCTCAGATTATTCCTTATGTTATCATAGTAATATGATAGAAGGTGAGATATCCCTTGATATTCATTGTTATGTGGATTCAGATTGGGTAGGTGATGTTGATAGAAGATGATCCACCAATTCTTATGTGTTCACATTATTTAGTGGTGTAATCAGTTGAATGAGCAAGTGATGGGATGTGGTTGCTTTATCTACTACTGAAGTAGAGTAAATGGTAGCTACTCAAGCTTGTAAATAATCCATTTGGCTTAAGATATTATGTTCAAATATTGAAATAAAACAAGGTGCAATGACAATTTATTACGACAGTTAGAGTGTGATATGTCTAGCCAAGAACCTGACATTTCATGCCAGGACCAAGCACATTGATGTACATTATCATTTTGTTTGAGATATGGTCGAAGATGGCAAGGTGAAATTGGTTAAGGTAGAGACTTTGATTAATGTTGTTTATTCTTTAACTAAACCTGTGAGCATAGAAATTTTAGATGGTGTTCAGAGATGCTAGGCCTTTTGGCCCCTAGAAATTAAGAGACAATATTTACTCCCTCTCGTTTCTCTTGCACGGTGTTCGACAAGTGGGATATTTGTTATGAAATTGTGTCTCAACCTTGCAATTGTATAATAGTTATTGTTGATAGATGAAATGGTTTCTTTACTTAAGTCACGAGGTTCTAGAGTTTTATAATCTCTTGACTTAGCAATCTCTTTGTTGTCGCAAGATTCCATGTTTTCCTAACCTATATCATGGGGTTTTAGAGTTTCATAACCTCCCGACTTAGCAATCTCTTTGTTGTTGCGAGATTCCAATTTTTCCTAACCTATGTTGCGGGGTTCTAAATTTTCATAACCTTTTGACTCAGTGATCTCTTTGTTGTCGACATGCCATGGGTTTTTAGAATTTTGTAACCTCCAACATGAGGTTCTAAAGTTAAGGTTTTCAGTGACAACGATATGCGATAGAAGACATATGGTGGGACCCGATAGGTTGATAAGGATAGATGGTGATGTGTATAAGCAGATGGCGATTATCATTTGGATGATCATGAAATTCACATCTTTGTTGTGAATTGTGTGGCAATGAGCTGGAATGGTGGGTCTTGTGTGTAGTAAAAGCTTATGTAAATCTTAATTGATGGGAGTTGATACATGTTATATATCTAACCCATTTATTATTAGGGTTTAGATCTAACGGTGGATGTTTTGTTGGCCAGTCTTTCCCTATAATATAACTCTATTTCATGAGGATGTTGTGTTATAGCTATGGTAGGGAGAGAGACAATGATGTATTCTGAGAGTCTATTAGTAGTCCTATTGTCTCAAGATCTTTGAGTGGTGATACTCCTGTAAGAATATTTCTCTACAAGTATATTGCAATACTTTTTATTTACTGAATAATATGTTGGGAGTCTTTTGGAGTGTGGGGTTTTTCTCCTGAAAGGGTTTTCCCCATGTAAATAATTGTGTCGTGGTATGCATGATATTTATGTTTATTCTTGTTTAAGTTATGTAACTGTTAAAGATCTGTAAAAGTTTTTTGCATTATTCTATCACCTTTGGTTTCAGTTGTGGGTTGTTGGGTTTTTTGAACTAATCCATATTTGAGTGGGAGCTTGTGCGAAAGACACTTTGTGATCTTGTTGCAGGAATCTTCAGATGGCAAGTACATTAGGGATAATAGAGGTGGATAAATTAATTAGAAATAATTTTAAAATGTGGAAGTTGAAGATGGAGGATCTATTGATAGATCGAGATCTGTGGGATGTTGTTGATGAGAATGTTTCAAGGCCTACATATCCTACTCAGGATACTCAATATGATGTTATGGACTGTAAATCCAAGGATCTAATCAGATTGTGCCTATCATACTCTATTTTAATCAATGTCCATGAAGAGACCTCTACACAAAAATTATGGAAGAAGCTTGGTGAGATGTATCAAGCCAAATCTTTAGTGAACAAGATTTTCTTGAGGAAGAAATTGTGTTCCTTGAGAATGGAAGAGGGTGGATGGATTACAGATCACTTGGAAGCATTCAATATGTTGGTGGCTAAGTTGGTATCACTTGGATATGGTTGAGGGTATTGGGTTTAGGTTTTGGGGCACAAGGTTGAAAGTAGGGTTTAGGGTTTAATTATACGGTTCAAGGTTGCAGGTTTATGGTTGAGGGATAATGTTCAAGTTTGAGGGTCAAGGTTAAGTGTATAGGGTATAGGTATTAGGGTTTAGGATATTGGGTATAGGGTATAAGGTATAGATTTAAGGATTGAGAGTGTAGAGTTTATGGTTTAAGTATAGGTTTGAGGGTATAGAGTTGAGGGATAATGTTTAGAGTTTAGGGTATAAGGTTGAGGGAATAGGGAATAGGGATAGGGATGAGGGTTGAGGGTTGAGGGTGTAGGGTTTAAGGTATAGGATTGAGGGTACAGGGTTAAGTGTATAGGTATAGGGATTTAGGTTTAAAATATTGGGTATAGGGTTAAGGGTATTGGGCTTAGGATTGAGGGTTTAGGGTACAAGATTGAATGTAGGGTTTAGGGTTTAAGTTTATGGTTGATGGATAATGTTCAAGGTTTAGGTTATAAGGTTGAGGGTATAGGGATGAGGGTGTAGGCTTTAGGGTATAGGGATTATGATTTATGATATTTTGTATAGGTTTTGGGGTATTGAGAAAGAGGGTGAGAGAGAGAGAGAGAGAAAGGGAAGGAGAGAGAGAGGTGATAGAGAGAGAAGTAGAGGGAGAAGGGAGAGAGAGAGGTAGAGAGGGAAGGTGGGTGGGAGGAAGGAAGAGAGAGAAAGGGGAGATAGAGAATATTAGAGAGGAAAGGATATGGAGAAATATGGAGAGAGATAGAGGAGAACAGTTGGGAGATTGAGAGAGAAAGGGAGAGAGAGGGAATGAGGGAGGGAGATGTAGGGAGGTAGAGAGAGTGATGGAGGGAGAGGTAGATAGAGAGAGAGGTGGGAGATAAAGATAATTAGAGGGAAGGAGAGGTAGAGAGAGATAAAAACAATTAGAGAGGTAATGAGGGAGGGAGAGAGAAGTGAGATAGAGAGATGTAGAGAGAGTGGTATGGAGTGATGGATGGAGAGGTAGGTATGGAGGGAATGAGAGGGAGAGGTATGGATGGAGAAAATGGGAGGTGAGAGAGAGGTGAGATAGAGAGTAATAGAGAGAGTGGTAGGAAGTGATGGATGGAGTGGTAGGTAGAGAGGGAGGGAGAGGTAGGGAGGAAGAGAGAGGCCAGATAGAGAGAAACAAAGAGAGTGATGGAGGGAGAGGTAGGTAGAGAGAGGGAGAGAGGAGATAAATATAAGTAGAGAGTGAAGGAGAGGTAGAGAGAGAAAGAGGAGAGATAGAGAGAAGTAGAGAGGGAATGAGGGATGGATGGAGAGAAAGGTGAGATAGAGAGGGATGCGAGAGAGAGGTGAGATAAAGAGAAATAAAGAGAGTGGTAGGGAGTGATAGAGGGAGAGGTAGGTAGAGAGAGGGAGAGGGGAAATAGAGATAAGTAGAGAGATAGAGGGGGGGAATATAGATTACTAGAGAGGGAGGGAGAGGTAGGGAGAGGTGAGATAGAGAGAAACAAAGAGAGTGGTGGAGGGAGAGGTAGGTAGAGAGAGGGAGAGTGGGGATAAAGATAAGTAGAGAGGGAAGGAAAGGTAGAGAGAGAGGAGAGATAAATATAAGTATAGAGGGAATGAGGGAGGGAGGGAGAGGTAGGGAGGGAGAGAAATGTGAGATAGAGAGGTGTAGAGAGAGAGTGGTAGGGTGTGATGGATGGAGAGGTAGGTAGAGAGAGGGATTTGGAGATAAAGAGTAGATAGGGAAGAAGAGAGGGAGAAAGAAGTATGGAGGGAGAGAGAGGGAGGTGAGAGAGAGGTGAGATAGAGAGAAATAGAGAGTAGTAGGGAGTGATAGAGGGAGAGGTAGGTAGAGAGAGAGAGAGGGGAGATAGAGAGAAGTAGCTTAGTAGAGAGAGAGAATCAGATAAAGGGATGGAGATAGTGAGAGACGTTTAGAGTGTAAGGGATAAACAATGAGTGAGGTAGAGAGAAATATAATACAACTTTTTGATTACTAAAATTTGACATGTTGATTACTAGAATTTGATTGTTTGAAATTTTGTAAGATCTTCCAAAAACTAGAATTTTCATTATAACTCAAGGGTCAAGTGTGCAATTTGGGTATAGATGTTTTGTTTGATTTGAATCCCTACTAAGGAATACCTATAATATGATCCCAAATTGTAGGTGAGATAACACAGTCTCATTGTAGGATATTAACCAGCCAAAGTTTATCGATAAGCTCCCATTTTACCTTCTTGAAGACAAATTGTTGGCCTTGAAAGTAAGAAAAAGTCCTAATATTCTGGACTTGTGATTTTGGGACCTAATATTGGCACTATTGCTAGGTGTGAAGCTCTAGTTTTTATTTTGAAAACTTCTTCAATGTATTCATTTAAAAGGCTACTTTGTTTTGTAATTTTTTTGGGGGGCTAAGTTTGATAGCTTGTCAACTTATGCCTAATATTGGCACCATTGCTAGGGACAATTCAAATTAAAGATTGAAATATTGTTTTGAGGACATCATTGTTAAGGGGATTGTAGCTATATGCTTTATGGTTGTAGTAGTACATTATTGATAATTTAAAAAGCTCTTCTAATTGAAGAATGGTGACTTTTGTTTGACAACCTAGAGAATAGTCTTCTTATCAAACTACACCATGAGGAAAGAGAGAAAATTTAAGGAGAAGCAAAGGCATGATATTTTGGATGATGTAAGGGGACATTGTACCCAACGAAAAGCTAAAAATATGATGAGTCTCTTGCCCATAGCTCCCATGGTTCTAAGCATGTTAGTACATCTAGTAGAAATGATACTTTCATTGATATAAGAAATAACTACACTTATAATGATTTTATTAATAATATTGTGAGAACTACAAGAATCAATCTAAATTTAGATATTTATTTAAGTGTGATTTTTACCTCAATAAATTAGAAATAACTAAATAATTTTTTATTTTTTTTCTAGGGGTGAATAAAAAATTGGAGATTTCCTTATGACTAAAAAATAAAGACTATCAAAATTTAGTTATTAAATTTACTTTCCTTTCCCTTTTATTTATCCTTATAATTTATCTTATGCATTTTATAAATTTATATTTACTTAATTACTTGAATTTTTGAAACTAACCTAAAGTTGAAACTAATCAAATATAAGATATAGTAGTTTAATTAATTTTAATCCCAAAATTCATTCCTTTGATTTTGGTAAGGGGAATGAAGTAATTAACCAATCTTCTTCATTTATTACTTCTTAGGAACCTTGGATAACAAGGTGTTAATATTATCAAACTTTAAAGAGATGATATGATATGGCCTTTCACGTAACACTAATTATAATTTGATGTTTCGGTATTTCCTTTTTAATTAAACTCTCAATCATATATTAAAGTATAAATTGATTAATGCTACTTAACTTTAAGTTGGTAATGGTGTAGTTAGTAAGATTGTGTAACCATTGTCAATGGTTAAAATTGGTAATGAAATGTAAGTTATCATCTATCACTTTTGTAGAATATTTCATTTATCACATTCTAAAAAACCAAGAAGTTCATGCCAACCTAAGATACTTGGAGGGAAACATAGATAAATTTAAAAAATTAAATCATTAAGACTAGCTTATTAGATCTTTGTTGAATTGACAAATTTTTGTAACTAATTCAGATCATCAACTGTCTTCATCTATGCTTTAGAGGTCCAATAGAAGAGTTCACATATTCCTAGTTGAGAATTAACTTGAATGGAAATAAGGCTTAAACCTACAAGAAAATGTAACAATGGGAGTTTTAATAAGTATATTTTTGTCATCACATATGGTGATAGCTTGCCTCTTTTTTTGAAATTTTCCATGTCGTAGGGTTTGAGCCCTTACACTAAAATTTCCTAGGTTGTCATCATCTCGTGGAATGAATTTCCCTTTGTTGCACTCACAACAATGTCACATGCACAAAATACTTTGATTATATGTGAGACCCTATCATTTGGTATTTTTATAAATAAAAAAGTTGTACTATGTTTGTGCCAATTCATGTATGTGTGCATGTATGGGCATGACACATGGTCAAATAAATTTGATTTAAAAAAATATATTTCATAAGGGATGGCCCCACATCCACTTGTAGCTCCAAACAAAACATTCTTAGGCCCTACAAACTTTGAGAAATACTCTATCAAAGTATGTAGAACATTTTCTCCCATGTCTCTTAAGAGACTTTGGTAGAACTATGTATCCATGATGGATTGAGACAACTAGGGAAAAAATATTAGGACCTCTCATAACTTTCACTAGCCCAGTGTAGCATGTTAGCCTAATAAATTTGGTCCTACGATGTGAAGAATAAAAAATTTGATCTTGGAAACATTGTTATAGATAAAATTGAGACATGTTTAATAATAATGCATTCATTATTTTCATAGTCAAACAATTAAGAGTTGAAAAAATTGAGAGTTTAAATGGGGGGACCCATATCCACTATAATTCTTGATGAAACATTCTTGAGCTCCATGAAATCTGAGAAATAGTCTATCAAAGTTTTTTAGTTTTTACTCTTAGGTATCTTAAGATACTTTATTGGAACCCCATAGCCTAGAAGTATCAAAGCACCCAAGTGATGAAGTAGAGCCTACCCTATAATTTACCCACCAACCATAACATGTTGGCACAATTGGCTTAGTCCCACAATGTGAAGAACACAAAATATTACTCTTGGTAATGTTATGCTAAATTCAAATGACATTTTTCGAATAATTCATTCATTCTTTGTATGATAAAATTATTTCAAGTTGACAAAAAATGGGAGATTATTATGGAGGGACCCCACATCCACCTCTAGGTCCAAATAAATTATTCTTAGACTCCACAAACTTTAAGAAATACTCTATTAGAGTTTGATTTTTTTTAATCTCAAGTCTCTTAATAGAATTTATAGGAATCATGTAACTTGGAGGAATCAAGAGACTTGTGGAACAAGATGATGCCTTCCCTAGCATTCACCCAACCACCCCAATGTGTTGGCATAGATAGTTTGCTCCCAATGACATGAAGAACATAGAATATAACTCTTATCAATGTTATCTTGAATGCAAATTATGCATTTTGAAAGAATAAATGTATTGTTTAAATGGTTAAAATAATTGAGTTGATAAAAATTAATATAGTTTATTGGGGAGGGATCCGACATCCATGAAATGTCTAGATAGAACATTCCTAGGCCCCACAAACTTTAATAGCTTCTTCAAAGTTTGGAAGTTTTTTCTTAGACATCTTAGGAGAATTTGTCAAAACCATATAACTCAAAAGGATTGAGACACTTTTGGAATGAAATGGATCATCCCCTATCATTCACATATCCACCCAAAAAAAAAATGTATTCAATTTGGCCCCTTGATGCAAATAATGAAAACTATGGCTCTTGGCAATATTATGTTGAATGCAAATGAGGTATTTTACAAGAATGCATTCATTGTTTGCATGGTCAAATTATTTTGAGGTGATACAAATTGAAAGAAGTTATTAGGGAGAGATCCCACATCCACCTATATGCCCAAAAAAAATTCTTAGGTGCCATGAACTTTGAGATTTGTTCCATCAAAGTTTATAAATTATTTATGCTTAGGTCTCTTAAGAGACTTCATTGGAACCATGTAGCCCAAATAAATTGAGACATATAGGGAATTATATTATGCCTCTCCTATCATTCAAATACCCACCTCAATATGTTGGCATAGTTGATTTAGTTCCACAATGTGAAGAATGAAAAATACAACTCTTGGCAACATTATGATGAACACAAATGAAACATTTTACGAGTGATCCCACAATACTAGTTTACAATTTTTGGGCAAACTGGACACTAAGCTGATTTTTTTAGCTAAATCTTCACTTTTGGGCTCCTATAGTGACTAAACCGTGAGGAATTTGAAGATGATGCTAGCTAGTGATTTGTGACGCTTTGTCTATAGATTCTAAATATATTTATTTCAAAAATTTTGGAATCAGATTGCACTTCTTTTTCCATCTCCTTCGAAAACTAGCTTTTAAAAAAAAATAACACTTTTAAGGAGTGATGCTCACCGTATACAACATAAATTTTTTAGTATGAAAGATAAAATTCTATTTTTTTTGAATTTAGATTTGGAACTACGATATCTAGCACTTTCATTTGGTTTCATAGTGTTTTATTAAATATTTTTTCCTTAATCAAGTTTCGAAGTCAAACCAATTATAATTCAAACATAGGCAGACTGTATACAACATAACTTTTTTGTATGTATCGAAATTCAAAATTATTATTTTTAATGGATCGAGGACATCAATACCCAACTTGAACATATTTTCCAAAATTTTATTTTGATAATCTGCTATTTTTCCACATGTGCAGAACAAAGAGCTTGATTTTCGGTGAAAAACCTATGTTTAATAAAACTAAAAAAACAAATACATAATAAAACCAAAACATATTAAAATTATATTCGTTGGATAGATCGTTACGAGGAATACCATCATCCAGTTGGGTTTGTGAAGTCTCCTCCATTTTCATTTTCAACCCGAGCTTCGAAGCACAAAATTCTTAAAAAATTTACCACCTGAGGGGGAGAAGGAGGGAAATGGGGGGTTCAAGCCAACTCCCTTTCAAAAAGGGTTTCCTTTGGGTTTTTTTTGCGGGAATGGTGGGAAGTTAATTAAATGGGTTCGTTCAAACCCTTGTTCATTCGATCCCTCTTTAGGTTCGTTCGAACCCCAAAAATGATTTTTTTTGGCATGGGGTCATCTTTTCCACTTTTCCTTCCTCACTCCAGTTGTAAACCACTTTTGTGGGTTCACGCTTACAAGAATGCATTCATTGTTTGCATGGTGAAATTATTTCAAGTGAAAATTGAGAGATTTTATTTGGGATGGATCCCACATCCTCTTGTAGGTATAAATAGAACGTTCCTAGGCCCCATGAACTCCAATATATATTCTATGAAAGTCTAGCAATTTGTTCTCTTAGATCTCTGAAAAACTTTGTCAAAAAACTGTAGCTTAAAAGGATTGAGACACCTAGAGAACAAAATGGGGCCTCTCTTGGTATTCAATCACCCACCCCAATATTTTGGCATATTTTTTTCCCTACAATATGAGAATAGGAAATATGGCTCTTGGCGATATTATGTTGAATGTCACAATGGAATTTTGCAAGAATTAATTTTTTGTATGGTAAAAAAAATTGAATTGATAAAAAAATAAGGGTTATTGGGGAGGGATCCCACATCTAAATGGAACATTCTTAGGCCCTAAAAACTATGAGAACTACTTTGTCAGTTTTTTTCTCTTAGGTCTCTTGAGAGACTTTATTGGAACTCTATAACACAAAAGGATCAAGAAACTTAGGGAATAAAATGGGTCCTAACCTATAATTAACCTTCCCACAATGACATGTTAGCACAATCAGTTTGGCCTCACAACATAAAGAATAAAAAATGTCTCTTAGAAAAAATACATTGAATTCTATTGAGGCATTTGATAAGAATGAATTTATTGTTTGAATAGTCAAATAATTTTGAGTTGAAAAAAAAGAGTTTAGTATGGAGGCACATCACATCCATAAGTACATCTATATAGAATAGTCCTGAGACCCAAAAACTTTAAGAATATCAAATTTTAGCATATTTTTGCTCTTAGGTCTCTTAAGTGACCTTGCCAAAACCATATAGAAAAGAAGGATCGAGAGACCTAGGAGGAAATGGGTCCTTCCCTAGCATCAACCTTCCAACCCCAACATGTTTTCACAATCAACTTAACCCATGATGTAAAAATTTAAAAATATGGCTCTTGGGAATATAACATTGAAAGCCACTGATGCATTTTGTAAGAATGCCTTGAACAAAGTTTGCATGCTCAAATGATTTTAATTTGAAAAAAAATTAAGAGATATTATTATGGAGAGATCCCAATCTATCTATATGTCTAGATGAAATATTCTCAGGCCTCGTGAACTTTGAGAACCACTCTGTCAAAGTTTCATAATTTTTTGCTCTCAAGTCTCTTAAAACTTTTTTAGAACCATGTAGCCCAAAAGGATCAAGATGCTTGGGAAACAAAATAGGGCCTCTCTTATCATTAAAGCACCCAAGGCGATGGTTTTTATAGTCATTTTGGCCCCACAATGTGAAAAATGTAAAATATGGCTCTTGAAAACAATGCAATGAATAACACTAAGGCATTTTACAAATCATTATTTGCATAATGAAGTGATTTTGAATTGAAAAAAGTCGAGAGATATTATTTTGGAGATGCCCTACATCTACTTGTAAGTCTAGATGAAACATTTTTAGGACCCATGAATTTCAATAGAATTTTCTGATATGTAAGAAAATTTGTATTATATATTCCGAAGAAAATGCACAAGCCGGTTGCAAAATGAAGAGATCCTCTGCTAGAGAGATCCAAAAACTAGTTTTCCCCATACAAAATGCCACATTGGCCATATCGACTGCCATGAATGACCCCACATACCAGAACCGAGGTAGTTGTAACTATAACTGTAACTATATACATAGGATAGTATTTGAAAGACTTACTGCACTATACCCTTACCAACCATCAAAACACAAGATTTAACTAACCCCTGAGATCACCAACAAAGCATAAAACAAAGATACACCAGACACTCTAGACCGACCCTCCAGCGCCAAGGAAGCCATTGGCCAGGGCAAAGGATTTGAAGTCGGAGACCCACTTCTCCCCAAAGGAAGCCTACAATTGGAAGACCCTCTGCAAATAGTCAGCACCCACCACGGCGATTTGCCTGTGCTCCACCAAGGCCATGCACTTCAAGTCTAAAATAAAAAGGTAATATTTCACTACATCCGTGGGCACATAGAATTGCGCCATGTCTTTTGGCCGCGACACTCCGGTGCCAGAAATGGTGATGAGGAGGACCTCCTCCAGACTGACCAAATAATCCACCGAGAGAGTCTCTTAATCAATGTCGCCGCATCCTTCTTTGCCATGTGAATGTCAAATTAAACAACCAGGAAGCGTGAAGTGATAGTCGTATCGACCCTGAAAGATTCGTTGTTCTTGATGAAGCCTTTCCCCAATATCATTTTGATAGCGACCACAATGAGAGGATCATGCTTTTTAAGTAGACCCTTGAGGAGATGGTCTATGATGATCCCGTGAAAGGCCATTTGGTGCACTGAGCTATCCAGGTTTATTGGCGTATTGACACCAATGGTTGTTAAGGTCTCAGAGGAAATACGCACAATAAACTTTGAACGTTCCTCCATATCACTCTGCAGAGCCAGAGCATTCCAACTAAGTTGATAAACAATGAAAGGAATGAAAATCCCTGCCGCCGGTTATGAATATTTAGCAGAGCCAAGTGTCACGGCCTTTCCTTGTATTCATTGCTCCACATTATTGCCGTGCATTTAGCCCGTCTGGAGGTGATTTAGAGAGCCCAACTCGCTTATTGAAATTATCACTCATTTACACAAAGCGAGGACGAAGTGACAGATCGAAATGCCAAAGTGTTTGCTTCATATGAAGCATGGCTTACTAATTATGACGATGGGATGTCTCTGATTGTCGACGCAGTCATTGCGTACATTTGTTCGTCCAACTGTTCTAATCCCTGACCACCCTGAGGTGGCAATGCCAACTGTGTCTCCCAGGGGTTAAACTCTGGTTCTCCACAGATCGTCATGTGGAGAACTACTCGCCCTACCACTCACCATGAATTTCAATAATTGCTCCATCAAAATTTTCCAATTTTTTGCTCTTTGATCACTTAAGAGGATTTATGAGAATCAAGTATCTTGGAAAGATTGGGATACTTGGGAAATGAAATTGGGTATCTCTTATCATTCCCCTACCCACCCTAATGTGTTGACATAGTCAATTCAACCCCACGAAATAAAGAATAAACAATATGGCTCTTGGAAATAACATTAAATGCCACTAGGCATTTTGCAAGAATGTATTCATTGATTGCATGGTCAGGCAATTTTAATTTGAAAAAAAACTAAGTTATTGGGAAAGGAACCCACATCTATCTATAGGTATAGACAAAATATTGCTAGGCACCATGAACTCTAAGAACTAATCCATGAAAGTTTGACAATGTTTTTCTCTTATGCATCTTAAAAGACTTTGCCATAACCCTATAGCACAAAAGGATTGAGACACCTAGGGAATGAAAGGAGTCATACCATATAATTAAATTAATCAACTTGACAAGTTGTTGTAATCAATTCAGTCCCACAAAGTGAAGAATGTAAAAAAAAAAGTTGTTGACAATTTTTGTAATTTTTATAAAAAAAAATTAAAGTTGTAAATTTATAATTTTTTTATTTTATATACTTGTAAAAGTTATAAATCATATTATATTTCATTACAAACTAAAAAATTTCATAATCTATATATCGATGTAAATTTTTCATGCACGTAACAACTTTTTGACAACTTTCTTTTCACTTTTGATAGTTTTTTGTAAGTGTGGTCCAACATTGATTTTTCTCATTTTTCCTCTTGATTTCTATTTTTCATCGCTCACTCATATTTTTATTGCATTTTAATATACATACCTTCAACTATTTCATCCATTCAAATGCTCAAAGTCAAACTTTTGCATGTGCTAGCGAGGGCTATCCTATTTAGGACTATTATAATAGTCCTCTTTATGGATTTAAAACAATCTTTCCTTATTTTTCTCTTTTATATGTTCATTATCCCTTTACACATCCTAATAAAACTTATAATCTCTATTTTCATGGATTTCTCATGAATTATGGGCTCTCAAATGGCATAATAGTAATCCAATATAATTGTCACAACAACAAGTTCTTGAAACCCTTACTTTAAATAGCTTTCTATATTCTTACCATATGATTTGAATCCATTGAAATATATCACTCTTAATAAATTTGAGTGTGGGGTTTTATGCATCTTCTTTAAGGCGATATAGAAGCATATGATAATGATGGTTGGTATAGTATACTATGAACATGCTTTGAATATGTTTCCTAAGGGTTTGAAACTTACAAATTAGATTGTGAACTTCATGAATTTGTAATAGTGATCTCCTCGATAATATGATGAATTACTAGGTAATATCCATTCACGGTTCCATATTGCAATGACAATCTTGATGGACAATAACAATAAGGAACCTTGACTACCATGATTAGAAACATAAAGAAATATCCTTGTAACATCAAGAAAATACTAGATTGAAATTTAGTATCACGATGTATCAAACACTTATATCAATTAGAATAAAATAAAATTTCTTTCAAAAAAGTTTTATCCTAGGGTTTGGTGAGTTTCTATTGGCAACCAAATCTTAGGTCTTATTTTTTAGTGTGAAAATAAGCATTATTAAACTAGTTAGTTTTTATCCTATTTAGTAGTGTCTTATTCACACCACACTTAAGCTCACTTAGAGATAATCTAGAGTTTTGTCTAACCTTATGTAGACTCATTAAGTGTCTCAACACTTGTCCATAGAGTCCACTTATTTCATACTTGGAGGGTAGTCAGAGTTTGACTCCTACCTTCTCACCTCTTCTTGCTTTCCTTTATAAGAAAGACTCATTTGTATATTTTATAACATACTATAACATCGTAAATAGTCACCCTTGACAATTTCACACTATGTTTTTCTCCCCCTAAATTATTGAGCTTAATTGAGTTTCTAATTTCCTAAAATTATGCATTATAATACTCATTTGTACCACTTTATGATAAATTGCAAGCATTGAATAAATGCATCCAATTAGTATTTTTACCCCGACACTTAATGTCTTGGAAGTTAGGGCCAGAGTCTCCCTACTTAACCAAGACCCAATTTTGGATATGTTGGAGTGACCATTTTAACATTCAAAAATCAAATTTCAAATGTCGGCTATCAAGATTTAATTCTCGAGAAATTAGAGAAATTCCTATAAATACCTAGTTTTTTCATTATTGAAAGAAAACAAGAAAACTATTGGTAAAATTATGACCAAGAGCACTATCAAGCAAGTCAAGAGCAACATTTTAAAGCATTATTACAACAATTCAAGATCCTAACATCGTGTCAAAGTGTATGCGTGTTCATGTTATCATTATTTTGTGAAGGCTAGCACTTTTGTAGGTCTCCAAAGCATTCAAGCAAATCAAGCAAGCACAATCAAGACCTTGAGGTGATGTGCATGACTTCAGTCCTTCAAAGAAGCTATTGAAGGGTGGTGTGTTGCAACACTTTATGATTTCATTATTCCTTCCTTTCATTTATCACTTTATCATTAACATTGCCATTGTGGAAGTGGAAACACTTACATAGGGTTTGACTGAGACAAGTTCCTAAATGACCCAACATTTTTCCTTTCTTTAAATGTGAAGGTTATAGGTTTGAAGAGGATTGAAGAAATATTAAAGACAAATTGTTTATTGTTGAATTCAAAGCCCTAGATCTTCTCAACTCATGAAAACTCACTTATAGAATTATCTGACAACATTCTAACAACTTTGCAAATGGGAATCAAAAACTCGTATCTATCACTAGAGGACCCCAAAAGCAGAGCATGGCACCCTATCAGATACCCATAAACCCCTAGGCATCCTAATCCTCCTATTTAACTCAAAACCAAATTTTCAAGATAGTGTCACATCTTGTTTTTTTGTATAAAATTAATTATTGAACCAAGAAAATTGAATCATTAGGAAATTCAGGAAAATGACTTTATTATGTAATACCCCTCTGTTTTGTCCTTTTGATCGAACAGTGTTCTGCTCCTTTATGTTGTAATTTCTGTTAGTAGCTTGACTATGGTACTCGACTGCTATTCGATCACTATCTATAAAGCGACGTTAATGTTATATTTTGATGTGATGGTATTTTATTATGATGTTATCATTATGGCATGTTCTGGATTAGCATTATGGATGTTTGAATTAATGATGTTTTATGCTTTGGATTATATTAGTATGTTAGATTTGTCAGTTAGTTACATTGTATTGGTGAAGGGGAAGGTATCGCATCACTCGCTTGCGAGCGCCCTGCGATTCCGAGATTTCTTCTTCATGGCGTGTTTTAATTATGACATATATATGCATGTGGATATATTCTTTGTTCGCAGGTTGATAGGTACATGACACCGACTCCACTTGGTTTCACAGGTTTGAGCATGTCCAATGTCCAACGGTATTCGATTGGGAAATAGTAGCTAGGTTTTCCGTGCCAAGTCATCACCCTAGTCATAGTGTGTCGTCAGTCTTAGTGTGGTCCAGTTGCTTTAATATTGTTCAATTTGCCTGGTTTCAGTTTAAATTGGAAGCTAGAAAAATGTTAAAATATATGCTTTTGGTAATTAAGTTAGTGAGTAAATTTATCTGGTTATATGATATAAATGTGATTTAATTTAGAAACTAATTTAATTTAATTAATAAATAATTTAATCTTGTATTAGATTTATTTTATTAATTAATTAAATTAATTGTGTTGAAATGAATTAAGTTATTCATTTTGGAAATTTATGGATATTTGGTTTGGAATTGAAAATAAAAGAAAATGTTTAAAAGTCAATTTAAAAAATTTGAATTCAAAAATTGGAAAAATGAGATATTTGTTATTCTATTTTTTGAAAATTTATGAGGGTTGGTGCATGGATATTTTGGGGAAAATTTTCCTTATTTGGTTTTTTCTTCACAAGTTTTTTTCAAGAAGTTGGAGAAATTGAAAATAGAGGAGAGTTGGAAGAATTTTGCATTTTGGTGGGTTTGGATTGAATCTGAGGAAATTGTTGATTTGAAGTGGGAATCGAAGCAAGGATCTATGCATTTTCTGGATCTTCTCAAAATCTTGAATACCAGGTTCATGTATTTTCAATTTTATTGTTTGAAAATATATTTATATTTGTTTTGTTGTTGAATATCATATTTGGAAAACTCAAGATCTGATCTATAATGGAAACTTCATGTTAAATTTTGTTTCAAACTTTAAAACCTCTATTGAAAAGGAATCTCTTCAAGAAATGAAAAGAGTTCTTGGTTGTAATTTCAATTTTATGTGCTCAATTTATTTCTTCAAATTCTTAAAGGGTTGTTGAATCCATGTTTATATATATAAATATATATATATATTTTTCTATATATATACGTGTTCTTTTCTTTTAAAATTTCATCTGAAAGGGGTTATGCTGTCAATAAAATTTCAAAATGCCCCTATGTGAGGGCGTGGATTTCTAAAAATCCGTCGCCTCCTCTAAAACGTCGCCCCCTGTGCGATCCGCGCGGCGAAGGAAACCGCGCCCGACGTCCGACCAAAACAACTGCCATCTCTCTGCACGCAGCCCGAGATCCGCGACTCAACCCTAAAGGTTGGCGTGTGGCCCGAGGCCAGTCAACCTTGCCTTTTTTAAAAATAAAAAAAAATAATAATAAAATAAAAGATATTTATTTTATTATTTTTATAATATAATATTAATTTTATATTATAATATTAATTATTAATATATATTATATTAATTATAATATGTATTAAATAATTAATGTTATATTATATAATAATATAATATTGTATAATTTGGTATTTTGGAAAATGAGAGAAAATATATTTTATGTATTATTGTTAAAATATATTGATTGTATGTGTATATACATTTCAACTGTATATTAAATATTTCATCTTGTTTTATTTTGTTGCATACAATTTAATATTGTTGGAGATTTAAAAAGAAATGATTTGTATGTATAGTTTATTTGATAGAGAAAGGGGTATGTTAAATAAATTGAAGAGATTTACTTGCATAAAATTATGTTGATTTTAAAAGTATTCAAAAGACTTGATTTAATTGTTGAGTTAGTATTTTTCCCTTCTCTACAATTGATGAGACAATTATTTATATTAATCAATTATTTTGTAAAGGCAATTATTATCTTTGTTGTGAAATCATTTTGAGGAGAAATGGATTTAGAATATCCAAAGGTAGTTTCTTTCAATTGCCTTCAGTGAATATTTCCTTCGTGTTCTTGTTTTGGGAAATGGGTTAAGTTCCTTTAATCTGCAAGTCTTCTAGATGATCCCTAGAGGTTGGGGTTTGACGTTTTGTGATGTCAACATGTTGTGAATTCCCTTGGGTAGTGTGTGAGGTCATGTCAATTTTATTACCCGTTTCCACGAACGGGGATGTTTTGTACCTCCTTGGATTAGGAGTGGATTACGTGAGTTGTGCCTCCTTGTTAGGAGTGACTTTGTTAGCTTGTTACCTCCAGTGTTTGGAGAGGGTTTGAGCTTATGTTGCCTCCTGAGAAAGGAGTGGTCGTGGTATCTTGTTTGTTTGCACTTTGTTACCCTTGGCAATTGGATGGTGTGTGTGTTGTCAAGTAGAAGAGTGGCTTCCGTTAGGGGCTGGAGCCCGTAAGAGGTAAGATTGGGTAACCTTCAGAAGTAGTTAATCAAGTGATAACTAAAGCAATTTACTTAGAAATTAGGTGGTACTTCACACTAATCAAGATAAATTTTGTCCTCACTCATAGTCGCAAGTGCTTGTTTAGACTTGGGGTGAGTGGGAAGGCCTGGAATGACAAGGTCATCTATCTTGTTCTTAGGAAAGGTATTAGATTCCGCACTAGTAAGTATGAGGGCCAGGGGATCGGTTGAGGCCATCAGATTAGCTGGAGCCTATGAAGATCCGCATTGGGTAACTCATGACGAGCTATGTGATGACACTCTATCTAGGACAATAGTTGGTTTTCGATTTTGTGAGTATGGTTTCTTTAACATACCTGATGTGACAACAGTTGGTATTTGATTATGTGTGTATGGTTCTCGTAACATACTTGATCTGCTTTATATTTGGAAGCAATGTGACCATGTTAGAGTTGTACTCGATTTGTACTTATGTTGTACATGTGTTGTACTTGTGATGTACTTATGTTGTACTTCTATGGTGCATGTGTTTGGTTGTGTCGGTTTGATTTAGTTACGTGTTAGCATGTGTCTAGAGGTAGATGGCCTTGGCTAGGATTCCTTGTTACTATCTCCTCGCATGGGGGGTGGGCCTTTGGGTTCCACTTGGTTGGGTGGCATGCACCTTAATCCGTTGGGCCTTCTTCATGTTCATGTGGACGAGATTTCTAGTTGGAGAGCTCGTGGGATTCAGTTCCAATTCTTGCTTTATTTCATTTCAGTTAATCTTGTGATTTATTACCCCTCACTTGTTATCGAGGTGGAAGGTTGTAATTGTAATCTTATTCTTTGGACTTGCCTCATTCGGGGAATGAGAGTTGTAACCATATTGTTTAATTATGAATCATGAAATTGGAAGTTTCTCTTATGCTTGTTGTAAATTATTTTAATTAGAATGCATGTGTTCTATTTCTTAATTTAATAAATGACATGGTTTAAATTCATTTTTTTTGTTGAGGTTCTATATAACCTCTGTCTCGTAAACTTAGAGGTTGTTGGCATTGGGTAGTGAACTTTCATGTTAATTGTTCTTAAACAAAAAAAAATTAGTCTGTTTAAATAGTTAATTGCATCTTCCTCTAGGGTTGCGTGATGGGGCGTTACATATTAACTTATTTTATACTCAATGGTGAAAAGAAAATACAATAAAAGAGGACCTATATTATATGTTTGTATTATTATTATTATATAAATATTTGTTTATATCAAAGATTTAGTATTTAAAAGTTTTTTTTTTTAAATGTTTCAATTAAAAGAAATTAATTAAATAAAAATAATAGTAAATAAATTACTAAACGAATTAGTTCCAAATTAGAAAAAAAATTGATTAAAATAATCATCATGCAAATTCATTTAAATTGCATGTTCTTTTACAATGTAAATTCATGCATGAAGCAAGCCACCATAAAGATGGAGTGGTGGATGATAGACTTTTGCATGAAGTCATGCAAAGGAGGTTACTTTAAACCATCTACAAATCTTTAAGATAAATTTATCATGGCAGTAAAGAGAAAATTAATGAAAAGGAAATTTGATGCAATGGGAAAAGAGTGGGAATGGCCTCACCCTGTGGGGGATTTGGGAATCCTCTCCATAAATAGGAAAATGGGAATCTTCTCCTCAATAATTTAAAGGATAGCACTCGAAAAGATCAAGGGGATACCAATCGCTCTGCCAGTGCAAAAAAAAATGGAGGAAAATCCACAAAGACTAGAGAATACTATGAAGAAGCAAGTGAAATGGAGGAAGAAGGGAGAATGGAGAACAAATGATGCACTGAAATTTCCAGCGAATGCTCTATCTCTTTCTGGTGTTAAAATAAAGGTACGTTTCAAATTCATGTCTTTTAAAATATGATAAGTAGCGAAAGGAATTTCTACAGTATTCAATTCAGTTTGAAACCTGTCAAGAACTTTGTGATCTTTGCATGCATTAGATTGTGGTGTAGTCGTGCATGTTTTGTTCAGATCAATGTTTTCCAATACTCTCCCTAATCTTTGGTTCTCAGAATAACAGAAATATTGATGTATACAGAACATATGATTATTTCTCTAAAAAAATTTCCCGCTCAATAGAATGGAATGTTTACAAGACCTCATGTTTGTTTTCATTGTTGAAATATAAACATCATAATGTGAATATCGTCTCAGCGGTAATTGTCAATTGTCTATCCATAGAATCTTGGTTAATTCATATTGAAAACCTCTGGTAATTTAAATCCCTAGCATTTCAATGTGTTGTTAATTACCATCTAGATAATATATAAGTAGGTCATTCTTCAATGTTGATCTGCAGATTTTACGAGGTCAAACCCACATTTTGTTTAATTTGTCGCAACTACAACATCTTACATCATGCAACAATCTTCCTCAACATATAGTTGACATCAATGACAACATGTTCATACCTGCAACACTAACATCTCCTCAAAGGAATATCATATGCTTTGAATGAACATATCATGGTCTCAAGAGAACCTGTATCATGCCAAAACTCTAATTTAAAAGAAAGAGCACATCATGACATGATAACAACCATGTACTCTAAACCAAGAAACATCTGCAATCACATGAAGATAAACATCCACCATAAAATGATGAATCCACATGGTTTCCAAAGCTTCCATTGAACCATGTAACCAAGCTCTCCAAGAATCAAGATAACAATCTCCTAACTGCAGATCCTCCATGGCCCCAACATAATCAAATAACTCAATGCCATGAGCTCCCAAAAGGTAAATTCAAGCCATGATCTCCAAACCAAAATGATACAATCACAACACATCCTTTGACAATCGAACCAAATATTTCATTAAACTATCACTGTTATCTAAAGGTAGAATTCAAGAGCTTCTTATGACACAAACAACCATTGCAAAAAAACATCCATCTTCTAATCAAAGATTATACATGGCTCACTACACACTCCAACAACAACTTATAACCAAAATCTTGATACAAAGAAGATAGAACACATTATGTCAAAGATTCCACTAAAAGTAATACTAAGTTATACATGGCATCATAATCCATATCATTTCCAACACTTTATTGAAAGTCAATAGAGCTTCTCATGCATTATAAACTACTACTATAGATTCAAATGAACAACTATATCAAGTACTCCTAATATTCTTTTCTCATTGCAATACGCATACCAATGTAATAATGGTGAACAAGAATAAGGCCTACCAAATAGAATCCACACAAGATTTGCACACATGCAACATCTCAAAGGAAAAATGCATAATCAATGCTCCAATCTCAAATAACTAAAAAGCATTCAACCCCACATTTGTAACATGAACAAAATTAATCAGGAATAACATGTGGATTTTGAAGACTCAAACACTAGGATCAATGTTAGACCTAATTTTCCAAACATACCCACATAGGAGTAACCATAGATAAATAAGAACCCTACAAGTAGTTATGCAAACTTATAATTGCCTTAATTTAGAACACCTTGAGTACATTCTTACCACATATCTACATTCCATAGATTTTAGTTAACATGTAAAACCTACAAAACCATCTCTATAAATCTAAGATCCACTTCAACATCCAAACATTCACATCAAACATATCATCTAGATAATTGAATAAGCACGTATCTATAAACCCACAACTAAAAATAAGAGAAAACTACAACCCAACAAGAAAATCAAGTTATCTAGGAGGTTATAACATATGAAACAATTATGGCTGCGCGGCAAAAATTTGAACTGAGCTCTGCTCCAACGACTCCTCCTCTGGCTCTGTCGGCTCCTCCCCTTTCTGCAACGACTCTCCATGTTGTGGACAGGTTAGGGGTTGTGGCCTACGCGGCTCCGCTTCCTACTGCGAGCGGGTTTGGGGCAGTGGTTCCTTCCCTTGCCCAGCGCGTGCATCGTGTGGCTTTCGGGGTGTCTGCCAAGCCTTTGGCTTCTTCATTTCCTCCTCTACCTACTTTGTCTTCGCCGCTGGTTGTTCCTAGTGGTGGCGTGACTATCAGGTGTGGTGTTGTGCCCTATGGGGTTCCTCTTGCTGGTGGATCCGATGTTTTCCCTGCCCCGTGCGTGTGCAGAAAGGTGTCTACTAGGTCGATGGTGGTTGGGATGGGTGGTGGGAGTGAACATTTTTTGGTTGATGCCTTTGTGGTGGCTGTTGCTAGAGGCTCTTTGGGATTGGAAAAATATTTCTCGGATGCTGCCAGGGTGGGATCTCATCCTTTTGGTTGCTCTCTGCCCTGTGCCAGGGATTCCCCTGTGGTTGTTTGTGGCCTTGAGATCATGGAAAATGAGGACTATTATTCGAAAACAAGCGTGGTGTGCAGATTCAATGGCTTGTGGCCCTCCCTCCTGGATCTCCACAACTGGGTTTCAGGTTCTTGGAAGCCTTTGGTCGATGGAGAAATTGAGCTCTACCCCACTGCTCGGGGTTTCTTTATTGCTACGTTTGCCTCCCTTCTTGAGAGGAACAATGTCCTGGATAGGGGTTGGATGTGGGGTATTCATTCTCTGGCCATCAGGCCTTGGTCTCGTTCTTTCAACCCTCTTATGGAGCCTTTGAACACTAGACCTGTTTGGGTTCGCCTACCAAATCTTCCGCTTTAGTTCTGGGAGGAATCTTGTTTTGAGGCCATTGGCAATACCATTGGTTGCTTCTTAATGGTGGATTCCACAACTAGGGAGTTTGGGCATACTACTGTTGCTCGGTTGTTAGTCGATCTTGACATCTCCAAACCTCTTCCTGGGGATGTTGTTTTGCTGGTGGAGGACAGACCATGGAAGCAACTTTTGGACTATGAAGGTCTCCCCTTTCGGTGTAGGAGATTCTTTTCGGTGGGTCATTTGGCCTCAGCCTATCCTCTTGCTTGTCGCAAGGGCGCTGCGACTTGGTGGAAGGATTCTCTCATAGATCACCTCACAGTGGGTTCTTCTTCGGATGGTTCGTTTGAGGAGGTCGACCCTCAGGTTGATGCTACTCTCCCTGATCTCTCTTTCCTGGAACCACCTTTGGACCGTTCTGTTGACACTGTTGTGCCTGTCCCTACACCTGTTGTCGCTGCTTTGTCAGACCCTGTCCGGCCTTTGTTGGGAGACTCTATTGTTCCGTTATTTGATTCGATCTCTACTGCCTCATTGCTGACTTCCTCGTTGGTTGGTGACTCTTCTCCTGTGGTGGATGGGGTGGAGCTGCTCCTCTCACCTTTCTCTTTTCTTCCTAACTCTGAACCCCTTGGATGGTGGTTCTTCAGAAGAAATTTTTTGTGGCTGCTTCTCGGACTCGGGCTCGTGGAGCTAGCCTTGACCCCTCTGTTTTTGGGGTTGCTTGATTTCTTTGTTTTCCTATAATTGTCTGTCTGCTGTCTCTGTTTTTCCTATAGTTCAATTCTATTTTTAACTTTGTTATCCTTTGGCCCCTTGGGCCCTTTGTGAAGGATTTGACACCCTGTAAATGCTGCTTAACTTTTAAAAAACATATGAAACATATCAATAACAAATATGACATCCACACCATAATGGAGAGTGGACTGGAGCACACGCGGTGTGGATTTGAAATCCTCAGGCGATTCAAATAGTGAGGAGGATGCGACGAAGGACGATGGAGATCCGGGGGCAGGTTCTTGCATCTAGTTTGTGGTGGATGTTGGCCTGGCTCCGTTGGTTGTGGCAGAGGTTGTTGGGGGAGCCGTTGGTCTTCCTTATGATGGTTTGTTGGTTGTGCTATGCGGGAAGGCCATTTTGAATTTGGGTGTAGCTGTTGTTGTTGGAGACTCTGTAGCGAACGATGTTGAGGGTAGTGTTGATCCTTTGGTGTTGTAGAGGGATCTTGTTCTTTCCCTTGCTCCTGTCATTGGTGGTTGGGTCTTAGGGGGTTTTGTTGTTGATCATTTTTTTGATGGGTTGCGTGGAAGTTATCTCTGCCCCGACTAGGTGTGCTTAATGTCTGTTGCTCTGAGGGCTTATTCACATGTTTCAACTTCTTCTTTATCCCTGTGGAAAAAATATGGTGGTTATGTTTCTCTTCTCTACTTGTACCCAATTTCTTATTTCATTTTTTTGGGAGAGTCTTTTTTTTTTTTGGATTCCTTTGGAATCTCTTTGGTACGTGAGTTTCCTTCTGAGGGGGTCTATTTTTCTCTAGTTATATTTTATGACTCCCGGGTCTTTCTATGGTGAGGGGTATTTTTCCCCCTCCCTCTTGGATCCATGGCTTTGTTCGTTGTACTACATTTTTTGCATCTTCGGGTTACCCTGGTTTTTCTTATAGAGGTGGTCCTATCTTCTATTGAGGGGGAGATGGATGTGGTTGGTGGTTACCTTTCTCCTATGGAGGTGGAGCTGGATGCTACTGGTAAAGCCTGGAAGTGTTGTTGGGAGGCTGAAGAAACCTTTTCTATTGGTTGTAAGGGAGCAGATGATGGTTTGTCTGACTTCTTTCCTTTATCTCCTATGGAGGTGGAGATATTGAAAAGTAAGTTGTTCTTTGTGGAGCTCGCTTTCAAGGAAAAGGAGTGTTGTGGTTGTGGTGGTCTAGATGAGCTTGGGTTTCTCTCCTATAGAGGTGGAGAGAATAGTTGGGTCTTGTGGAACACTGTTGGAGCCTTGTGCATTGGTGGTCACCTCTCCTATAGAGGTGGAGAGAGCATTTTGGGCTCAGTTTTTTCTGATGTTGGGGCTCTATGTTTTTATCAATGTTTTAGTTGTTTTTACCAGTGATATGGAAAGGATAATTTTTTTCAAGGACTAGTGCGTTGTTGCTTGGCTGTTGTAGGCAATTTTCTTGGGTTTAAGGTCCTTGCCAAAACCTGGTTGTATAGGGTCATGGATCCCTTAAAAATCTATAGGGTTGGGTTTAAGGTCCCTGCCAAAACCTTGTTGTAGTGGGTTGTTGGTCCTATCAAAACCAATGGGTTCAAGAGTCATGTAATTCTTAGTTCTTTTCTGGGTAGCCTATTGGTTGTTGGTTGGTTGTTGGGTGGTTGAGTCCTTGTGTTGCTACTGGGTGTTTTTGTCTCTATTCTTCAAGCAACTTGTTCTTTCTTGTGTGGGTTTTGGGTAACCTCAAAACCTGATGGTTTCAGGTCCATTCAAAACCTGGTGTTAATGGTTTCGGGTCCATTCAAAACCTTTTTTTTCACTAATCAAAAACATATGAAACATATCATCTCCGCAACTCACAAAGAGGTCAATAGCTTATCGTATAGTGATTTCATGTAACCAAGGGCTAAAACAATGAAGTCAACATAAACACTCCATTTTGTAGTCCAAATAATAGATGTTTATCCTTCTCACTACATGTGACCACAAGATAAAGGAACAAAACCAAAAAGCAAGAGCATTCTCATATATTGTCAAACAACAGCTTCAAGCTACCAAAACATAACTAACTCCATGAAGATCCACAATCATGAGCTTCCAATGCCCAACATAGATCACATTATCAATATCCATGGCTTCCAATCTCATAAATATATATATATATATATAATAACTCACTAAACATTCTTTGCAACTCCACAAGCTTCCAACAACCTATAAATCCTTCTAATAGATTCCAACAAGCTGTCCAAGCTAAAAAATCAAAAACAAAGGAATACCCAAAACCTAGTTAACCTTCAACTTTTATACTGAATGTTGAAAATTCCAATCTCTATCCAAATAATCAAGTTACAAGTACAATAGATTAGATACAAGGCTTGGACTACTATAATATGAAAATATGAAACCTATATGCAAATCTGAAATTAAGTGACCTTTATGTGGAATTGCCATGAATAGATCCATCTTCTTTATGATGCTAAAATCAATCAACACAACATGCTTAATAACACCACCTTATGTAAACTTATAACAACAATAAATAAAGCATTACATCACCATAAGATAGCAGCAAAGAAGCACAAACAGGCAACATAAGAACATCACATAAAATGGGATTTACATGGAGAAACCCTTGCGAGAAAAAACTCCACCAAGAAGAGAGGAAAAGTATGCTTATTTTCAAATAAATGAGATCGCAATACATTCACTTTCATTCTCCTCTTTACTTCCAACATGGTAGCACATGAACCTCTTTATGCCTCAACATGTCCTTGTTTTGGTAGAGTAACTCTACATTCAATTGTACCTCGCTATTTCTACACCCAAGGAGTTGATTTTATAGACTTGTGAAGAGGTTTTAAGCACCAAACATGGCACCCAAATACGATTCTTCATTCCAAACGTCTCAACCTTTGGATTACCTCCTTGGAATATGAAAGGACACTAGTTTTGGCTCTCACACTTTCCCTCCAACTTGGTCACTCAAACTTAGAAATTAAGCATTACAATTAATGCAACAAAAAATGAAATAACAAGACACACTTGTCTTTTTCCAAGCACCCACTTGGAGAAGCCCACTAGTCACTATTTTGTCTACTTCACTTGTCTTCTACCATCTCATCCTAGGTGTCCACCTATGAGGACAACAATATTAAATATTCATGTTACAAGACACCTATACCATTGCTAATGAAACCCATCACCCCTTATGAACGTATTACAAACAATGGTGAGAATAAATATTACCAAATATTTTTCCAATACACACTAAGTGCCTAGGGACATTTTCCAAGGATGTTTGAACCATGGCATAGGATTTAGAAGGTAGAATCCACCGTAATCCTAACACTTCTATCTATAAAAATCCCAAAGGCATTCATTCTTTAAGGAGTCTACCATTATGATTTTTAATTATACTTACAAATTTATAATTTTGATGTCAAATGAAGTCATTTCAAAATTTTAACCATATATGATTGTACACTTATCATTTTCTTTGAAATATCAAATTGGTATGCCAATATTTAGGTGCATTTGATCAATTTCTATGTGTCGTAAGTTTTCCTTTGGAGGTTTACATCGTTTGTGTGTAATAGTGATAGGGTCTAGTGAAGCATAAGCTGGTAATTATATATTTTATAATTATGGAATGTATTCATACAAGATTGCTGAGAATTTAGGATTTCTAGCCCTTTCCTCGCTCTCGCCCTTTTTTGTCATTTTATTTCAAAATTCACAATTTTGAAGCATCAAAATATTGTATATTAGATGACACAATGTTCTCGAATGTATAAATTTAATCAGATTATAGATTAGAGAGTACTTATTTAAGGTGGAATAGGAGAATTAGGTTATTATTTTCCAAGTCTAACCCTATTATGTAGTTTCTAGTACATAAGTCCCTTTGCTGAAATAATAATCACATTGAACTATTGAGTTACCTTATAAGTCAAGACCTAACATTCGAAGCCTTGGGATAATTGAACTTTGTTCTAGAATTTAATTTTCTTTCAAGAGAGGTAAAATTATTTGTGAATTTTATCTAAGTTGTGTGAAACTACAAAACACATCAACATATCCCATATTAGATAGTTGTCTTTATGATCACTCCATAGTACTAAAATAATTCTAAAATCATTAAATGGCAAACAAATGTGTACACCACATTAATGAATGCAAATTTCATAAGAACTTCACAAAACCTTAATATTAGACTAATAACTAATATAACAACAATTAGGACCTCACTATAATATATTCAATCATAAATTTATCCAACCACATCTTCAAATTTTCAAAAATCAAAACCAAGCACTTTGAAAATGATAATTTATTTTATTTCTTTCATTAAACTGTCCAAAACATTATGGTTTACAATTTCCTCCAAATGCAATGTATAAACACCTTCCTGTACACTCAAAACATAAATGAAATGAACTAATTTAATTACAATAAACTTATCTAACTTTAACAAATAGAGGATCTTCAAAACACCATGGATGAGGACCAAGAAAGAATCCACCAGAAGATAAATGGAAGAGAGATACTTCCTAGGTGTATGAGATCCTCAAGCACCATGGATGTCCAAGGCTACTCTAATCAACCCGCAAGCTAAAGAAGAAAATTTGTGGTTCTACTAAACACTCATTTAAATTCATCTCAAAAATCTCACAAAGGTCTCACATGAGACACACATAGATCCTTACAAGGGTTTCTCACAAGGTACATAATGGTTTCACATAAAGTTTGTCACAAGAAAACTACTAGTTTCCAATTAGGCATAGCAAGATCTCTATCAATGAAGTAATCTTTATCCTATAAAAATACACGCATGCTCAAAATAAGCCTCACAAGGTACACAAGGCTTTACCCAAAAACATAGAAATCAAATCATAGGAAGCCCCACTAAAAGAAAAAGGGTTTGAACTAAATAAATCTTCTCAAATTCATATTGATGCAAACATAAGTTTGAACCAAACCATAGAGTTCAACACTCAAGCACAAATCTTTTCATTTACACAAAAGAACATTATTCACTGCAAAGATTTAATTGGATAATGAACATGAACAATAACAAGTTATGCAAGCTATAAATCATGGCAAGGCATGTCTATACTCCTTTCATACTTTGCTATAAAGAAATAATAGAAATAAATGACTTAAGAAAAGGCAAAATACCTCTCTTTGCAAGAAAAAGCCATCAAGATGAAGGAAATCATTTCTTCATTTAACCAAGCCTTTAAAGAGCATCCATAAGATTTTGTGTGAGCTCTTCAAAGATCCCAAGCAAACACTAAGAAGGAAGATCTTCTTACAACCCTCAAGAGAGCATCAACATGCTCTTACAATATACACACACTTAAAACTCAAAATGAAAATCCTTTCCCAAGCCCTCAAGAACTCCATTAGAGCTCTCTCTTCAACGCTTACTCTCAAATACCTATCCCCAAAACCAAACAGTTAAATATAAAGGAAGGAAATCCTTTCTTAAATCTAAGGGTAGGGTTATATAAAACCCAAACAAATCTCACATGCTCTAAACAATAGAGTGGTGTCATGCATCCATTCCCTCTAAGGAAGCCCAAACCAAGAAAGTCGATAAAAGTCACTCTTGTAAAATAATGCATAAAAAAAGATAATTAAAATTATCTCAACCAACCAAATGCCAAAATCAACAATGGCATCACCACTCAACAAATAAATTGAAATAAATATTAGAATATTAAACTCTCTTACAAGGTCATATGAAGGTCACACAAGCTTTTCTAACCAAGGTGGAATTAGAATTACTCCACCTCCAAAAATAAAAAAAAATAAAAAAAATCATTCAATTTGACAAGGAAGTCATTTGGTCCATTAGAAGTTGTAATGTAGAAAAATTCAACCCTACAAAAGAAATTCAAGCTTCCTTTGAGAGAGATATCAATAACATTACATTTGAGCCAACTAGCTAAGGTTTTTCGTTAAACTAATCTACTATTATAATTATGATAATTAACCATTTTAGTGTTTTAACCTTAAACAAAAATGTGTTTGTTAAATAAAAAGAAATAAACTACAATTAATTATAGAGAACTCATAAATAGAAATTATAATTTAAATATAGAAATAAAAAAAATATGGAAATTGAGGAACCTAAACTAGAAAAATTGGAACACTTTTCCTTAAACATGAGCACTTTGTGTGAACACTAGCATGATGAACTACCATTCCATATAACTAGAAATTGAAGACTCTATCCAATCCAAGAAACTAACACTTGTACATACAAGAAGGAAAAATATTAGAGTACGAAAAAATTAAAATAACTAGAATATTAAACTAACCATAATACAAACTAGTCTAACTCAAAATTCACAAAATAACAAAGAGATAAAATAGAGAAGATATCACCAAATAAATAGAAAACTTAATAATTCTCTTCTGCAATCTACAACATGAAAAGGAGAGAAATATTTTGTAACTATTTGTGCATTTGTCTTAGTCAAATCCTTTATTGGTCTTTCAACATCCAAAATACCTTATTTTTTGTATAATTCTTGGAAATGGAAAATGGTGAACACAACAACGATGCAATCACAATGCAAGAACAAAATAACAATAATAGTATTGAATCGTAGATGCCAAGATACTAAGAACACCTAGGAACTTGTTCCAAAGCTAAGACAAATCCCTATATTGGTCTTTCAACATCCAAAAAGCCTATTTTTTGTATATTTCTTGGAAATGGAAATGAACACAACAATGGTGCAATCACAATTCGAGAACAAAATAACAATAGTAGTATTGAATTATATATGCCAAGATACTAAGAACACCTAGGAACTTGTTGCAAAGCCTTTCATTTGAAGAAAATGAGAGGATTTTAAGAAGAATATCATCAAAACAATGCAAAAGGAGCAAACTCCTTTCACCTCTACCAAACCCAAAATGAATAAATGGTGTAGCCTAATATGCATAGAAAGATTCAATTAAATCAACCATGAAATACCATTCCCAAGCCAACCAACAAAAAGTTTATTTTTGAGAACATATTTGACCTTCATGGACAAATCCTTAAAAGCAATCAATAGATTTGATAGCCTCAAATCGTGCATTCTAATAGAAACCATAAACTTGTATCTTTTTTTGCAAACGAATAACTTTTGATTCAACAAAGAAAAAAATATTCAAATCTCTATCCATAAATGGCCTTGATAGACATCAAGAAGGAAAACATCCTCATTTAACTACCCAAAAAACAAAATTCTCAAATAACATTGTAATAACATTATTATGAAAGATAATGCATAAAATCATAGATCATAGAGGCACCTGAAGGATTTGAGGAAAGCTTAAGCAACTGTTGGGAGATGGGGTTTGGTTATCATAAATAATTGTTCTTGCAATGTTCAATCACTACATACACATTGGACCTTTTGGTACATACATAAGATGCATATTTATTCCACATAGCCATTGAGCATTGTATTTTCTTTGATACATACATAAGGTGCATATTTATTCCACATGGCCATTAATCATTGTATTTTCTTTCTCTTCACTGTCATTATACTATGTAAGTTGATTATTACAATTGTTGCATGGGATATGGAAATATCATTTTCAACCACCAAAACATCTTGTTGTAAACAAATATTATGCTGGATGTTTGCCCAAACTATTTGACATTTCTAGTGTTTTAAGGAATTTTTAGCAATGGTTCTCATACTAATAAGCTTATGAACTAATTACCCAATATAAATACCCTATGAATGACAATGATCATTCACATCACATCGTAATGCACTAATCACAATTTGTCTCATTATCAACATATGAATGATTTTCTAATCCTACTCACACAAGCATTCACTACGGTTTCAAAATAGTTAAGCATGACTTAATCATAATCATCAATTCACGAACATAAATTAGCATATGATATGGGGTTAGAATCATACATGATGACAATCATTCCACACCAATAAACAATTGCAACATACATGCGGACCATTATATACAATGGAGGTCCTATACCATGATGTAGCATAAGAATCATAATCAATAAGAGTACAAAAGTAGTCAGAAAAAGGGTTGAATCTTACATCTGAAGCTAAATTTTCTCTTTTGCTTGCAAATCCAACATGTAACAAATGAATTGATTTTTTTCTAGAAATATAGTGAAGCCATGGCAACCTTTAGTTAAGGTGGCACTTGATGCTATCTTGAAAAAAGTGTCCCACTTGACAAGCCTACATTTTTAGGTTTTTTCGGAACCAGAAATATAGTCTTATTTGTATTGCTTCTAGTGTGAAGGTTGGCCTTAAATATAGAAATAAGTTTCATAGTAGTTGTCGAACCAAGTGTTGGCCTTTCATGGATTGTTATCAATGATGAGTCATTAATATCATTTAGCTTCTAATCATATTGTTCAGCATCTCATCTAGCTTTTGACCCCTACCACTCATCATCTAGCCCAACATCTCATCTAACTTTTGATCCATATCAATCAGCTTATTATCCAGCGTCTAATTATACTTGGTTGCCATGTCTTTCATCCATGATTTGGTTTTTACAAAGTTTCGTAAATTGAGCTTGTGTGATCTTCTCAATCCTACCACACTTCCCCATTCAAATCTATATCATATTTGACAAGAGTTGTCATTGGCATGATGTGAAAGACTTTCCCTTCCTTCTTGTAGCTGGAGCATCCATGTCTTACTTATTGACCAAATTCAGAGAGTCACACCTTAAAAATAAATATCTATAGATCCAAAGATCAATCTTGGATAGCCACCACTTCCTCAATACTACTCAAAACTTTTATTGTCAAAGTTTTGAAAATTTCCTTGAAAAGTTTTTTGTAATGATGTGCCTAAATTAGAAAATAAGACAAGGGTAACAAAGCCGCTAAGGTAAAAAAATTCCTCTAAGCATATAGAGGAAAAACCACATAAGAACAAATCGACATGGTCCACTTTACACCCCATTTTTCAGAAAGCTCTTGAAGAACATTGTTCTGTGACACAGGTCATCATCATTGGATTCCTAAGATATGATAACAACCCTATACAAATGGTTTTCTTAAAAAATTGGAGAGAAACTCCCACATTGCCACAAGGGAGTTTGGTTTTCATAGAAAATCAACAAGAATCTCCTCCTTTGTCCAAATTGTTGCCATGATACTTACTAGTAATGAAATTACTATATCACAAGAGTAGACCAATAGCAATACGTAGAAAATCAGCACACTTACACGTGCAAAATAGAACAGTTCCACACAATACTAGTGAAATTAGAAGCAGACAAGTGAATAGTAAGTGTGCCACTTTGAGGAGGCAACCTCAACATCCTCACAATGAAAACAGAATTCACAATTTGCAGACAAGTGAATAATAAGTGTGCCACTTTGAGGAGGCAACCTCAACATCCTTGCAATGAAAACAGAATTCACAATTTAAAATTAAAAATAAACCGCTAACTTATATATACTAAAATTAGGCTATGGTGAACCCATAATCCCAATAAGCTAAATACTGCCATAATTATGAAGTCTAGAAATTATCAAAGTTTCGAAGTATAGGTTGTATCAGCCACTCCATAACCCAATACATCTAATAGGCTAGGGACATAACACTTATCATGCCTTGGGATTTTGCTCAGTTTGGGGGCAATGCAGCGTTGGCAAGGAAAATCAACAACTGATCAACAAAAAAAATGTCGTGAAATTCTAGTTTGAAAATGATATACCAGATTAATGGGAATGTTCATCTTCTGCATGAGTAATGGTTTGCCGAAGTTGATGGATTTTGCTGCTTCTGTCAATTTAGATGAATAATCTCAATCATATAAGCTTTCTGCCTCAGTCTTAGCATAATGCCGATTGTCAGGGAGAGATGTATGCAAAGGAGTATAGACATACATACAACTGAGAGTAGTTTAAGGCCATACATTCTTCTAGAAGTTCCAACACACTGGATGATGTAGGATTTCTTTCAACATTGTTTCCAAGGTCAACAGATTTAAGAAGGCCTATATGTATTTAGAATATCTAGGAAGTTGATTTTTAATAAAATATGTTATTTCATCCAAAAAATCGATAAACTGAGGATGTTCATAAACAATCAAATTAAGATTCTTTAGAAAATGCAAAAGTACAGAGAATATAAAACCTGAGGCTGTTCATGAACAATCAAACTAAGATTCTTTAGAAAATGCAAAGATACAAAGAATATAAACAAACTGCTAAAAACAACAGCAAAAAAGGAAAGAAGGTCCAGACCAAAGAAAATTGGGAGGCATCGCTGGACGCTCTGTTGGAGAATTGGGACTTGATTATTTAAGCTTTCCTTGGGTCCTTGGTGCTGTTTCTTTTGGTTGCTGGTTATGCTGTCTCTCGGCTTTTGTTTTTTTGTTTTTTGCTGTTCTGTCTCTGGCAGGCCTGTGTGCCTCTGTTTTTTATTTCTGTTTAATGTTGTCTTAAACTCTTGGGTCGGGGCCATTTCTCTGCTTATCTTATAAAAAACAAGCTGCTAAAAACAATGGGCTCAGCTATATTCCTCCTACAATTCATTGTAAGTGGTTAGCAATAAGTCTGATACTGTCTGAACAATAAAGCAAACATTCATGATGAAATGGCCAGTGAGAAAAGATAAAACTATAAGAACAGAGGTACTTTAATCACTTTTTAATTCTGCACCAAAAATAACAGAACTGCATACGACTCTTGACAAGAATTAACATTGTCTATCAAATTACATACTAAGGAAAATGCCTGGAGGAAATCAATTGTTGACCAACATATTTACTCTGGTACTCTTTTCTATACTCTTAAGTTTCCATGCATGGATAAATATTGGCATTACCTATAAAAAAACTAGGGAAAATGCCTGGAAGAAATCAACTGTTCCCTAACATATTTTATTCTCGTTCTCTTTTCGATACATGTACTGTTAAGTTTCCATATATGCATACATATTGGCATTATCTATCAGAATACTTACTATGTAAAACGCCTGGAGGAAATCAATTGTGCATTGATATATTTACTCTGGTACACTTTTCTATTCATGCATTCTTAAGTTTCAATATATGCATAAAAAGCAGATCATTTCATTCAAAACATGAGTAGAATTTTGACACCATCCAAGGAAATCACAATCAAGATATAATGTGAGAATCAGAAAAGTTAGTGATCAATTTCAAATATATATTTCAGAGGATTCTAACAGCAATCACACAAATTTTCAATTGTAAATTGTTTCCTAGGTTTTGGATTAAGCAACTTCAGATTGCATACAAACATGAATAAGAATGTATTACAGTATTACGGTTCATAATTCATGCTCATAATTCCTCCTGAACAAATTCATGTTTATCAAACCATAGTATACTTCAATACTTTTACAAACTTCTCAAAGCGGCAAAAGTTTAGCTGCAAATTTCAGTTCTCTAGTCCTTTCATATATACATTTCACTTTTATTGATGGGCTGATATTCCGGCACAGGTTAGGACAAGAAAAAAATCACAATGAACTGTGAACACCATCAACAAATTAAAATTTTGAAATTATTCTTTCAAAAGAAAACAGTATACAGACTTTGAATATTTGAAGAGAGAAAACTTAAATATTTAAAGAGATAAATCACAAGATATAACAGATTCTATTAGATAAAAACATGAACAAGGATGTATATAATTCATGGTTCCTGCTCACAAACTCCTAAATAAACATTTCAATATTATCAAGCCATATGATACACTTAGATATACTTCCAAGAGACTAAAATTTAGCCATTATTATTTCCGCTTGTGAGTGTTTGTACATAGACATTTCACGTTTATGAAGGGCTGACATTCTGGCACCATCCAGGAAGAAAAGTTTCACAATGAACTGTGAACACCATCAACAAATTAAAAAATTGGAAATTATCCTTTCAAAAGACTGACAGCATACAGACTTCAACATTTCAAGAGATAAATCACTTGAGTATCAACAATCTTTGAAAACATCGTTGGCAACCTTACCAAAAGTTGCTTGTCTGCATTTTGCTGAAAATGTTCGACCATTATATACTTGATACAGCACTAGCTCTGACAGAATTCAGTGTGTCGAACCATTTGAAATTCACCATTTTATGCTAGCAAGTGGCGTTGCATAATAAAATACATAGAACCATTCTCCAAAAATTCCTCCAATTCTGATTGCACAAGTGGAGATCCCTATCACCAAGCCTGCCATTGTGAGTGAGGATCGAACCAAACTCCCTCAGTAGGATAGTGTGAGTAGAGACCTGGCAGCAAGTCAGGACTATTTGAAAGAGGAGGAAACTCTTCCCAGCTTTGTGTTTCAACATCATATAATACAACATTCTTTGAATTCTCTGATTCAACAAAATAGATCATGTTTCCTCTTCCTTTTGCTTGAACAGATTTTGATCCTAGCCTACTCAAAAACAAAATCCTACCCTGAATGGCATTCAATTCAACCCACTTCATATGCACAGAATCAAGCTTGAATATCCAAATCCTCTTTCTTGCCACAGGGTATACATCCTTAGGTTCCTGAGGATCGTCATTACAACTTTCTTCGTCATCTGGACCAGACCACCATGGGCCAACGATCCTCAAAACCATCAAAAGATCACCCTGAGAGTCAACTAAGTACAACCTCGGTGTCTTCTTGAGGTTCACGTTGAAAATTCCAGGCCTCTTCACAGTCAAATCCTTCCACACGCTCTCCTTTAGATCAAACATCTTCAAAATACCCCAATTCTTGTGAGTTATGCAGTAAAGCCGGTCATCACACAAAACAGCATCAGTAACACCCTTGAGCAGTTTTGAAGAAGTATGAATATCTGATCTTGTCCACCTACTGCTATTAGGCTGGTGTGTCCTCAACGTCAAACTGTTCCTCCCACGTACAACAACCAACAACCGATAATCCATTGAAATAGGATTCATGGAAAACGTGACCAATTTAACACGACCTTGGAGTGCAGGAAGCTTAGTCCGGATTCCATTAATGGGATTAAAAAGATAAAGCTTTGCATGCCCAGGATCTTCTTTATACAGGCACAAAATGCCCCCAGATGCTGCAACACAGACAGTTCTCCGAAAAGGTTTTGCCTCAATCTTGTGCCAACTGTTCAATGCAAGATCGAAAACCCAGCGCCCATCCCCCCCATTTTCCCTGCACGGAAGCATCAGCCATGGAGTATCGGACTCATGGTAAGGCAAAGAAAGCCACCGCCACCTCTTGCAAACTGCCCGTGCCCTAATTAGCCCTGTAAATGGCAAATGCCCTACAATAGCATCCAAGAGCTCGCAAGGCATAGACCCCCAGATCCCTGCATCCATATTTACATTTAGGGTTTTTCTCCTCTTATTACTGATGCGAAAACCCTCATCAGAATTTTCCTCTGAGAAAAAGTTCATCCAGGTCTCTCCTAATTCAGAATTGAGATCACCCTGAATCTGGTGCACTGCCGCAGAAGATGAAACCCTAAGGCTAGGATTTTCAAATGAAACCTTAGGCCTAGGGTTTTCACTGGAAACCTTAACCTTAGGGTTTTTATTTGACACCCTATGTCCAGACTTTTCATCACCCGTTTGAATCTCCGCTTCCTGAGACGAACTGGGAATTATGGGTTTGGGCCACAAATCAATCGTTAAAGAATTTGGCCGAATTGGGTCTTCGAAATGAAGACTTTCCATATTGGCGTCCATGCTGTACCTCTGCAATTTAATCAAATAGCCTAAACTTTTGACAAAAAAATGAGATTTACTCGGTAGCTTCTTTAGAGAATACCAGCTAAACAAAAAACCAATGGGGAGCCTCTCAAGCCCGAATTGATTGCAGGATCTGCCCTGCCCGTGTTATTTGCAGCTAATCCAACCCGATCTGCTACGGAAGAATTGGAATGGAGCAGCAAGTTAAAGATCACATTTTTTTTTTAACAGAGAAAGGCGAGGTTATAATATCTATTCCATCTATACACATACTATCCACGATGCACGGACATGGCAAATTAAAGACCAATTATAATGAAACCGACATTTAATTTTTATTCAAACTTTACTCAATAGGTTCACCATTAATGCGAATCTGATACAAGTTTCCCGACCTTTCACCAGAGCGGCTCATATAAGTGGTGCAGAGATGGTCATTCCAGATGCGTGGAATACATTCGTTCCCTTCTCTGCACCAATTATTTCAGCGACCTCATAGAATTTTTTTTGAGTTCCTATTTTTTTGTTTTTTGGGTGGGTAATGTTTGAAAAGATCCCGACTACCTAAGTGTGGACTTTAATCTTTCATGGTGACAGTGTATTGTACCGGAAATGTCTTTCCAGAATTTGCTGGATTCAGATTTTACTAAATGTTTTAAAAAATTCAACCAATATAGTTTTGAATTTTTATTATCTATTATTTTGGTCATATGTTGGATAGCTTAATCTGTTACCTACTTCTATGGATTTTAATTTCCGCTTTATAGAACCTCCCTTTTGACTTAATTTTTAAAGCCTTGTAAGTTAGTGGAAGTTTTAGATGTGCTTAAAATAAGTATAGATATTTTAATATTATTTGTTTTCTATAGATAAGTGTCGTTTAAATTGATATTTTATTTTTTAGATAAATGTATTTAAGATATTTATATTAGTTTATAATTTTATTAATTTATTTTTAATTTTAATTGTAAAATGTTATATTTATATTATTTTCTATTTGGTTTTGTGTTTAGTTTAGTAGAATAATTTATATGAAGAACACATTGATAAGTAATTAGCTTAGGCTACATATAGTGTGAGATTTGAGTATGGTAAAAGCTTCCAAAATATTAGGTAAAAGCCTCCAAAATCTCACTTCACATAAAAGACACATAAATATTGATTTGACAATTGGACGGGAACATTCTAATTTCATTTGGAGTGTTTTTTGTCAATTTGATGGCAACTTTCTTTTTTCATTTGCTTTGGTTTTAAATTTGTATGCAAATATTTCAATAATACTTAATTTTTTAAGGAAAAAATCTAGATTTGTCCGAGTTTATTTCATTCTATTATTCAACGCTTATTATTAATTGTTTAATCCAGTCACATGCAACTAGAATTTGCAATGCATCTGGTGGTACTCTCAAATTTTGCAAATTTGAAGTGCTCACATTGAAAATTTTGCCTCTACACTTTCAGGAGTGCACCTGAAAATCTGCCTAAATGGCCTATTTTGGAGGGTCATATTTCAGAGCTTGTTGATTTTCAAGCCAAATCCATTAGGGGACCCACTCATGTGACATATGTGAACGTGTATGTCAGTTTTCAGCTTCCCATGATAAGTTTTGTCATGGTTTTGAGAAGCGAAGTTGAAGGGTTTTGACACTTTTTTGTTGTTTGCAAACTTTCAGTTTTGCAAAGTGGCATCGTGTTCAAATTAATTTTCACAAATGGTTGACTGTCAAGCCAAAAGGATTGTTGCTCTCCATTCTCCCCATATAAATGTACTCCCTTGTCAAGTTGTAGAGCCTCATGACAAGATTTGATATTTTTACCAGGTCAAAAGCAAACACAATTTGTTCAGTTTTACACCTGCATTTTCTAGAAATTTTTAGGGAGGTCAACTTTGACCTTTAATATCTTTTGATGAATTATGATTCAAGCAAAGCCCTCTTGTACACTCACTCAATGATCCCAAATGAGCTTACGTTCCTAGTGGTAGCTCGACAGGAGTTGATTTGATATTTTTTTTTGAAATGGCAATTTGGTGAGCCCGGGTTGGTTCTGAACATATGCAGATGCATAAAAGTTTAACTGGGAAACTTTGGCATTTAATAACTTTCACCTCGGGATCTCTTTTTTTGAACCATCTTTTTCACTCCATTCTCGGGTCAAAAGTCTACATGCCTACAAGTTTTCATGGCTCTAGGAGGTTGTTTGACTATTTTTCCAGAGTGATTCCAAGGCCAATTGGACCAGTTTTGACCATTATTCAAATATGCCAGAAAACAAGTTTTAATGACAACCCAGTTCATCTTTTCACCTCAGATGCATTTAGAGGTTGTGTCGGATCAATTCAACATGAAACTTGTCTGAACACAAAAAAAAATAGTCAGGCCCACAAGGAGACCCGACATGTGCATGCAAATGAGGAGGGATTGCAATGGAAGCTAGATGATGATGCTATAATTATTGATGAAGTTGATAGGGGATACATTTCAAACAAACAAAAACTCATCAAATACTTTGTGTCTTCTTGGCAACATGAAAACAAAGAAAATATGACTGGTTTCCTGTACAAGTTGATTCAAACTTGGTACTCTTTCCAAGCAAAGTCTTACAACATCAAGATCAAACTTTAAGGATTGGGAGTAAAATTTCAGCAAATAAGCAACATATTGACTATTGCATTCAATTAGGGACAATTGACATATACAATAGGAAAATAGAACAAGAGTGCCTTTTTTCAAGGGCATCAAAAGTGAGTTACTAACATAGCATTTTGTGGTGATCAAGTGGACTTTTTAGCAAAATGCAATCCCATATGGCTATGTTCTTTGCATTCAAAAAATGGAGGTTCATTATGTGAAGGGAATTATGCTCACCTTCAATAGTGTTGATGTATATGGTACAATAACTAAAGGAGGGATCCAAAGCAATGATGCAACACACCGTTTGAAAGGGTTTGAGAATATGTTGCAAAGATTGGCACATAAAAGGGAATGTTCTTGTTGTGCATAACAATGGTCAGGTCTTTTAGCCATTTTTGTGGCGCATAGACTTGGAAATGTCTATGTTACTGTGCATCCACCATGCCAGCTGAAAGAAATGTGCCATCATGCTACTTGAAGGGACAACTCAGGGAAGTTTCTTAATATGCTCATGGCAGAGCAAGAATATGGTGCCAGTTGAGAATAATTTTGGGGTTCCATAATTTGGTAGTGGTAGACCCTGATATCAAGTAGAGGCAGCTTCGTTATATTGTCACACTCCAGTTGAAGCTTTGGGTTACCACAACCTCTGCCCTCGTGCTCATTGAATGGGGATGGTTCGATAGGGAAAATCAAATCTTTTCCATAAGCACATGGACGATGCTGGCGGAAATGCTCGTGTTCTATGCTTGAGCTAGAATATACAATGAAGTGGGCCAATGGAAGGCTCAAATGGTGCAACCAAAAGGTGATGGAATGCAGATTGAAAATGTATTAATTTTACATAAGGGTGTAAGGAACAACCTGCACTCTGTAAAGGGTTGGCAGAGGCCAGGTATTGTTTGTGATGATGGGGGCCATCGTGCTGGAAAATAGTTAGATTTTTCTCGGCTCAATCAAGAGCTCATGGAGAAGATCAAAGTTGCTTGTGGATTGTTGCAAGCATTTCTCTTACCGCCATGATTGGAGTGTTGAGGAGTTGCAAAGAAGAGATGAGTTAGGGCAAGCAAGTTGATCGACAACCTGTATTGCACAAGGGAGCAGGATGAATCTCCACCATAACTCGTAGACCCTGCGCAAATTTTGGTGACATCACAAAAATGTTGCGTGGTTTACGAGATTAGGCTGCGTGGCAAGTGGGTCTTGTGAATATTTGAAATTCCCTGTGAGGATCTTTGTTTGTTTTAAAAGACAAAACATCAAGGCATTAAATGCTTCTTGATGGTAATATTTAAATGGGTTGTCATGTTAAAGTAAAACACTTTAGAGAATGAAGTAAATTGAAATTGCTCAATAAGAATGAGTTTTCATTTTTAAAAAGAAAATCTTAAATATATAGTGAAATCAAAGGAAGGGCTTTATTTGCCTGATGATCTAAAATATTCAAGATATTTTGCTCTTTAAAATATTTTTTTTAAATGATGTGAAAATTAAAAGGGCATAGGTGAAAATAAGTGCAGTAGGGTAAAGGTAGATTGAAAGACTTCCACAGGAGAGATAAATTTTCACTATAGAGCAAAAACGAAGGAAATATGAAGATTTTCACGTGGAAAATAAGGGAATTTTTTGTTGCATAGTCAATGTGATTTTTCTACAGCTGGGTAAAATTGTGAAATTATCCACATGGAGAAATTTTTTGTTGCTGAACAACTTGGAGCAAAGGCAAATTGAGAGGCAAAGTCTGTTACAAGGAAGAGAGAAGAGAGTGGCTTTTATTTTTATAAATTAACGGTGGATGGAGCTTCCAGATGTCTTCAACGAATTAACTTTTGGAGTTTTCTTTTCTTCTATATCTATTTTTTCTCTTCTGATTGTAAGGGTTACAATTTTCTGAAAAGCTCTACAAGGTAGGCAGAAGTTCTAGGTAGATTGTAAAGCTAGGGTGAAATATAATTGTTAGTCAATTAATCTAAGGTTTTTGTGTTTTGAATTGAGATTTATGAATACATTTTATCCAATAACTGTCTCCACTGTTGAGATGTAGAACTCCTTTCAAGTCAATAATTAAAGATTACTTAGTTTTTTTTCATGCACATTCACTGCATTTGAGTTACATTTATTGTTGCCTTTTGTTCATTGAATAATGTAATTACTTTAATGAATGTTAGTTGCATTTGGCATTACCTATTGTTCAGGGAATAATTTAATTGCTTCAACAAATATGACAGGAGTGTTGTGTTTTCAAGTGGATTTGTAAGAATGGTTACCAGATAAAGCTTCAATGGTCTTGTTGTCATAATGTGATAACATTTTCAGAGACCTTCAAAACATGTCTAACATTGTAGTATGAAGTGTTGGTTATATAAATCTATAGCCCTCTTTTGGCACTGGTCAATCTTCATTCTTTTGTTGTTTTCAGCTTGGTCCCAAATTATTAAATCATAAACCATTTTAATTTTGTATTTTGGGTTATGTGTTTGTCATGTCCTCCATGCTGGTTAATGAAATTCACTCAATTTTAGCCAATATTGAGTGATATTTTATGTTTCTTAGCATAATTATGTGAGAGAATTATCTGTTAAGCAATATCCTATTAATTGTGTGTCTAAATCTTTAGGTGTTGCTAAAGGGTCGCCCCCCTAGGTCCTACAGAGCTTGAAGTGTAGGGGAAATGTGTTCTAATCCCATTTCCTGTCAGTTGGTCAAATCCATATTTGAGTTTGAACATAAGAAATTGGCTAGTCTTTAGGATTCATTTGATCTGTTGATTTGGAACACCAACAGATTGACGACTCTGGTAGGGATAATTTTGAATCTCCAAGTGCAGAATGATAATTCACAGTCATATTATGTGTTAATCTGAATTTGACTCAAATATTGAACGATTTCAATCTTGGAGGAAGAAGTTGTTGCAGTGAACCTAAAGATTTCATGATATGTGGTGCTTTGTTGGTGAAAGGAACTCATAAAGGAATTTATTTGTAAAAGGGCTTAATATTGTTTGAAGTTTAGTCCTCTTTGAAGAAAGGTGGTGACTCTGTCAAAAGAACCTGTTGAAGATTTGAAGACAAGTTCCAGATCTAAAATATTTCCAATCAAGAAGACAATGTGCAGTAGCTGCAATATTTCCAAGTATTCTTCATTTTTGGTTTTCAAGCAATTTGTGTGTGGAAACCATATTTGAAGTTCTAAATTTTTTTGGCTCCCTATTGAGTGAATTAGCACTAAGAAAGGGAAATGACAGTAATGTTGAGTTTGCATACTTTTGAATTATAATTTACAGCCTATGTATTATGTTGGAGAAGTATGCTTGTTTTTAAATTTGCCCACTAAAGTAGATCTTAGGTGTAAATTCATTTGAATTATGCATTGTGGTGTTCTAAGATCATGATGAAAGCTAGAAATAGGGCAGTGAATGATCAACTGTAGAGTTGATGTTTGAATTTTAAAAAAGGAATGTCAAAATGCATTAGTATATGTATCCTAGTATGGTTCTTGGTGCAACCATGGTTTGTGATCAGTCCTAGCCAGGTTGTCAAAGAAATTTTAGCACTGAAAGGTGCAGAACCAAAAATTTCAATGAGATCAATGGTTACCCAAATGTCATTCCAACTAAAGTCAGAGATAAATTACCAAAATTCATTGGTGATAAGTCTGAGTCAACGAAAAAATATTTGTAAGAATTCAATAATGTGATGGATTACTATGAGATAGATCATGAGGATGTGATCATGAGTCTATTTGTTCAGTCCTTAAGAGGAGATGCAAGAGATTGGTTCTCTTATTTACAATCATCTTCTATCTATTCCTTGAAAGAATTCAAAGCAGTGTTCATGGAGTAGTACATTTGGTGAAAGGATTGATCTAGTCTTAATAAGAAAAAGGTTCATGAACATGGAGAAAGGAGAAGATGAATTAGTCCCCTCTTTTAATCTCATATTTTCAAAGATAATATGAGAGATCCTTGCAAGCATAAGACCAAATGATGTTGAATGTTTGGTCATGTACTTAGGAGCATTTGACAAAAATATGAGTTATGTTTTAAGGGATAAAGAACCTACAACCCTACACCAAGGATATCAAGAACAATTTGAGATATTCAATAATGAAAGGACATAGGGTTGTGAGTGTTGGTCATCCTAACACACCTCATGTAAATAGAACTCATGGATCAGATAATATAAATACTTGTCAGGATGGTAATGTTGTTCATGGTCCAATTTCTCCATCATCACAACATGTTGGTCATAGTGAGTTCCATGTTAAATAACATCAATATTTGAGCAATGCTGATCAAACATCTTTTCTTCAAGGATTGTCTAAAATGAAAAGATGCAAAGGAGAATCACCACATGATTTGTTCTCAAGGTTTTTGGATGCCTTGTTGAAAGTCCCCATAAATTTTAGACCTGAGGATTCAATGTGTGTTGATTTATTTTGTGAGATCTATGACTCTGGGTTGAGTTCCTTGCCAAGAAATTTGAATCCTTGTAGCTTGGACAAGGTGTTTGATTAGATAAATACTGTTGAACTAGCTTAGCATAATTATGCACAACATGTGGTATCTTAGAATAAAGATAGTAGCTATCTTATTGCAAAAAATCATAGCATGATACACAAGTTTGAAAATAGTGTATCATAAAATGAAGATTTGTGTTGTATGAATGAGGATATTGACTCTAATTAGCTCATAATCAACACATGTGCAGATCTGTACAACAGTGATGAAGGAGAAGATGTATGGTATGATGGTAGAATAAATATGCTTGAAGGTTCTTCTTGTAATATCTTGGGCGATGAAGAAGTAAGAGAGATACAACACATCATTCCATGTCATGTTTTCGTTAGTGAAGATAATGCAAGTGCTGATGGAATCTCATCACAAATCAGTGATCAAGACATTAAAGATAAAATTTCAAGCACTCACTTTGAAAAATCTGAGTTTGGTTTATGTAGTGAAGAGTCTACTTGTGATGAGGATTTTAATGATAGCAATACTGATTGCTTTTCTGTTGATTATGAATGCTCCTATAAGGATGTCCTAGAGGTACTTTCTTCACCTAAAGAATATAAAGACATGAATACTCATGAAATCACTTGCCCACAAGCGAGGGATCAAATTGCACTTGATGCATGCCTGGAGTATAATTTAGGTTTGTTATCAATGGAATGTGTCAATTCTGTGAATGATGAAGAATTTGAACATAAGAATATGTGTGTTCAATTTGTTGATCCTGAACATAGTTCTAGTAATGATGAAGATGTTGATGAACATGTTGATATCCCAGCTGCCCATGATTGCTTCTGTGAAGCAAACTTTGAAAGTTTAATTACACATGAAAAGGATGATGTGTACATTGATGAAGGAAGGGGTTCATTATTGGATGGTCAAGTTTTGCATTATGAGAAGGGTGAAGCCAAAATAGTGGTTTACAATTCAAATTAGGAAGGAAAACTCACAAAAAATGACCCCAAGGCAAAAAAAGTGATTTTAGGGGTTCGTACGAACCTTCTTGTTCGACCGAACCAAAAATGGGTTTGATTAAACCAAGGTTCAACCAAACCCCTTTGAATTTTGGCCACCAAAAAAAACATTACAATGCATGGGAAAGGGGTTTGATCGAACCTCTTTGAAGGGGTTTGCTCGAACCCCTATGGGTTCAAACGAACCCCCTTATCCCTAATCCCCCATTTGAGACACAAAAAAACCCTAAATTTTGGCACTTCGGAGCTCAAGTTGAGGATGAAAATGGAGGAATCTTCACAAACCCAACTAGAATTAGGTAGTCCTCAGAACGAGCTATCCAACGAATATAATTTTAATATGTTTTGGTTTTATTATGTATGCGTTTTTTTAGTTATATTAAACATAGGTTTTTCATCGAAAATCAAGCTCTCTGTTTTGCACATGTGGAAAAATAGCAGATTATCAAAATAATTTTTTTAAAAATACATTGAGGCTGGGTACTGATGCCCTTGATCCATTAAAAAAAAAAAAGAATTTTGATTCATACAAAAAAATTTATGTTGTATACAGTCCGCCTATGTCTAAATTGCAATTTGTTTGACTTTGAAACTTGATTAAGGAAAAAATATTCAATAAAAAACTACGAGACCAAATGAAAGTGCTATATATCATAGTTACAAATCTAAATTCAAAAAAAATAGAATTTTATCCTTTATATAGAAAAAAAATTATGTTGTATACGGCGAGCGTCACTTTTTTTAAATGTTGTTTTATGAAAAAACCAGTTTTTGTGGGAGATGGAAAAAAAGTGCAATCTGATTCCAAAAATTTTGAAAAAAATATTTTTAGAATCTACAGACAAAATGTGATGAGACTCTAGTTTGCATCATCCTCAAATTCCTCATGGTTTAGCCGCTATAGGTTCCCGAATATGAAGATTTAGTTAAAAATAATAATTGCAGTGTCCAGTTTGGCCAAAAATTGTAAACCACTTGTGGGATCACCCAAAAACACATGGATCTAGGGTCAGGATTATTACCCATTGGTAATGTGAAATAATCTGATGGATTTGCAAATTGTGTTGACATTAAAAAACCTTTTGATTAATGTGTAGAGAGGCCATATGATGCAGATGATAGTGGGTGTGATGTTAGTAAATATGAGATTGAATATGGGTCTTTCTTTGATGACCTCTCTCATCTTCATAGTTTGAAAATGGACATGTTTGCTTTGAATGAAGAACACATTAGTGTGCAAGGGAATGGAGGTTCTAGCTCTATTGTTGGTGAACAATTTTCAAATAATAGTGAATCTCTGGTAAATAGGTCAATATGCTTATCAGCTGAAAGTGCACATGAAGTTACTATTGTATATGAAAGTCTTTTTGTTGAACTTGTCAATCTTGAAATTGGTGGCATTCAAAATGAGTCACATTGAACATGTTATGAAAAATCAATGTGAACTTTTTGGCTCAAGCTTAAATTTTAAATTATTTGAATCTTTGTTTGGAAGATTCCATATCGACTTGCATAGTGGTATGAAGAATGATTCTGACAAAATGTGTGAACCTAAGGTAGAGAACACTTCCTATGCAATGGATGCTGACGTTTTTGTTGAATGCCATGATTTGAATGAAAACGAAAGTACTTTTGGTGTTGATAAACCTAATTTTTAGAATGTTGAAACACATGATAATGTGTTTGGGTTGTGGTGTTGGGATGATGGTAAATTGACCTGTGATACAATTCAGCTAGAGGAGTTACAAAGGTGTGCATGAACTTTTTTCAACACAAGAGGATTGCACATTGTTCTTCATCCATGATATCTCCTCTGAACATGATCATTATGAGGGTGTTAATGAATATGATAATACTGTGTATTCAAGTAGTCTTGATCACTATTCTCATATGTTTCCACTTGATATAAAATCAAAGAATGAAGATAGAGGAATTGATGTGGCCTATGTAATTTGGTTGTCATATGATAAGAAAGTTGAACAGAAATCAAGTTTACACTTGTACAAGGGCAACTTGATATTGATGTTCGCAAAGATGCAGTCACTCATGTTGTTGTGGAGTGATTGAGGCAAGCATGAGTTGAGGGAGATCAAATTTTTTAACAGATTGGTGTTTGACAAAGGTAAAAGTTGACTCCCCTTTTCATTTGGTGACCTAGGGTAACCAAGTGAAGTTGAAATAGAGGTTGAATAAATGAGCAGTTTGAGAGCACCTAACAGACTTAGTATTTGGTCTACTCTCCAGAGACCGGGTTCTTGCTATGCCCACAGGGGGCATACATCGGAGCCACTAGTGGCACTCTCAAATTCTGCAAATTTGAAGTGCCCACATTGAAAATTTCCCCTCTGCACTTGCAGGAATGCACCTGAAAATCTGCCTAAATGGCCTACTTTGGAGGGTCATATTTCAGAGCCTGTTGATTTTCAAGCCAAATCCATTAAGGGATCCACTCATGTGACATATGTGAACATGTATGCCAGTTTTCATCTTCCCATGATAAGTTTTGTTAGCATTTTGAGAAGCGAAGCTGAAGGGTTTTGACACTTTTCTGTTGTTTGCAAACTTTTAGTTCTACAAAGTGGCCTCTTGTTTAGGTTAATTTTCACAAATGGTTGACTGTCAAGCCAAAAGGATTGTTTCTCTCCATTCTAACCACATAAATTTACTCCCTTGTCAAGTTGCAGAGCCTCATGACAAGATTTAATATTTATACCAGACCAAAAGAAAACATAATTTGTTCAGTTTTGCACCTGCATTTTCTGGAAATTTTCAGGGAGGTCAACTTTGACCTTTAATATCTTTTGATGAATGATGATTCAAGAAAATCCTCTCGCACACTCACTCAATGATCCCAAATGATCTTATCTTCCCAATGGCATCTCGTCAAGAGTTGATTTGATAATTTTTCGAAATGGCAATTTGGTGAGCCTGGGTTGGTTCTGAACAGATGCAGATGCAAAAAATTTTAACTGGGCAACTTTGGCATTTAATAAATTTCACCTCAGGATATCTTTTGCCAAACTATCTTTTGCACTCCATTCTCAAGTCAAAATTCTACATTCCTACAAGTTTTCATGGCTCTAGGATGTTGTTTGACTATTTTTCCAGAGCGATTCCAAGGCCAACTGGACTAGTTTTGACCACTATTCAAATATGCCAGAAAGCAAGTTTCAATTACAACCCAGTTCATCTTTTCACCTCAGATGCACTCAAAGGATGTGTTGGATCAATTTAGCATGAAAATTGTTTGAAAACAAAAAAAAATTAGTCAGACCCACAAGGAATCCCGACATGTGCATGCAAATGTGGAGGCATTGCAATGGAAGCTAGATGATGATGCTAGAATTATTGATGAAGTTGATAGGGGATACATTTCAAACAAACAAAAACTCATCAAATACTTTGTGTCTTCTTGGCAACATGAAAACAGAGAAAATATGACTAGTTTCCTGTACAAGTTGATTCAAACTTGGCACTCTATCCAAGCAAAGTCTTACGACATCAAGATCAAAATTTAAGGATTGGGAGTAAAATTTCAGAAAATAAGCAACATATTGACTATTGCATTCGATCAGGGACAATTGACATCTATAATAGGAAAACAAAACAAGAGTTCCTTTTTTCAAGGGCATCAAAAGTGAGTTACTAACATAGCATTTTGTGGTGATCAAGTGGATTTTTTAGCAAAATGCAAGCCCACATGGCTATGTTCTCTACATTCAAAAAATGAAGGTTCATTATGTGAAGGGAATTATGCTCACCTTAAATGGTGTTGATGTATATGGTACAATAACTAAAGGAGGAATCCAAAGGAATGATGCAACACACCATTTGAAAGGGTTTGAGAATATGTTGCAAAGCTTGGCACAAAAAAGGGAATGTTCTTGTTGTGCATAACAATGGACGGGTCTTTTAGCCATTTTTGTGGTGCATAGACTTGGAAATGTCTATGTTACTATGCATCTAGTGTGCCAGCTGAAAGAAATGTGTCATCATGTTGCTTAAAGGGACAACTCAAGGAAGTTTCTTAATATGGACATGGTGAAGCAAGAATATGGTGTCACTTGAGAATAATTTTGGGGTTCCATAATGTCATAGTGGTAGACCCTAATATCAAGTAGAGGCAATTTTATTATATTATCACACTCCAGTTGAAGCTTTGGGTTACCATAGTTGTTGCCCTCGTGCTCATTGAATGGGGATGGGTAATTAGGGAAAAACAAATCTTTGCCATAGGCGCATGGAGGATGTTGGCAAAAATGCCTTTGTTCTATACTTGTGCTAGAATATACGATGAAGTGGGCCTATGGAAGGCTTGAATGGTGCAGCCAAAAGGTGATAGAATGCAGATTGAAAATGTATTAATTTTACAAAGGGTGTAAGGAAGGACCTGCACTTTGTAAAGGGTTGGTAGAGGCCAGGTATTGTTTGTGATGATGGGGGCCATCGTGCTGGGAAATGGTTGGATTTTTCTTAGCTTGATCAAGAGCTCATGGAGAGGATCAAAGTTGCTTGTGGATTGTTGCAAGCATTGCTCTTGCCACCATGATTGAAGTGTTGAGGAGTTGCAAAGAAGAGATGAGTTAGGGAAAGCTAGTTGATTGACGACCTGTATTGCACAAGGGAGCAAAATAAATCTCCACCACAGCTTGTAGACCCCGCACAACTTTTGGTGACATCATGAAAATGTTGTGTGGTTTACGAGATCATGTCATGTGGCAAGTGGGCCCTGTGAATATTTTAAATGTCTAGTGAGGATCTTTATTTGTTTTAAAAGAAAAAACATCAAGGCACTAAATGCTTCTTGATGGTAATATTTAAATGGGTTGTCATATTAAAGTAAAACACTTTAGAGAATGAAGTAAATTGAAATTGCTCAATAAGAAAGGGTTTTCATTTTTAAAAACCAAAATTTAAATATATAGTGAAATCAAGGGAAGGGCTTTATTTGCTCGATGATCTAAAATATTCAAGAGCTTTTGCTCTTTGAAGCCAAATTTTTTAATGATGTGAAAATTAAAAGGGCATAGGTGAAAATAAGTGCAATAGGGTAAAGGTAGATTGAAAGACTTCCACAAGAGAGATACATTTTCACTTTAGGGCAGAAATAAAGGAAATGTGAAGATTTTCACAGGGAAAATAAGGGAATTTTTTTTGCATAGTCAATGTGATTTTTCTACAGCTGGGTAAAATTGTGAAATTCTCCACATGGAGAATTTTTTTGTTGTTGAACAACTTGGAGTAAAGGAAAATTGAGAGGCAAAGTTTTTTACACGAAGGAGAGAACAAAGAGGCTTTTCTTTTTGTAGATTAACAATAGATGGAGCTTTTAGATGTCTTCAATGGATTAACTTCTGGATTTTTCTTTTCTTCTATATCTTTTATATCTCTTCTGATTGTAAGGGTTCCAATTTTTTGAAAAGCACTGCAAGGCAGGCATAAGTTCTGGGTAGATTGTAAAGCTAGGGTGAAATATAACTGTTAGTCAACTAATCTAAGGTGTTTGTGTTATGGATTGAGCTTTATGAATATATTTTATCTAATAATTTTATGCACTGTTGAGATGTAGAACTCCTTTGAATTAAATAATCAAAGATTACTTGGTATTTTTTCATGCACATTCGTTGCATTTGAGTTACATCGATTGTTGCCTTTTGTTCATTGAATAATGTAATTGCTTTAATGAATGTCAGTTGCATTTGTCATTGCCTATTATTCAGGGAATATTGCAATTGCTTTAACAAATATGATATGAGTGTTGTGTTTTGAGGTGGATTTGTAAGAATGGTTACTAGATAAAGCTTTGGTGGTCTTGTTGTCATAATGTGATAACATTTTCAGAGACCTTCAAAACATGTCTAACACTGTAGGATGAAGTGTTGGTTATATGAATCTGTAGCCCTCTTTTGCACTAGTCAATCTTCATGCTTATGTTGTTTTCAGCTTGGTCCCAAATTATTAAATCATAAACCATTTTAATTATGTATTATGGGTTATGTGTTTTCCATGTTCTCCATGTTGGTTAATGAAATTCACTCAATGTCTTAGCCAATATTGAGTGATATTTTATGTTTCTTAGGATAATTTTGTGAGAGCATTATTTGTTAAGAAAATCCTATTAATTGAGTCTAGATCTTTAGGTGTTGCTAAAGGGTCATCCCCTTAGGTTCTACAGAGCTTGAAGTGCAGGGGAAATGTGTTCTAATCCCATTTCCTGTCAGTTGGCCAAATCCATATTTGAGTTTGACCATAAGAAATTGGCTAGTCTTTAGGATTCATTTGATCTGTTGATTTGGAACACCAACAACATCTATGCACAAACACATACTCTCTATTGCACCTAAAGGAGGTCCAAGGATTACACCGATAGAAAACTATACGTATGTTAATATGTTAGAGAGTATGTGTTTGTGCATGTAAATTCTAGTTGCATGTGGTTGGGTTACAAAATTAATAATAAAAGCTAAATAATGGAATGAAATAAGCTTGGACAAAACTAGTTTTTTTCCTTGAAAAATTAAGCACTATTTTATTGTGAAATATTTGCATACAGATTTAAAACATAAAGCAATGTAAATGCAAAAATAAAGTTGCCATCAAATTTTGGAGGCTTTTACTTGATATTTTGTAGGCTTTTACCATTAAATAACAGCTGGTTTACCATTAAATGGTAGCTGAAACTTGTATTCTGATGACTCAAGAGTGGTTTATGTCGACTAGGAAAATCACATGAAAGACATGAATCATCAATATCAACCACAAAACTACCAAAATATAACCCATAGAGACCCTAATCTAACAATGAAGCACAAGATGATGGTGGAAATCAAATAATAAACCAATAATATCTTGATTCATATGCTAGAGTTGATTCTCCTCAATTGCTCTTCTAATTTTTTCTTGTTTGTTCTCAGATTTATAGTGTGCATGATTCACAATAAGCTCAATGTAAATGTAAGATAGCAAGATCTCAAGATGAATGGTATGATTGATATGATAGAAAAATGTTGAAGATTGTGGTTAACCTTGAAATGAAATTGATAGCTTGATTTTATAGAAATCCAAATTAGATGGACAGTGAGGATTGAGTGATGTAACATGATCAATGGTGGAGATTGATTGAGAGAACAATAATTAATAAATCATTAATTTTTGTGGCATGGGAAAATGAATTGAGTGATGGATAGGGAAAGATGAATTAAACAATTACAAAAATTATTCAATTTGGGAGATGGTGGATGAATAATTAAATAATTAAAATTAATTATTTAATTATAGAAGAAAAGAGGGAGATAAAGAATTACAACAATTTTTTAATGATAGAGGAGAAGAGGTGGTAAATAATTAAATAATTAGAAATAATTATTTAATTATAGAAGAAAGGAGATGATAAATATATATTATTTTTTGATACGTAAGGATGATTTTTATATTAATTTATCAAAAAAGGGGTTACAATATTGCCCATATAGCATTTGATTCATAGTTCAAGATTGCATACCTAAGAGACCCAATTGCCAAAACACTACTATAACCATCTCCACCTGATTGCTACCAAAATGGCCATGTAGGGCAAACGATACCAACTAACTATACATAACCAAATTGTTGGAAATATGGGATCCTTGCAACAAGAGCATGAAGTATATATAGGATGATTTGGTTGTTCCAGTATTTTCATTGATGTCAACATTGTGGCAACATTGTGGGAAGCATATTTGGTGTACCATAAGTTGATCTATATCGAAAGTGTTCTTTATTAATGATCTAGTGCGTTGGTTTTTGAGTTTGGAATTCACCTCAAGAAGAGATATGACTCTTCTCTCTTAATCATACTATTATGAATTATTTAGATAGCTATATCCAAGAACTTGAGAAGTTTTGTGTTGAGTACATAAAGTTATCAATGACAAAGATTAACTCTGTACACTACAGTTGTTTCTCTATTCAATATACAAATGTGGGGACTCTACATTCTCTTAAGAAGAACATTATGATGTTGTGGTTCTAATAGTAATCTATTTGATGTTAATGTGATGAGAAAATGAAGTAATATCGGATATGGAAGGTGTTTACTTTGAAAAGTGTGTGTTGATTTGGAGTTTTGGTGATTAGGTCCCATTCTTGGTCTACCTAATATATGGTATGTATTAAGAAGATTAATTATACTTTGTGGGTGTTAGTTGGATCCCTTACAAATATACACTGATTTGATATGATACACCACATGGATAAAAAAATTTAAATCTTATATGGCACCGACAAGAGCTATTTTGATTGGTTTGGTTACATCTAATTAGGTTGACCTAATTGATGTATGAAATATAATTATATATATAACTCTTTGGAGTTGAAGTGAGTGTGCATGTGAGTGTGTGGTGAAAGATGTGTATGATATTGTGCGAGCTTAAATGATTTATCAAATGCGTACAATATATACTGGGAGAAGTCAAGGATCAAAGCATAATAGCTATGTGACTACTATGCAGAGTAGTACTTTACATTTAGAGCCTCAGTGGAATTGAACTTAGCACATAGAAGGTGCATTCCATTAGTTCATAATTGTTGTAGTGAGCCATATCTTTTTGTATCTTGGCGGTTAGCCATTTCATTTTGTATTTTGGCTGTGAGCCTTCTCAAGATAATGAGTATTAGCAGTGAGCCCTGTAATATTCTATATTCAGACATATAATGTTGTGAGCTAGTCCTCACCATGGTTTTTCCCATTTTGGGTTTTCTACGTAAAAATCTAATGTTGATGTGTTTTGTGGTGTCATGTTCATTTCAATGTCTTCATTCTTGTTTGTAGTTATATGTGCTTTAATAATTAGGTAGTTTATAGTTGAATGGTTTAAGGGAATACTGATTCACCCCCCCTCTCAGTATTCTAGGTAATCAACACAATGACCAACGGACTGTAGACATTATGTGTTATATTGTAGAAGAGGAAATCATGGAACAAAGACTATCCAAAGCTACTATAGAACACCAAACATATACCTTCCCTAACCGAACTAGATCCATTACATTTCCCAATCACATGAAACCATGTTCCTCTGCAAACGTCCTAAAATTAGGGATTCAAATGAAGTCTTGCATCGGGATGAGTTGCATAATTTTTTCAAGAAACCCACGCCAATTGACGCCAACCTTCTCTGCTCCATCAAATCCATACCTTTCAGGTCCAAGATGAAACAGTGGTATTTAACCACTTCCCCTAGAACAACAAGTGTGTTCATGTCTCGGGGCTAAGGGACCCCAACCCCCAGAGTTGTAGCTACAAGGATTTCCTATAGGCCTTCCAACAAATTCGCCTTGAAAAATTTATGGGTGATACCATCTACCATTGTTTTGGAAACATTTATATCTAGAAGCATTGCAAGAAACCTTGAAATAATATTAGTGTCCAAATAATAAAATTCACCTTTAGCCAAGAAACCCTTACCAAGAATCATCTTAACCGCAACAACTGACATAAAATATGCCTTTGGTATAATGTGTTTGAGCCTCTTGTCAGTTACCTCGCCAAGGAATTTCATCTAATGAACCTTCTCGTTAAAATTTTTTGAGTGTCCATACCATTGCATACAATGTTGTCTGTTGATAACCACATAATAAACTTTGATAACTCTGCCATGGAATGAAAAGATTATGCACCAACACCAGCTTAAATGCAAAATTAATCGGCTTATGTATGTGAAATGGTATTCTCTCTTAAACTTTCCATGTCGTCATTTCGTAATCAACACCGATCTAAAGTCCTTTCTATGAGTACCTTGTCGATGAGTGAAGGTCGTCATTTATTCTTCACTAAACTTAGCAAAAAAATTCTACACTCACAGTTTCCCTCGAAGCATTCAATAAAAGCCTTACTTAGATTATCCACTCGACCTTTAACCATAGCTAAACTGAATGTGCTAAATTGTAATCATAATAATGATTATAACACACTTCTCACATCAAACCTAGTTCATGAGTGCCAAGTCTGAATAATTATGAGTGAGATGGTCGAATGTACTGAAAGATCACCCAAACAGTTAGACTACTAACAACACAACAATGTGGTAGCCATCTAAAAACTATTTCCAACACACCATAGTTGTTCCACCAAATCCCACCTCCCAATTCAAATTTAAATCATCCTCCCACCAAATCACTGCTAAAATTTTCACACAAGAAGAAAAATCAACATCGATAGTCCTCGCCACTCAAAGGTAATTAGAAATGCTTTCCACACCAACAATTGTGGAAGGAAAACTCGATTTGCATTATTAGCATTCCCTTGACCGTATTTGTTGTCCTAGTTTGGCTTTATTTCACCAAGAAGTGGCTCACCAGAATTATGTTTATAAAGATTCGCCCGCCCATCCATCCACTAGAATTATTGCAACCAAGCATGGGAAACCAACTTAACTCTATCTAATTTACTTGCCTTGGGCTACAAGCTAAGCCAAGATGAGGATGCCCACACACCATCCCTTTAACTTCCCAAATGAAAGAATCACAACCGTTATGCCACCCACCCAACCACCCACACATATCTAATGAAATATTTATTTAATCAAGAGCCCATCTACTCCCAAGTTTAAGAGCTCATCTGCTTCCATGTTACCCTCTTGAAGTGTGTGATTCAACATAAAATGTTGAAATACCTCTAATAACTTCAGAGAATTTTCAAGCATGGCCTCAAGAGCTTCTAGTTATGAATTTGTGTAGCTCATAAGGCATTAATGATCACTAGATTGAATCTCCCCCAATCACAACATTAGATAATTTTAGTTCTAAACAAAAATTGAGGCCAAGTAACATCACATGCATTGCTGCTGCATTATTTGTCCCAATGGGAAGTGGAGTTACTATTTTTCCTAAAATATTCCATGCCAATCTCTAATAATACAACCAACCTCGGAAGCTCCAAGATTTCCCCTTGAAACCCCATCAAAATTTACCTTATGCCTGAAACATCCCCTATGGATATTTTCCCCAATTTTAAACAAATGTTCCATATAAAATTTAACAAAAAAATTGCATGCAAACTGATTTCTATTTATCCAACAGATTATACTGAAAATCATTAAATATCATACTAAAATAGGAATATGAAATTAAATATGAATATTGCCTTAAAATCTTTAGTAGAATAACAACAAAAATATCCAATCATAGCCACAAAACTTACAATTGGATTGGAAAACCAGAAGTATGAATTTGAAGCACAAAGTGAGACACCTAAGTAATATCTCCAATAAGAAATGGGTTTCCGTCCACTGCCTCCAAGCTCAAGGGTTTTCGTCCTCAAACCTATTGAAATCCAAAGCTTCCCAAAATTCTCCAAGTGAATAATAAATCAAGGATATACCAAAACATGTTGAAAGTGATCCCTTGCAACACTTTTATAAGCTTCTCATAAGAGCTCATTCACACTTTTGACCAATGTGGGATAAAACATAAACTTTCTTTTTATCCTTTTTGATGTCTCATGTATTTTAAAATAAGGGGCCCAATTTACTATTCATTTTCCCACTTAACTTTAGACTCACATTAGTAAAGTCAAATAATTGGATTTAACTTTATAATTTAAACTTTATTAATGCAGAGACGAATTAAACCAATGGAACTGAAATCATCTGACGATAATAACCAAAATCCATGGATACATGCTCCTCACTAATTTCTACCATGGAAACCTGAAGTATATTTGAAGATGGTGAAGACTGTTCCAAACTCAAATCCATGATAAGCTCCTCTATCCGTGACTATGATTCCTGAAGGGCCAATTGGGCGCTCTTCAATGGGTCCATAGTCACCTCAAGCTCATGAGTGAGCTCATCAACCTCCTCTTCCTTTCCCTTCAATGCCTTATGATAGATGCAATCCCACTTGAGAAGATAATCTTTGTCTGCAAGTACTTTTAGGTAATTTTTCTTCATTATTCCAATTGCTTCTTGAAGTGGATGAAACTATACAAGGGAAAGACCACCATCTTCATGCTCATCTGTCACGGGAGTACTCCAACCATGAAGGGTCAACATCTGATGAGCAACATAAAAATGCTCTATGGATGTGGAAATCATACTGTCATTCACCTTTAGTTTCCCTACCAAATGCTGAGGACCTTGGAACTTATCACCCCCATGCAAGTTTTCTGATTTAGAGTATGCACTATGATATGAGGTTGAATCATCATTGCTCACTAACTAATAAGAAGAATCATGAGTGCTATCAGCTTCACTCACAACATCATCAATGGTACTGCTACTATATACCTCAAAGGATGGATCAACTGGTAGGGTGGAAGTTGTTGTTTTGACAATATCTTCACACTTCCACTACCAAAGCAACTGCATGTCCATCCAAATCATGATCCTAGGATTCATTGCCATTAAATAATTTTTTTGATGGGTTTTCTATGATATGATTTGAAAAATCAAACTTGTGGTGTCATAGATCCTTCTCACACAATGCATCATTAATAATCAAACCTTGAGTATCTACCTTATTATCACCCAAAGAATCCACACCATTGCTATCCAAATCACTAATATGATCTATGCTAGCCTCTAAAGTAGAAGCCTCTTGAGAAACCTCTTGCAAGGATGATGTAGACAAATCATTTCTCAAGGTTGTCCTAATGTCTCCTTGAGTCAAATCAGCATGTCTATCAAATTCATCATATAAATTTTTGCATACCTCATCTGAACTTGAAGACACCAAATCATTATCATGAAGATTTGTAACAAACATATGTGAAGATACTCTATCCATTCCATGTATGAAAAATTCATGAGATATAGTGCGATATTCCTTCCTTGCATGCTCAGTCTTGTGGAAAAGTTTTGAGTGTATGTCAATGTAGTTCTTGAAAGGAAGATTCTTCTTAACGTATTGAGGAAGAATTCTATACTCCTCAAACATGCTAATCACCACTGCTTCTTTGTCTTGTGGTGTTAGACCTTTGCTAGAAGAACGTGAAGATGGTCATTTGGAGAGTCCAAGCTTTCAAAGTGAATCATCTAAATGCTGCAAACTATGTATGACCTTGTATTATTTTTTTTTTAATTTCTTTCCATGCCTATTTATTGATAAATAATTTTTCCATGATGACCTTTTCACTATATAAATTTCAGCTTGCAGCATCCCTTGATAAATCTGACCCTATTTTGCTGATTTAAACTTCAAGGAATATCATCAAACACTTTTCTTGCAAAATCTAAACTTGTTGATTGTTGTTTCTTTTTTGGGGTTTTGATGTCAATATCGATTTCATAAATGCAAAGGCTTCTAAATGATTGCTCTAAAGACTGAAGTATAACTGAGGATGCAATGCAATGCCTCTTTTTGACTTTTCAAATGCAAGGAATGACTAAAATAACTGAAAATGCGCATCTACAACATTATGGCATTCTCTCAAACAATTGATGTGCATACTCCAAACTTCTCATGAATGATATTATAGTATGTAGTTTCTTACAATGTTGATAACCACATGCATCCAAAGTCAAATGCAACTTCTTGAAAGTAATATAATATTTGTAGACATTCACCATTAACTTACACTAGGCATGATGCTACTAGACAACGATTAACTCAGACCAACTATACAACTAAAAATGTAATTATAATGGAATAATGAACCTAATTTACATCAATATTGATGTGTTAGGGAACATAGGTGAATTCCTTCAAAGACATCTTTATTATCCATTGGCAAATGTTCCTATGTTGAAGTAATGTGATTCAATCGAAATCCCAAATTATTCAATCCTCCTCCAAGCCAAGAAAACTTCCCAATGGTAGTTGTAGATGATTTCCAGAAGCAACGCCAATAAAGAAACCACGATTTAATAATGAAGTCATCCCTCAAATAAGAATTCAATTTGGAAATACAAATACAAATTAATAATCAAATTTTCTCTTGGCTTAGAGAGTAGCTCCTAGATTATTGAGATTGATATAAATGAACTTAAGAAAGATGCACCAACCTTAACAAATAAAATCTCCAAAAATAAATAAAAAATACTTAAGGCAAGGATTCGATTTTTCTATTGATCGCTCATGTCTCTTTAGTGTTTGTCTTTTTCTGAATATCCGAATCTTTGTCTTTTAGTGGCTATATTTCCTTGACAAAGTCGATCTTCAAAGAATTAATATATCAACCTCTTCATAGACTTGTGGCTTTGAATAATGATTTTTCAATTACCATTTATCTTTATTTCAAGTTAAATATCAGACTTCCTAGATGAAGCGATCTCAATAGTTTCCAGCCCCTGATAACTTGTGAATTTGTCTTATTTTAAATGCTTGATTCCTATAAAACTCCTATTATGCACAGGTGGTAGAATATATGTTTTATACTGAAATCAAATTTTCTTAGAATTCTTTAGAAAATTTGGCTTAGCTTATTATCCAATTTCTATAGAAATGTGACAACAGTCTCATTGACGTCTTTTAAGCAGCTCCCAAAAGTCTCCATGAAAATAAATTCCTTCGATATATTTAATCATTTTCTTTCAATAATCAAATTCTTCCACAAGATTTATCTTGTTTGACTCACCTTGAATGTTGGTGTTCCTTATCTTATTCAAAATCATTTATTCATCTTCATGCTTTCACCACTTTTTCATTAGCAGCACATACTTGGCACCAAATCGATTCTTTGTCTTTTCCTGATTCTCGTCCCTTCCTTGTATGACATCTTTGACTAATTCAACTCTCCAAGAATCAAATGCCCTTACAAATTTGTCTCCAACTAAGACTTCACAAATTTTGTCCTCAAACTTCTGCAAACTGTCTTTGTCACTCTTAAAAACCTCACAAGCTGGGCAAGATTTTCAACTCTGATACCACTAAAACATCCCCTATGGATATTTTCCCCAAGTTTTTTCCAAATGTTCCATAGAAAATTTAACAAAAAATTTGCATGCAAACTAATTTCTATCTATCCAACAGATTATACTAAAAATCATAAAATATCAAACTAAAATAGAAATCTGAAATTAAATATGAATATTGCCTTAAAATCTTAAGTAGAATAACAACAAAAATATCTAATCGTAGCCATAGAACTTATAGTCAGATTGGAAAACCAGAAGTATGAATTTGAAGCACAAAGTAAGACACCTGAGTAATATCTCCAATAGATAAGGGTTTTCATCCACTGCCTCCAAGCTCGAGGGTTTTCATCCTCAAACTTGCTGAAAGCTAAAGCTTCCTAGAATTATCCAAGAGAATAATAAATCAAGCATATACCAAAACACGCTGAAAGTGAGCCCTTGCAACGTTTTTATAAGCTTCTCATAAGTCACACTTTTGACCAATGTGAGATAAAACATAAAGTTTATTTTTTCCCTTTTTGATGTCTTATGTATTTTAAAATAAGGGGTCCCTTTTACTATTCATTTTCCCACTTAACTTTAGACTCACATTAGTAAATTTAAATAATTGAATTTAACTTTATAATTTAAAATTTATTAATGTGGAGACAAATTAGACCAATGGAACTAAAATCATCTAACGATAATAACCAACTTTCCATTGGAAAGGCACTGTCACTGGAGATCATGACCCACTTGATGAATTATTATTAATAGCATTAATGACTTACTAAAAATAAGAAGTATACCAAAACTACCTCCAGATGCCCCAAATTGACCTGCAACGAAAATTGCCTAGGCCAAAAATCCTCAAGAGTCCTTAAAAACCCTAGTTAGCCTATGAGACCAAGGAGAAATAGGCTAAGAACAATATCATACCATGCGAGCTAGAAAATGGGACATTACAATGCCACCCCACATCTAGCGGCCTCCATAAACATTCTTCCTTTCATTTTGATTTTTCTAACCACCCACCCCCACATAAGGTAGAATCAAAAGCTTGTTCCATGTCCTTCTCATGATTGCATGCCATTATATGAAATTTATTTTCTTTCTATTTAAATTTCCAACTCTACAGTTGATCACCTCCACGATACTCGCCTCAATTTTGTTCAAAAATGATTGGATGGGAATCTCCTTATCTTGGAAGATACGTTTGTTCCTTTCCTTCCATACTTCCTAGAATAGTAAAGATGGGCTTGGTATCCATAGGATAGAATATATTGCACTTTTCTTTAGAATGGTCCAAGCTTTTAGCATAACATGTATGTTGTTGGGAAAGGCTACATGCAATTGAAGTTTAGCACAAAGCCACTGCCGACATTTGAGAGAGAATGGATAATTTAATAACAAACGATCCCTTGTTTCTTCATCTTGTTTACACAAAACACATCTATAAGGCCCATTGTACCCCATTTTGATGAATCTATCTATTCTGAGGACCCTTCTTTGCATCATGACCCAAGTAAACAAACTAGATTTTGGCAAATAGTCTTTGTGCCAACATAGGTTGCTTGGTAATTTAGCTTTGAATTCTTGATTACCTACCATCATGCTATATCCATCTTTTGCGATGTAATTTATAGTTGAGGAGTTGTGCCATCTTATTTTTTCCTTTCCAACCCTGATGCACACTATTATTTCCTTCTTAACCATGTTGAGTACTTCAACTACCTCATCATGTAGTCCCAATGAACCCACAAACTTCCATTTCCCCTTGTAGCAACCGTTTTCTAATGAGATGGTTAGGTAATCATGCAAACAATCCCCCCAAGCCATTTTGGTTGCAATCCTTACTTGTTCTAGCTCAATTCTATTTGCCAAAATTTGGTAACCTCCCCAAGAATCCTCCCAAAATAGGGCAGACTTTTCGTCCCTAATGTCCCATGTTAGATCTAGTCTACTATCAACTCTCAACTGCTTCTTAAAAAGTTCCATATCCTTGACCCCATTGGGATTGTCCTAGAGGTGAAAATGCTTATATCACCCTCATCCAAATATTTTTCCTTTAATATTTCAACCCATTTAAGCTCTGGGTTAGTATTGAGATGATAAATAATTAAATAAAAAATAATTTATTTAACTATAAAAGAAAATGATAGTGAATAATTAAATAAATAAAAAATTATTTAATTATATATGAAAAAAGGTAATTAGTAATTTAATTAAATAAATAAGATTTATTTAATTAATCTGAGAAGAATAAAGATAAAGAAAATTAATTAAATGATTAAAATTATTTAATTTTGTAGGAAGAATGCAAATTATTATAAAAATGTTGTTTGCAGACTTATGAATTTTTTTAGTGTCTACATTTTTCCCCTCTTTGAAAAAATATGATTTTGAGCATTGTGTCAAAGAATAATCAGGAAAATTCAGCTCAAGACATATCCTAGTATACCCTGGCATGCCTCAGTTAAGGCAGGATAGTGTGGTGCCCCCTCGAGAAATTTGGTAAATTTTTGAAAAATTCCAAAAAAAATAACGAATTTCCTAACAGGTTAATTTGATGTGTTTGAGTGCATTGGATTGACCAAAAAAATGTTAACTGGAAGAAAATTTTCGTAAGAAGTGAGGAATAGTTAGATGAATTGGTATGAGATGGATGGAATGTATAGCGATTGATGTGAGATTTTGCTAAGAGATTTTGAGCTTTAATTTTAGTGCACAATTATCATAATAGGGCATTTTATTTTGGAAATGAATAAAAAAAACCAATGTGTGAGATATTATCCCTTTGCATAAAAAGACACATTGCAGACAAGGAATGCCATAATGCATACTAGTGACAATAAAACCTTTTCAGAATATGTGAGGAAGTAACTACAAAGCATGTTAGTCCTATTGCAAGAAAGCGTTAGATGACCTTTGAATTGCATAGGATATTTTGATTATGCCAAATGGAACCCCAATCACACACAAGGAACTTAGTTTCCCCACTCATATTGCCAAGATAAATTGCAAACAAAAATCAAAGAGAAAAAGGTCATGATCCATCATCACTCCTCTCATCACTTGTGGACTTCCTCGAGGTTCATAGTAACATGACCAAAGATAAATCAAATAAAAAAATAAGACTAATTGGACCAAACAAGTCAAAAACCATTTAGATCTTCTTGTCAATCAATGAGTGTTTAGTGGTAGGATTGGAAGGATGGTTCTTGGTTTTAGGAAATGAAGCATGTCATATAGGACATCAAGTCTGGTTTTGATGATGTAACATCTTGTATAAGACAAATGATAGGATTGTGTTTGGTTTCAAGGATGGCATACCTCATATAAGACACTGAGTTTGGTTTCAAGGATATACCAACCTGTATAAGACAATTGATAAAAGGTAATTGATGTTGATAGGGAAATTGATTGATGAGGATTGAAGACTAGTTGGATAGCTTGTATATTGTTTCGAGATTTGTTAAGCTCATTTCTATGCAATATATCTTCTTTGTGTGATCGAAGTGTGAACCTTAGCAAGGAAAAATTTATTATGAGATGTGGATAATGATAGAAAAGACCTAAGGAACATACCTAGGGTTCAGGGCTCATCAATGATGGCCTTTCCTATGTAGAGTTGTAGAGGCAACGTAGTTCGACTGACCTTGAACTGGACAATTTATTATGGAAAGTGAATTATGGTGGATGGAAAGTTTATTATGACAAAACTTAAGGGATGAGCCTAGGCCTCGAGGGCTCATCAACAATGGGCTTTCCTACATGAAGTTGTAGAGTTAACGTAGTTCAATTGGTTAGACTGACACATACTATTTTTGAACTTTTTTTAATATTTTATGACTATAGTTTTTGGACTTTTTGAATTTTTTGATTTTTTTTTATTTTTCAAGGAATATTTGGATTTTTTTAGATTTTTCAAGGATTATTTGGATTTTTTGAATTTTTGAAATGTTTTGAAATATTTCCTTTGATACCATGTCTAAGATCCCATATGAAAATCTAGGTCAAGGATTTTCCCTCAGTCAGGTACAAGACCAGTTATTAAGAATGAAAATAGATGGGTGAATTTTTTATGAATTGGTATGGAAAGTGGGAGATGCAAAATGTAAACTATTCTCAGGCCATGAGAAGGGTGAGTAAGCTTTATTATGGATGATATGTTATAAGGACTAGGAAAAATGCATGTGAAAGATACACATAATCAAGCGAGCAAGCATGTACAAGGATCCATGGACAAACATGAGCTTTCCCCTAGTCAAGTTGAAAACCAGTTGATAGGTGATGTTGATGATGATTTTGATATGGGAAGGACACCTCCCAAAAAACAATGTGAGGAATAGGAAATACATATCCCACTGATCATAATGTAACTAAAGGATCAAGGTTTGCAGCAAGGCTAGAAACATAGCCAAGGAATGTTTTGGATGATGTCTTAGGTTGTATAACAAGATTGTATGGATTAGACTTATTGCATTTGGAATGAATTCTTTTCAGGATTGAATGGGATTATGGAGGGATGTTGGATAAGTGTGCTAGAATCCTTAAACCAATGAAAAGAGAAAACCAAGTGTATGAAAGGATTAATGGATTGCTTTGGTAAGTACATGAGGAATATTGGATGGAAGAATTAGAATATGATCTCCAAGGACTATGTTGCATAGGAACGATTTGTTTTCTTTGGGATATGGGTTTAGATAATTCTATGTAGGCAACAACATGATATTTCATGGATAGTGTATGATCAAAGCATTAACATGTCAAGAGTTTTCCCAAAGCATGATTTATTTTTGTGCCCCAATCCTTATCAAGATCAAGGTAGGTGGGAAAATGGATGGAAACGATATGGATTGGAAGGATAAATGGAAATTTCATGGGAAAGGTATGGAAGATGAGACAACTCGGTCCCAAGAATAATGTTCCATATAGATAATTTATCTTACACATGACACTTGTTTTCTAGGTTTTCATCATGGTACATATCTAAAGCGCCATAAAAATGGTTTTCACTATTGGATGAATTTTTTCTCTTTGCTATTTTTTTCATCATTTTTAAATATTTTCTAGATATCCTTAATGTTTTGGATGAAATTGATTGTTCTAAATCCTTTGATGGTGTTAATGTAGATGTTGGTGTCATGATATTCCAATAGTGACCTTTATCGAGTAGTTTCCTTGTCAGGATCATAGCACTTGTATACAACTAATGGATGTCATTGTGATCCTTTGTGATACTTGAGCTAGCCTTATCAAAATACACACATTGTGATAGAATTTCATGGGAGTCCTTATGATAAAGAGTTTCTGCCAAGATGTGATGGATTTGTGAAGTAGGATTTTTGGAATGTAGATGAGATGTTGGATTATGATGGATGTGGGTAGATGTGGATGCATTATTTGGACATTTGGATGTAGCAATTTTTATTTTCGAAACCTGGGATGGTGGATGATGGAGTTTGGAATTTTGATTAGGATAGTTTTTGGAACCAACACTTTAATATGCCTTGTGTAATGACCATTTTGAAGGAGGTGGGATTTTTTTTATATGTGGGAGACATATTTTCTTGTGGATCCACATTTTGATTGGATATTGGACTTGAACTCTTTTCTTTACGATACTAGTTCTAGAATTCGTTGCTCATGTAGGCCTAGTCCTCTTCATTGATACTGCATTATCTGAAATACTTTATTTGCAATGGGGTATTTGTTATTTTGGAAGCAAGATGTGAACCCATCAATGTATGTGGAAACCGTTCTTTAGAATTTTCTACTTTATGAGAAAGCCTACTTTGATAAAAGTGGATGATCCTAATTGATAAGATATTTTATCTTTATCATTTATTATGCTTGTTTCTTCTTGATCATTTGTGATGTCGATTTGATCCATGGAAACTTTTGTATCTTCTTGTTTGATTTGATCAATAGTAGCTTTTGTCTCCTCTTGTTTGACTTGATCCATAGTAGCTTCGTTATGTTATTCTTTGGGGTTATTCATATCATGTATTTGATTATCTATGTGTCCAAGGGAGGTAAGTATCTCATCTTGGGAAATGGAGATGTTTGGAGTTTGGATAGAATCAAGTGTAAGTTTTTAGGTCGATGAGAGGATCATTTTGGATTTCTAGATCAATGGTAGGATCTTGATAAAAGATAGTTTTATATTGGATGGCATGATTGGGAATAGGATCTTGATCATAGATTGGATTAACTTGGGTGTCATGATCATCTATAAGTGATTTTTGGGTAGCTCAAGGATTGGATTATCATTGATGCTATGGATAGGGTATTGATCAATGATTGATTTAACTTGTATATCACAATGATCTATAAAGAAATTTTGGGTAACTTGATCTTGATTAAAGTCTTGGAGTTTATTTCATCATTCTTTGGAATTTTCTCTTGACATATGTAAAATACACCACAATAGCTTCAAGAAAACTCACAGTCTTCAGGAGATCAAGATACCTCAACTCACTACATTCAATAATCTTGCATTATAGATCACACTACATTTCACACTTTTGCACTTAATTTTGCATCACAATATTCAATTCTATTCCACACTTTGTCTCACATCAATTCACCTTGCATTTATACCATATGTAACTTTAAAAAACATCTTCAAGTCGACTACATTCACCTTACTCTTTACAAATTAAAAATAGGTTGACACTAAGTATTCTTGCAATGGATAGGAATGAGAGTGGACCAATACAAACTTAATTGGGACCCAAGTTAAATTTCACATGCTAACTACTACTTAAACATCTTTGAATGTAGTGTAAACACTAGGTTGACCATTACCTGTGAAAACACCTTTAAACTTTGAACTGCACGCTTCCTCAAATCCAGAGATGACTTTTGAGCCACACACCATGCTTCATCACTATCTAGAATATTCCTCTACTATGCTGAAATCCATTAAAGTCCTTCACAAAAATTCGCAGCTTCAAAATGTACACAACTTGTAAATTCAAACTTTACTACCAAACACTACAACTCTAAAATAAATCTTCTAGAGTACCAAAATATGAATACTCTTGATACATGCAAGAGATCAACACCATCAATATAAATTTAGAATTGTAATACATTAAGAACAACTTTGGAGGAACACAAAGAAAAAACATTTCTCCCAGACACATCTGTAAGAAACACTATGAAATTGATTCACATATTGGTGAACATAACTTCCTCTGACCATTGATCTAGAAGTTGAAGTTCTAGATATAGAAACTCTGAACACCTCTATCCAACATATCCAAACCACACAAGAAAATATTTAACCCATAAGAAATGTGAAGAAAAACCATAATACCTCTGCAACACCTTGTTTCCTTATTTTATCAATTTTCTCAATATCCTCGACATCTTTATCATTACCATAATCATGAAAAAAATATTATCAAAGTGACACCAAAGGTCAACAACAATAACTTAACTGGTGACAACATAATGCAACTAATCAAAGCAACAATCTCTCTTAACCACTGCAAAACTGTCACAAATGATAACACAAGGTTATTGACATCAATGCCAATACCTTCATACTTGCAAAAATCTCCCCCTTTGTCATTGATGGAAACAAAAGATATGAAAAACCATCAAAGACAACATACACACGATTCTTTATCTCTCTCTCTCTCTCTCTCTCTCTCTCTCTCTCTCTCTCTCTCTCTCTCTCTCTTTCAACCTTTCCCTTTTCCACGTGACATCTATTTTTCTCTCTATATAAACAAAAAAAATTCACATGAATCTCTTTCTCTCTCCCTTTGACATCAATGGAAAAGGATAAAATATTTTACATTTTTCTCCCACTTTGACATAGAACCAATATACTTGCAACTGCTCTGAATACCGCCCCTTAGAAGTATACACCAATCAACTCAGTAGCTTTTGTATAATGACAACATATTTTCCATACCGCAACAATGTCACTACCTACTCCCCGTAAGAGGTAGCCACCAACATCAATCTAGACAAGGAATGAATCCATAGATCCATTGGACTGATGCATCTCCATATGCATCTAGTCCAAAGAAGGAGGGGAAATAACCTCCAACTTCTCCTGAAGATACTCAAAAGTATCCTTAAGAAGAGGCTTAGAAAATATGTCAAAAATCTGATCCTTTGTAGGTACATATTCAAGTTACACTTCATTATCCACAACCTTCTCTCTCAAAAAGTGATACCTAATTGATATATGCTTTCTTCTTGAATGCATCATAGGATTCTTTGAAATTTTGATTGCACTTGTATTATCACAAAATATAGAAATATGCTCATCATACACTACTTTGATATCCTTCACTGTTTGTCTCATCCATAATACTTGTGTGCAAAAAGATGTTGCAATATAATCAACTTCTATAATAGATAAAGAAATAGGATCTTGTTTCTTACTTAGCCATGATACCAATCTACACCTAAGAAAGAATGCACCACCACTTGTACTTTTCTTGTAATCCACACAATTAGCCCAAATCTACATCTGTATAAGTACTCAATGTGAAATCAGTATCCTTAGGATACCACAAGCCATAATACAAAGTGCCCTTCAAATATCTAAATATTATTTTCACTACTACAACCTGTGTCTCTTTAAGTTCTTCTTGAAATCTAGCCACAAGACAAACTGCATGCATGATATTCGATCTAGTAGAAATTAGGAATAACAGTCCACCAATCATAGATCTATACTTGCTCTGATCAGACTTAGAGGATTCATCATCCTTATTCAGTTTGCAACCAGTAACCATAGGAGTACATACCGGTTCAGAGTCTTCCATTCCAAACTTCTTCAACATCTCTTTAACATACTTTGATTGTGAAATTAATATGCCTTTATCTGTTTGATTGATTTGCAGCCCAAGGAAGAAATTCATCTCCCTAAACATAGATGTATCAAAATCTTTCTGCATCTTTTCTACAAACTTCTTGCACATAGCTTCATTACCTCCAAAAATTATGTCATCAACATACACAACCACTGTCATGATTCAATCTTCCTCAACTTTAAAAGTAGATATTACTATCTATGATGTCCTTATTGATTCCTTGTTGTATCAAGTATCTGTCCAACCTTACATACCAAGCTTTGGGAGCTTGCTTCAACCCATACAATTCCTTCTTCAATCTATAGACCATATTAGGTTTACTTGACAATGAAAATCCTTTCGATTGTTCCACTTAAAATTGTTCTAATTCTCGATTCAAGAAAGCAGACTTCACATCCATCTGATACAATTTAAAGTCCTTATGTGTTGAAAATTCCAAAAACATTTTGATTGCTTCCATTCTAGCTACCAAGTAAAATGTCTCCTCAAAATCTATTCCTTCAACTTGTGTATAGCCCTTACACATAAGGCTTACCTTGTTTCTTACCACTTCTCCATTCTCATTCAGTTTGTTTCTAAAAACCCACTTAGTTACAATAATGTATTTTTTTTCAAGTCTAGGAACAAGTTCCCAAGTTTGATTCTTCTCAATCTACATAAGTTCTTCTTCCATTAATTTCATCCAATTTTCATCTTTACATGCCTCACTCACTATTTTAGGTTCAAATTTAGAAAGTAAACACATATTTACCTTTGCTTCAGTACCTCTTCTTCTTGTCAACATGCCTTTGGTTTTGTCTCTAATGATATGTTCTTCAAAATGATTTCTGTGTACATACTTAAGGGTCTTAAGGGTATTTTCCAAGACTTCTTCCTCTTCCTCTTCATTTTGTATTTCTTTTTCTTTCACTTTTTATTCTTCTTCTTCTTCTTCTCTACAAGCAGATTTATTTGACTCATATTTATCTATTACCACTAAATTCCTCAAATCTTCATCAACCTTGACACTTGCAATTTCAACAATCCTTCTTATCCTTTTTTGGTATCATCAATAAGCTTTGATTTTAGTAGAATATTTGAGGAGGATTCCTTCATTAGATCTTGCAATAAAATTTCCTATGTTTTCATCATCTCTTTTGATGTAGCATTTTCTTCCAAACACTCTAAAGTATTGGACAATAAGAACCCTTCCATACCACAACTCATAGGGAGTCTTTGTGTTTTTAGCTCTTACTTGAAATCTATTAAGTATATAAACAATATTATGAATTGCTTCTCTCTAGTATACTTCTAGTAGGTTAGCTTCTTTCATCACAATCCTTGCAACTTCTTGAACAATCCTATTTTTCCTTTCAACCACTCTGTTTTGTTGAGGAGTCCAAGGGGAAGATAGGTGCCTTTTATGCCATGATTCTCACAAAACATGTTAAGTTCATTAGATGTGAACTCTCCACCTATGTCAGACCTAAAACATTTGATCTTTGAATCCATCTCATTATCAACCATAACTTTGAATGCTTTTCAAATCTATGTAGAGCTTTAGATTTTTTTTTAAGAAAGTAACCCATGTCATTCTAGAATAATCATCAATCAAAAGCATGGAATACCTATCACCTTGAAGAATTCTCACTCTTGTAGGACCACAAAGTTCTGTGAGTACTAATTCCAACAATTAAGTAGAATATTTTTCCTTTCCCTTGAAATTACATCTAGTTTGTTTTCTAAACTGACAATCTCTACAAACAACATTGATAGGCTTTGTAATCCTCAAAAGATCTCTCACTTTTTGAACTGAACTAATTCTAACCAAGTTATCAAAATTGATGTGACACATTCTCTTGTACCATAACCAATTATCATTAATTTGAGTCATGATATAGTGACCATCAACACCCTTGAGCTGATAGATATTTCCATTTGTCCTCTTTCTAACAATAATCACAGTTCTGGACCCTTTTTTGATCTCGCATCCATCATCCTGAAACATAAGATTGTATCATTTGCTATAAATTTGTCCAACACTCAAGAGGTTATGCCTTAAACCTTTAGCATAGTAAACATCTTCAGTATTATACTTGTCATCAAAACTGATTGAACCTATTTCACAAATCATAGCACCTAAGTCATCTCCAAATTTAACAAGTCTTCCATCATACTTTTCAAGTTTAACAAAATTAATCTTGTCTCCGATCATGTGATTTGAGCAACCTATTGGTTGGGTTTTAAGAACCAATCAAATCTCACCAAGTATCTATGAGATTGCCAAACTCGATTCTTGAATACTTAAGAGATAGTTGGCCAAAAAATGAGATGAAGCTTTGATACTTCTTCTCCTACACTTCAGGATCTACAAAACCTGGGAGGGTGATCCCACAACATATATCTTATGTCCTGACTTACCAAATGATATCATACATTGCATAACAAAGCAAATGTATTCCCATCAGAGGCTAAATAGATGAAATCCTTCAAGAAATTGGCAATTCCTTAGAAGAATCAAATACCAAAAGCTGAGAATACCATACAACACCAAATCACAATAGAGGTCAGTCAATTAAAATGTATTTATAAATGGTGTTCTCAAATCAAAGACTAGAACCATAAGAAATGCGTTCAAAACTTTAAGACTAGTGCCTTATCTCAGGGAAAGGGGTCAAAAAAAAACAAACTAAACTATAAGGTGAATTTAATCCCAGACATCCTTGATCTTAGTGAAGTTGCATTATAATTCATTTATTGATACTTATGACCCACAACTACTTAGAAGATCCACTTAAAATTTACGTAAATCCATGCTCTAATTAAGGTATTATAATTGGTTCATTAAACCAGAGCCATAATCCAAACATATTTCACTATGAGAGACAATGAAAATCAATGAAATGATCTTTGATCATATTCTCATTAATAATTCACGTAAAATGAAACAATGGAGAGACAATGGAATGAAAATATTAGCATATTTTCTTCAGACATGCCTGTAAACCATACAATTAACAAAGTAAATTTTCTTAACTCATAACCTAAGACCTCGACTCAAAACATAATATCTCTATGCTTCTCATTGGCATAACTCAAATCTAGAATTCAACAAAAGACTCACACATACAACCGTGAATTCCCTCTTATAGAAACAAGGGATAAAGACAAGCTTCGGGCCAACATGTACACATGTCTCATTTCTATTAGACGATCGCTATAGAACATATTCCCTTTGCAGTTATATTTACATTTTCAAATGGAGGGAATATACGTGAGACAAACTATTCATTTGCAATAGAAAATATAACTACCTTCCAAAAGGTGCCTTGTAGTATAATGATAACCTTCGTATTGTTGTAACCTCTTTTGTCTTTCAAAGCATCTAAAGGAGGGAAAGTGAGTCATCATCTCGACCAACACCACCACTAATCTAGGTCAACACCAATCAACACTTGGTTGTTGCATCTTGATTTGAGGAGAAACATATCTTTATACATCGTAACTTCTAAGGACAAACTTGTACTATACTTGAACAAGTATATATATTCTCCTTGTCTATATTCACAACTCCAAATCATCGATGAAAATATTCTTTCACAATTCATATTCTGTGTCTAAAGGCCAATTGAACCCAATAATTCGATCCATATTTTTTTTGTATGGGGCATATTTTATCATCACGAAAGTAGCCTTTTATCAAAATCTTGGAAGAAGCCGATGATGAAGGATAACTTCTCAAGAGTATTCTTCAACATGTCAATATCAATTCTTTCACAAATGTATGATGCTTGAGAAACAATGGTTGTTTATATTTGATCCCTCCATGCTTGTAGAGGTTTGACCCCATCATGTGTACCCTAAATATTAGACACCAATGTAGTATCTACTTCATCAAACTTGGCCTTTATCTCTTTTATTTTTGCATCCATAGGGGCAACATAGCCTTGAAAATTTTCCTCCTTGATTTCACCAACAAATCTATAAGTTGGGACAACATGTGGATATTTATCCTCTTTTTATCTCGCTCCAATTTCCATAAGATTCAATTTTTCAACCCTGGGAATCCATTTATCCAACAATGGAATAGCCAATTCTTTGTTCCTTTTAGACAACCTTATTTCTTGTATCATTGAAGCATAATTTGAATGAATACTATTTAATGTATTCTATATTTTCTTATTCATATGCTTCAAAATTGTGTGAACAATTTTAGAATTAGTCTCATACATGATACTTTGAGCTTGTTGAAGCAATCCCTTGTATTTTTTAATTTGGAGTAGTAATTCCTCTATGGTTGTCTTAGTTGATGGGGCTACACTTGATATGCTTGGCTCCTCAACTACCAATGGATCTTGGCCCATATTGTAGGGCACAATTGAACATGTTTGCTTAGGTGGAGGAGGTGGGGAATGAGTCACAAGAGATGTGGGAATTGCATGTACTAAACCAACTGGTCCTTGGGACTTAAGAGTCTCCACTTGTTGTTTTAACAATGCTACTTTTGGTTCAAGCTCAACAACCGTCTGTTGAATCATGTTGTATTCATCAATCAAATCATTATGTTTACTCCTATATGCATCCCTTTCTTTGGTAAGGCCCTCCACTTTTTCCTTTGTAAACTTAGCAATATTGACTATCATGTCATCCACCTTTAATGCATGAGTATCAAAAAATCTCTTTATAATTAGTTGTCCCTTGAAGTTGGCTGATTCGGCTACAATAGGCTTCTTAGAACCAAGAGAAAATGACCATATAGCTAGAGCATCCCATTCTTCACTAAAAGTTGACCCTTGCAGTGTCATTTTAGCCTCTTCCTCAGTTTGGAACAAGGGTTTCTCATCTCTCCTTATTTTATCAAGGTCAAAAATATTAGCTATATTCCAGCTAGGCAGTAATAAGACACCACTCTTTTGTATGAGTGCCTTGGCCTCATCAGCTATGATATTCTAAAATTGCTTCTTCATTTCGCTTCTTACATTGGCTTGTACAACCTCCTCTAAAAGATCAGGGTGTAGAATTCTTGCCTTGGCCAGCTTCTCAATGTATTCCTGAATAATTTCCCTCCACACAAAACTTTTAATTTCCTTAGCCTCAATAAATTATTCATCTTCCATGAATTCCTTGCAGGCATCTTGTCTCAAATCATCAACATTATTCAAGTTGCTTAAGCCTACCTTATTTAGCCTGAGGTCACTTATTCTAGAGCTCGATGAAACTTCTCTTAGGGGAGAAGGCATCCCTTGCTACATATCTTTAGGTGCCACTAGAACATCATCCTCATCAGAGTTAGAGTAATCAACAACCTTACACACTTCAACCTTCCACTTCTTGGCCGATGGCTGACCTGATGGAAAATATTTCCTAGGAGGTGAATCAATACCAAAAATGATAGGGGAAGATTTCCTAGGAGGTGATATCACTGAGATATGAGGGGAATCCACCCTTGATCCCTCTAATGCAGTAGGGTTGGCAATGTTTGTTGCTTCCTTACCCTCTCCTTTCTAGAATAAATTCTCAAATTTAATTCTAGCTAATAAGAAGGTCTCTCCTCAAGTATTACCATGTGATCCTGCTCTACTGCCATTGATTTTCCTTTGTCTGTAATTGCACACTCTTCCCTCAAGTTTCCCACTATGTCCTCAAAAATTTAAAGTACATAATTCTATTGAATTCGCCCATAATGTTGGGCGTAGGATCATACTTAGGGTCTATCCTTATAATTTTCTCCATCATATTTTCGAAATCCAAATACTTTTCCTTTCTCTCCTCTTGTTCAGATAAATCCATGATGTTTCTAATGATATCCTCAAGATAGTAAAAATTATGTACAGAAGGACCACTCCTGTGCAATGCCTTCAAAGTAGAAATAAAACCCTCATGATCATGATTCCTTGGGCATATTGTTTTCAACTGACAAGGTGTCAAGAGCTGACCCAAATCCTTCCAACCTCCCTTTAGCATCACAAAGTCTACAAATATTGTCCATTCAGGGAAGAATGAACCTTTATTTCACGTCTTTGGCAAATGTGCCATCTATGATGCTCCAAACTGCCTCATGATTTCAATAAATCCCAATCTTAATGGCACATCCCTTAGGAATACATAAGGGTTTATAGGAGTGCCATAAATTCTAAAGACAATGGTATGAGGGTAGGCTATTATATCACCCCAGTTATGACTCAAATTCAAATAAGTCATTTTCTCCATGGGCCTAAAAAATTAATGGATCTCCTTAGGAATCCTATGTGGGTTATGGACCAAAAATCTTCTTAGCCTTGAGGCAAAAACATTGTTGAGCACCACATAATCAAACTTGGGGTCATCCTTATCCAAAATTTGGGTCCAACATTGGATGGGAAAATCAATGTCATTCTCCTTCTTTGTTAATGTCATGTACTTGCCAAAAAAATTCTCACCCCTATACAAGAACATGTGCATCAATATAGAGTACCAACCAAAGCTCATTGATTCATTGTCTGCCTTGAGTGCACTCAAAACCTTGTGCATCCTATCCGACATATATGTAGCATAATCATAAACCACATTATAGGATGAATGTTGGAGGTGTGCTGCCATATACATGAGGTCTGTGGGCATGGTGGATGGTTCATCAATGCCAAGAATTTAGTAGAGAGAGAAAACCATCTTCTTGAAATAATTAGCAAAGTATCTCATGGGGAATGGCTCTTGTTTATCTTCACCAATCTTGATTTGCTTCCTATTTTTTCTTTTCCTAGTAGAGGTAGTATGAAAAGGTAGCATTTTTGTTCTAAAAAGAACCTTTAATTTCCTATAATCCTCCCTAAAGACTTTGCGTTCAATTGGGATCATGCTCTCACTCCATTCATGTAGATTAAAGATGTTTGTAATTTCCTCTTTGGTTATTTTGACCATCTCCCTACCATCATAGGACTTGATTACTCTCAAGACAAGGTCATACCTTGAAGAAATTTCCTTCAATAGATCGACATCCATGTACACATTTTGAACCACCAGTTTCCCCAAGTCTAACCTCTAAGGGTTGCAAATAGGGACACTCAATTTTCTATTTCCAAACCAATTTCGAAATAATCGACACCCAAAAAGTGGCAAATTGGCATTTCTGATACCACAAATTTTAACTTTTAAATTATCCTTCTTGAATTTGATATCCATAGAAAAGAGTTGTTCCCTTAGCCTTTTTTCTTATGGATGGTTTTAATTGGTCGATTATATCTTGGGAGAGAGTCCTATTTGGGGTTACTGAACCAGCCGCTTGAGTTTTGGGTGCTATAGGTGAAAAGTAGATACTAAAACAATCTAAGGTTTTACTATAAAGATATGTAAAACCTATAACTTCTATTCATATAATATGGAACCGCCTATGGGGTACAATTTCAGGGAATTCGACAAGGCCTTCCACCTTTTAATGTATACCCGAACCCTAATAAAGCAATTAAAGCAAACAAACAAATTCTAACAATAGATATTTTCCCTAACTCAAGCTTTTCCTCTTTTTAGGAAGAAACAACACATAGAGAGTGTTCATTCTAGTTACAATGTTTTGATGGTAGGATACCCTAATTCTGATCATGATGAGATCTGAAGTGCACTTTCTTAATCTCCAGGGTACTTTGAATAATTGGCAATCTTCAGGTGTGCAGAAAAACTAGCCTTTATTGCACTTATGTCAATGTTAGATGGCTTTGGGTGTCTTTTTTGCAATTACTATTCACTTGCGTAAAAGGAAACAACTCTTATATTCATAATTCTGATTTTGAATCACGTCTGTAGATCTGATCCTAAGTGGCACATCATACGACCCAAATTGAGTCAAAACCATTTGAAATCACGTCACCGTCAATCACCATTCTATCAATCAATGAAGAGCTTGCCATTCAGACACCAAGTCATTCGTTGGAGGACCACACATTAATTTTTTTCATCGGTAGAAGGAAAGATGTGTCACAATCGCACACACTATGCAACAGGCTTTAAAATGACATTTTAAGGCTTGCACGGTGTGCGCTCAATGACTCAGATTTGATCGTATCGCTACATCACCACTATTGATCCTCCAACTCAAGTGTATCGGGCACTATAGTGGAATTCGAGTCCCACATCCTATAGAGGAACACATCTCACAAGCGCACATGCCGCACAACTCATCAAGAATGGGTCCTTTTGATCATGCGCGGTGTGCACTCATGGCTAGGATTTAATCTTTGAATCTGACGGGCCTAATTTTCTGCACATGCAATTAAAGTTAGTCATAAAGAGGGGCCATGACTAGGTTGATGGACCACAACCTTTAGTGAACATATCAGAGACTTAGGACTTTAGTCAAAATATTTTGGCCTGACCTTAGGAAGGTTTTAAAATAATAAAGAATAGGTAATGATCGACGGGCCTATGTGAAGGGGTCAGTAATGACAAAGGGAAAGATGACTTAAGTTGTTACTATGACAAACAACAACCTAGTAAATCAGGTCAGTGCAAAAATATAACACAAGGGTTTAAGGCTTGAGAAATTGAAACGAGGGTATTAGACATTAAAACCATAGACTAAATTTGTTAAGAATAGAAGTAAAAGACCACTTTAAGCATGGAACCAACTTAAAATTAACCCAAATTTGAAAATTTATACCACAACCATTGTCAATAACCCAATAATTTTTGTCATGTCTAACATGAAAAGTAGATACCAAAGTACCTCTAGTTTTATCCCTTTTCTCTGAAACACTTTCCTTCACATAAATTTTAGAGTTAGAAAAACCAAATTCATCTTTTAAATCCAACAACAAACATTCATCATCAACATCTCCGTAATCATATTGATCATAAAAAATGCCAACATCTTCTCTAACATAGTAGCTTTTCTTGATCATTTTTCCTTGTTCTTATTGTTCATAACTCTTTTTGGACATCTCAAAGCATAATGACCTATATTTTCACAACTGAAACATTTGAAAGGTAATTTACCTGTGTACTTACCCGTGCCCTTTTCATTCTTCTTACAAAATAGCTTCCAAATCATCAAGATCATCTCCATTTGAATCTTCAACTTTTTTTGATTTTCCAGTCTTGAAAGTAGTCTCCACTTTTGCACCATTCTTTAGAACATTCTTTTCCCATTTCAAATGAATTTGGTGTGCCAAACAACTGATCTCTAGTGTATGTATTAAAATTTGCAACTTCCTCAATATAAATTATCTTTTCACTACAAGAATCAGGAAGAGTTCTAATAATTTCCTTTACCACTTTAGGTTCTTGAACTTGTACACCAAAACCTCTCATAGCACTTACCAATTCATCAACCATTTACATGTAACTTGTAGTTGTTTCATCTTTAGATATTTGCAAAGTCTCAAATTGTGTCTTCAAATTCCACAACTTAGCTTGTTTAACCTTATCATATCCTTCATAAATACTTTCTAGCTTATCCCAAACTTCTTTAGCAGTTTTTAGATCTATAACTTTCACTAATTATGTATGTGTAAGACTACTCAACAAAACAAACCTCACCTTACCATATATTTCATGAATTGTTCTTGGTCCATTAGAAGGTATTATATATACATTCTTTATTGCCTTAGCAACATCAAATCCAAGGAAAATCAAGTAGCCTTCCATCTTCATTTTCCATAATGCATAGTCTATGCCATCAAACATAGGAGGAACCTTGCTCTGATACCAATTATTAAATGAAAAATAAAATTGAGAGGGATGGGGTGAATCAATTGTATCAAATTAAAACATTAAAATCCTCAATAGTAACCAGATCCAATGCATTCATTAAACCATTAATCTATTATAATGTTTAAATAATTAAAGAAAATACTAGAAACTGAAACAACCAACACCATGCACAAAAGAACACCAAATTTATTTTGAAAACCCTAGAAGGGAGAAACCACAATGAGGATTAGTTCACAACATAAGTTATTGAAAAATTAGTATAGAGAGGCTCATTTCTAGAATAGGACACACTATCTAAAAAGGCTCACAACCCAAGCTCACTGCCGAAATAGAAAGAAGAAAGAAGAAAGAAGAAAGAAGAAAGAAGAAATAATAAAGAAGAAAGAAGATATAATGTTACACAAAGAACATGATCTAAATATAATAGAAAATCCAATACAATAGCTTCAACAACACTCACAGCATTTAGGAGATCAAGATACCTCAACTCATTACATTCAACAATCTTGCACTATATTGCTCACCGCATTTCACACTTCTGCAGTTAATTTCACATCACCACATTCAACTCTATTATGCACTGTGTCTCTAAACATCAATTCACCTTGCATTTATACCATCCACAACTTGAAAAACATCTTCAAGTTAGCTACACTCACCTTACTCTTTACAAATTCAAAATTGGTTAGCACTAAGAATTCCTATGGTGTATAGAAACGAAACTGGACCAATACAAAACTTAACTGGGGCCCAAATTAACTTTCACATGCCACACTATTGCTTAAACATATTTGAATGTAGTGTAAAAACCAGGCCAACCATTACCTGTGAAAACACCTTTAAAATTTGAATTACACACTTCCTCAAATCCAAAGACAATTTGTGAACCACACACTACACTTCATTACTATCTAGAATATTCCTTTACTATCCTAAAATCCATCAAACTCCTTCACCACAATTTGCACCTTCAGAATGTACACAAATTTTACATTGAAACTACACTACCAAACACTGCAACTCTAAAATCCATCTTCCAGAGCACTGAAACATGAATAATATTGATGCATACAAGAGATCAACACCATCAATATACCTTTAGAATCACAAGACCTGAACAACAACCGTAGAGAAACGTGAATCAAAAATATTTCTCCCAAACACCTCTATAAGCAACACTGCGAAATCGATTCATATACTAGTGAACATAACTTCCTCTAACCATCGATCTAAAAGTCAAAATTCTAGATATAGAAAATATGAAAACTTCTATCCAACATATCCAAACCACAAAAGAAAATCTTCAACCAAAAATAAATTTGAAGCAAAACCAAAACACCTCTACACACCAGAATACCTTTGCAACACCCTGTTTCCTTATTTTATCAATTTTCTCAATATCCTCTACATCTTTATCACTACCATAATCATGAACAAAAACTTATCAAAGTGACACCAGAGGTTAGTACCAATAACTTAACTAATGACAACATTATGCAACAAGTGAAAGAAACAATATCTCTCAACCACTGCACAACTATCACCAATGACAACACAAGCTTGTTGATATCAATGACAACACCTTCATACTTGCAACACCCTTATGGTACCTAATATTAATTTTTTGTGGGAACATAAACTACTTAATATTCGTATGTTGAGGCTACATCCTAGACTAGGTGGTAATTTTTTTCAATATTTTCTTCTAATTGATCTCCCTCTAATTTCCCACCATCACCTTTAGGCCAATTTTCCATTTCAATGTCATGGAAAGGTGATAATACCTCTATATGGGGGGGAAAGGGGGAGTTGGGATCGATGTTTAGAGTGGTGGATTTGAAGTTTGTGGTGGTGATTGGTTCGATGGAGAGATTGAAGTTTGAGTTAGAGACTAGATTGACAAAGGAATTATTTCTGAAGTTTGAAGTGGTGGTTGTTGGGAAAATGCGTCTCAAACTTGCAATTAGATAAGGTTTATTGTTGATAGGTAAGCGCACGTGCAGGGTTGTGTAGGGGGTACCCACCATGAAGGATCTGAGGGGATCATCCCCCAATGGGGGTTTGGAGGCTACACACCCTAGTAAGGGCTCGGGGATAGCACCCCTATAAGAAAAATTTATGCATATTTTATTATTGTAAATGTAACACCCCACCACGTAACCCTAGAGGGAGGTGCAACTACTACGAAAGCATGCAATTTGTTTTTTTAGAGTGCAATAATAACATGAAAGGTGCACTACACTATCACAACCATCCTCTAAGACATGTGACTAAGCTTACAAGTGGATCCCATAACATAAAAATTAACTCATTCATAGCATATAATTAATTACTCATGGATTTAAAGAACACACATTCAATGCAACAAACATCACATAAGGTAGAATTATATAAAGATCCAAAGATTACATTTATTTCAAATAGTGTTTACAATACTCATTCCCAAAATGAGGAAGATCATACAAAGTGTTACAATTTACAAGTGTCCTCCTCGAATACAATTGAGGAGTAATATAAATACAAAGTGTCAAATTGATACATTAAATCAAAGGAATGAAACATATCAACTGGTACCCATGAGCTCTCCAATTGGAAGATCTTGCCATCATGAATAGAAGAAGGGAACCTAATAGAGTAAGGTGCACATTCCACCCAACCAAGTGGGTACCTGAAGGCCCACCCCCTATGCTAAGAGATAGTAACAAGGCTTCCTAGACAAGACCAACTACCTCTAGACATAGGCTATCACAAGACTAAACTAATCAAATACAATTACGACATTAACACATTGGTTACATTGCTTCTAGAATTACATAATCAATTATATCACTAAACCAAACATATTGTTGACTTAGGAGGAGTGTCATCACAAAGTTGCATGGTTTACCTTGGCAAATATTCCTAGGCCCTGACCCCCATCTTGGGTTACCCTAGCAGCCTCTCATGACCCCTGGCCCCACATGCAATCCAATGCAGAATCATTTATCTTTTGTAGAGACAAGATAATGATCTTGCCATTCTAGGCCTTCTCGTCTCATCCCAAGTCTATACAAGCCCTTGAGTCCATGAGCTAGGCATAATTACTCTTGTTAATTGTTAAGATCTACCATTTCCCCTAATACATTTATTTATATTTTCACTAGATTAACTAACTCTTAATGAGTTACCCTGACACCACTTTGTGTGTCATCCCTCATTGAAAGCCACTCCCCTAAGACAACACATGGAACAAAACCCACTACCCAAGGGTAAACTAGTGCACACTTATTGATATAAATTCCCATCCAAAACATAAAGGCATCACATCCCTATTCAGGGAAACTGGGTGATTCACTGATAAAAACTATTCACACTACCAAAGGGAATTAAAAGGGCTGAAAATTAAAATACAACCCCCAACTAAAATACCACATCTGGAAGTCTTACTAGCGCTTCTAAACAATTTTCCCTAGAACGAAAACAAAAGAAAATTACATTTTAAAGGGCAATTTAAATAGGAAATAAACCTATCTTTCAGATTTCCTAAATATAATTCCCCTTCAGTAAAATATAGTAAAATATTGCCCAAATAATCTAATTTAATAAAATATCTTTGACAAATAGAGAAGAAAATCTAATCCAAATGATACTTCAATTCCTTAATTACTTGTAATTAAAAATATTTATTTCTTCTTTATCCAAAAACATATCACTTTAAAAATATCTTAACTATGCATTACTACATGCACCTATTTAATGTTCTATTTAAATATATATATATATATATATATATATATACATGTATATATATAATTATATATATCTAAATATATAATATTTAAATATTTAAAATAAATCAACTTAAAATACCCTCTTTTTAAATAGCCAAATAAATTATATATTTAATATATATATATATATATATATATAATATATTCTTTATATATGTATATTATATATATATATATATCATATATATTAAATAAAATTAAAAATTTAAAAGTAATCGAAATCGCATATTAATTAAGGGCCGAGTTTTAAAGAAGGCACAAAACTAGATATTGGGGGAAATGATTGTGGCTACCCACAACCGAATGCCCAAAGATGGGGAGGGCACGACATGTGGGCAGTGCCCAGTGTTGTCCCACAGTGTCATCTCCCCCCCAATGGGAGTCAGCTATGGGGTGTCCACATCGCCCCCACACAAAGAATGGACCCTTAAAAAATTTCAAACTCTGCATACAAAATTTAATAAATAGAAATCATCGTACGTCATTTTATTCACACAGGCTTTCCAAATTTTTAGAAGTTACAAAGACTCCAATAAACTAATACATGTATATATATATCTTCCTATATACATGTATATATAAAAAATTATCAAACAAATGCCTTAGTTGGGTAATTAATTTTAAAAATATATTCTACAAGAAGTTTTCACAATTTCAACAGAAGAATTTCACAATTTTAACAGAGGAGTTTTTCTAAATTTCCTTTGGATAAACAAATTTATTAGGAAGCAATAATTTTCTACAGACGAGTTTCACAATTTCAATATAGAGGTTTTCAAAATTTCTTTTCCACATAAACAATTCTATAGGAAGAAGAATAGTAAATTTCTATAGAGAATTTTAATTCCTTCCCAACATAGATTTTCTGATTTCCTAATGTTTTTCTTCTAGGTTCTTCATTGTTTAACAACAATCACAAATAAAATTTACAATAATTTTCACATAATATTTCATGATAAGTTTTAGACACGACATTTTTCTTAACAAAAAACTCAAAAGCTTCTTATTTTGTATAGACAATCTTTTTCCAGACAACAAATTAATCTAAGAATCTTTCCAAAATGAAATGAAATTAAATAAAAAAGGAACCTGAATTCCAAACGCTTGATGGGATGTGGATTGATGTAGAGCCTCTTCCACATAACCAAAAAACTGATGAATCTAACATCAATAAACTACTCATGAGAATATAACAATATAAATTCAAATAACCACTATGCTAATCAAAAGCATGTCATAATAATAACACTAGGATAATGTACCATCACATCATAATATAAAACCCACATCGCTCAAAAGTTAGCAATCAAATAATAACAAAGTATCATATTCTATCAAAGTCAAGGTACTAACAAAAAAAAAAGCATATAAATACAAAGTCAAGGAGAATGAGGAAGATCATACAAAGTGTTACAAATTACAAGAGTCCTCCTTGATTACAATTGAGGTGTAATATAAATACAAAGTTCCAAATTGATACATTAAATCAAAGGAATGGAACATATCAACTGGTACCCACGAGCTCTCCAACTGGAAGATCTTTCCATCACGAACAAAAGAAGGGAACCCAATGGAGTAAAGTGCACATTCCACCCAACCAAGTGGTACCCAAAGGCCCACCCCCCATGCTAGGAGATAGTAACAAGGCTTCCTAGACAAGACTAACTACCTCTAGACACAAGCTATCACAAGAATGAACTAATCAAATATAATTATGACAATAAAACATTGGTTACATTGCTTCTAGAATTACGTAATCAATTATATCATTGAACCAAACATACTGTTGAATTAGGAGGAGTGTCATCACAAAGTTGCATGGGTTACCATGGCGAATCTTCCTAGGCCTCGACCTGCATCTTGGGTTACCCTGGTAGCCTCTCATGACCCCTGACCCCACATGCAATCCAACGTGGAATCAATTATCTTTCCTAGAGACAAGATAACAATCTTGTCATTCCAGGCCTTCTCATCTCATCCCAAGTCTATACAAGCCCTTGAGTCCATGAGCGAGGCACAATTACTCTTGTTAAGTGTTAAGATCTACCCTTTCCCCTAATATATTTATTTACATTTTCACTGGATTAACTAACTCTCAATGAGTTACCCTAGCACCACTTTGTGTGTCGGCCCTCATTGAAAGCCACTCCCCTAAGAAAACACGTGGAACAAAATCCACTACTCTATTAGTACCTTGACTTTGATAGACTATGATACTTTGTTATTATTTGATTGCTAACTTTGGAGCGATGTGGTTTTTATATTATGATGTGATGGTACATTATCCTAGTGTTTTTTATTAACGTAAAAGTAGGTTTTGAAGGGGCCCCAAAACCATTTAACAGTAGTTAGAGCTAGGATAAAGCATTAAAATTTCAACAAAAGATGAAAATCTGCTAGTAAAGAAAAACCAAAGACTAGCGGAGAGAGAACACAGAACAAAAAACTATCTAAAAACCTGTAGGAAACCAACCACTAGGCCAGATTTCTCAAGATTTCAGCGTCCTCCTTTTCCAGGTTGTCCATGTTAATAGCAACTTGCTTCATGTCCTATATGTCCACAGGGGGCTTTTCCAACTTCCTTTTTAGATTGGCTCTAGTGTGTTTTCTTCGCCCAACCCCTTCAGCATGGCCTAGATATTTAACCTCCTCCACATCCACCACACATTTTACTTGATGAGCCCTTTCTAGATTTTTGACCATCATGTTCATGGTATTGGCAGCGGACTTAAGAATTTTGTGGCTCATTTCCAAAACTTTTTGAATAGATTCTCTGACATTTTTTAGCCTCCCCTAAATATCAAAAAGTTTTCCATTGTGATTGTTCTTGAAATGCTCCAAATCCTCCACAATTTTCTTTAGGCACTCAACCATATATTTCTTTTCATCTTCCATCAACAGGTCCTTAGCTCTTCCTTTGTCCTTGCTCATGTTATCAACCCCCTCCATCTTTTCCAATCTATTGTTATAACCCATTTGATTAAGTTGTATCTCCTTTATCTCGAAGAAGGCCCACCTGATCAGACAAAAAAAATCAACAGAACCATTGTGAGCAATAGCAAGGATGTCACTAGGATACTCGCAGTCAACTTTGAAGTAATGGTCATCTTTCTTAAGGTCACTGGGGTACTCTAGCATATCCTCCTTGTTTGTAGCTGGATAGTTGGAAGTCTTAGAAGAATTGGTGTGTTGGGATTCCTCTTGGTCAATGTGGTAGGAAGGGTCCTCTTCCAATTCTCTTTTACCTTTCCCTTGATGAGAAACACTAGGTGTACCTTTTGGTTTCAAATTGGAAATATCAAACCCAAGATAAATAATTTTGGTCCTACCAATAGACATCATTGCACTGGGTTTAGGGAGGGCACATGAATTATACTTTCTTTTGATATTGCCCTTCTTCTTAGATTCCATAGGGTGCTCTTCCTCTCCCTCCATTTCAGTATCCCACTCATCTTTTTTTGTATAACTATCACCCAACTCCTCCTTATCAGAAACAAAGTGAGGAGAAGGGGTATGATGGATGGCTGACAAAGCTTTAAAGCATTCACATATGAGAACAAGTAAACCCTCATGAATTATGGCATATCTAACTAGATTAAACACATGGTCATGAAGACTCGAATTTAAAGAAGTAGAGAGGTAAAAAGGAAGGGAGACCCTGACCTGGTGCCTGAAATGGTTCAGGAGCACAAAGTGATACCCAAAAATTCTGGTGTATCTCATATCCAACATGATATACTCTATGATAATCCTGAATACCTCCCTCCACAACAACTTGATTTTCGTAGCATCATAGCTACTCTTAGTAGCCTGCAGTAGGTCCTCCCTTTCCTTGTCAGTGCTAGGGAAATTCTTAACCACCTGGTCAAAGAGCTTCCTATCTCTTTGAAACTTGAGACCCTCCATCGACATCCCGATTACCTCAAAAATTAATTGCTCATCGATCTTCACTTTCCTTCCAAATAGATTAATTTTGCCATTATTGTTGTCCTTCATGAAAATCTTGGTAACCTCTTGATCCCTACCATGGAGCTTCTCCATATATATCATGATGCCACCCTTCTCCAACACCCTCTATAATTTTTCATTAGTCTTCAGCTCATTGCAATCAACCGGTTCCAACCTGCAACGCTCGCCGCCCATTCTGTCTACAATGCAACCTTTCTTCAAAGACTCCAAAATTCCTCTATTCATGAGTGCCAAAATTCCTAGAAAGCGTGAGAAGCACCAAAGATTAATAAGACCATAAAATCCACGGTACTCCACCCCTTGAAGAAAAATGATGAAACAACAATACTAAGACTGCTTAGGAAACCCGCCTTCACCTTAATCATTATTCAGAGAGGGAAATTGAACCTTCCCATGGGTTTGATCATACATAATTAAGGTCATGATGTCAGCCTCAAGACCATCATCTCCTCTACCATGTCACTTTATTATTCACCTTCACCCCTATGTTAGCGAAATAATCTGCCATCATATTGATCTCCCTATAGACATGGGTGACAAAGTAGTTCTCAAATGAATTCATAATTTACTTAGATAAATTAATCCAATTCTCTAGAGTCCAACTTCCTAGCAAGGTTAAGGAGTTGGTAAGTCCCTATGGCTTCAACAAGGTGGTTAGTCTGGGTGCCCAAGGGGAGTGCCACTGCTGAAATGAAATTTCCATTATCATCCCTAATCACTCCCCCACACCCAACATACATTATCCTGGTGTTATTATTATGACATGCTTTTGATTAGAATAGTGGTTATTTGAATTAATATTGTTATATGCTCATGAGTAGTTTATTGATGTTAGATTCATCAATTTGTTGTGACATTGTATTGGTGAAGGGAACGAGATCGCATCACTTGCTTGCAAGCGCCCTACAATTCCATGATTCTCTCTTTATAGTGTGTTTGATTAAGATATATATGCTTTGTTTGCAGGTTTGAAGGTATAGGACATTGACTCCACCTAGTTTCATAGGTTTGAGCGTGTCCATTGCCCAATGGTAATGTTGATTGGGAGATAGTAGCTAGGTTTCCCTTGTCAAGCCACCACCCTAGTCATAGTGTGTCATGAATTTTAGTTGGTTATGTTTTGTTATAATGTTGTTCAATTTTTCCTTGGTGTTATTTATGTTGTAAAGTATGTTAAAGGGAAATAAATGCTTTAAATTTTTTGGTTGTTTATTTAATTAATCTTATTTATTATGTTAGAAGATTGTAATTTAATTTATTTGGTAAAATAATTTAATCTTAGGATTAAATTTATTTTATTAATTAATTAAATTAGTTGGATTGAATTTAAATTTGAAATGCTACATATTTTTGAAATTATTAAAATGCTTTAATTTCTAGAAATATCTTGTGGGATTGGTGTTAATTGAATTAGAAGATATTTGTTTCTCGACATGTGTTTGGAAAAATTAATGATGGATGTTGGGAAAAATATTTTCACATAGAGAATAATGGCTATAACCATGAGTGGTAAGAAGTTACTTCACTAAAGAGAGGAGAGGATATTTTGTGGGTAGAGGTTGTTTAAAAATTAAGTTTTCTTGTTGTATTCTGGTTGTTGAAATTTGGGGAAAAGACAGTCTCGGAAAAATTCTTTGGGCTCTGGAATTTGTTTGTTTTTGGAGGAAGCTTTGTTTGTTCTGGAAGAAGCTTGGTTCTGTGGAAGAGGCTCTACATCAATCCACATCCCCTCAAGCATTTGGAATTTAGGATCCTTTGTTATTTAATTTAATTTAATTTTGGAAAGATTCTTAGATGAATTTGTTGTCTGGAAAAAGATTGCCTATACAAACTAAGAAGCTTTTGAGTTTTTTGTTAATTGAAAAATGTCGTGTCTAAAACTTACCGTGAAATATTCTGTGAAAATTATTGTAAGTTTTATTTGGGATTGTTGTTAAACAATGAAGAACCCAGAAGAAAAACATTAGGAAATTGGAAATTCTATGTTGAGAAGGAATTGAAATTCTCTTTAGAAATTTACTGTTCTTCTTCCTATAGAATTGTTTATTTGGAAAATAAATTTTGGAAACATCTGTATTGAAATTGTGAAACTCATTTGTAGAAAATTATTGCTTCCTAATAAATTTATTTTTAAAATTAATTGCCCGACTGAGGCATTTGTTTGATAAATTTGTATATATACATATATATAGGAAGATATATTTATATATATAAATATATATACATGCGTTAGTTTATTGGAGCCTTTGTAACTTCTGTAAATTTGGAAAGCCCATGTGAAAAAATCTTCATATGACGATTTCTATTTATTAAATTTTGTATGCAGAGTTTGAAATTTTTTAAGGGTCCATTCTTTGTGTGGGGGCACTGTGGACACCCCACAACCGACTCCCATTGGGGGGGAGCCAATGCTATGGGACAGCATTGGGCGCTGCCCACAAGCCACTCCCTCCCCATCTTTGGGGGTTTGGATATGGGTAGCCACAACCGTTTCCCCCAATATATAGTTATGTTCCTTCTTTAAAACTCAACCCTCAATTAACATGTGATTTCAATTACTTTTAAGTTTTTAATTTTACTTAATATATATGATATATATATATATATATATATATAAAGAATATATATATTATATACATGTATATATATATTAAATATAAAATTTATTTGGCTATTTAAAAAGAGGGTATTTTAAGTTGATTTATTTTAAATATTTAAATATTATATATTTAGATATATATAATTATATATATACGTGTATATATGTAGTTATATATATATATATTTAAATATATACATTTAAATAGAACATTAAATAGGTGCATGTAGTAATGCACAATTAAGAGATTTTTAAAGTGACGTGTTTTTGGATAAAGAAGAAATAAATATTTTTAATTAAAAGTAATTGAGGAATTAAAGTATCAGATGGATTAGATTTTCTTCTCTGTCTGTCAAAGAGATTTTATTAAATTAGATTATTTGGGAAATATTTTACTAAAGGGAAACTAGATTTAGGAAATCTGAAAGATAGGTTTATTTCCTGTTTAAATTGCCCTTTAAAATGTAATTTTCTTTTGTTTTCGTTTTGGGGAAAATTGTTTAGAAGTGTTAGTAAGACTTCCAGATGTGGTATTTTAGTTGGGGGTTGTATTTTTATGGTCAACCCTTTTAATTCCCTTGGGTAGTGTGTATAGTTTTTATCAGTGAATCACCCAGTTTCCATGAATGGGGATGTGATACCTTTATGTTTTGGATGGAAATTTATATCTGTAAGTGTGCACTAGTTTACCTTTGGGTAGTGGATTTTGTTCCATGTGTTGTCTTAGGGGAGTGGCTTTCAATGAGGGTCAGCACACAAAGTGGTGCCAAGGTAACTCATTGAGTGTTAGTTAATCCAATGAAAATGTAAATAAATGTATTAGGGGAAAGGGTAGATCTTAACACTTAACAAGAGTAATTGTGCCTCGATCAAGGACTCAAGGGCTTGTATAGACTTGGGATGAGATGAGAAGGCATGAAATGGCAATATCATTATCTTATCTCTATGAAATATAATTGATTCTGCATTGGATTGCATGTGGGGTCGGGGGTCATGAGAGTCTACAAGGGTAACCCAAGATGGGGGTCGGGGGTCGTGAGAGGCTACTAGGGTAACCCAAGATGGGGGTCGGGGCCTAGAAAGATTCGCCAAGGTAACCCATGCAACTTTGTGATGAAACTCCTCCTAATTCAACAATATGTTTGGCTCGGTGATATAATTGATTGTGTAATTTTGGAAGCAATGTAACGAATGTGTTAGTGTCGTAATTGTATTTGATAGTTCAATCTTGTGATAGCCTGTGTCTAGAGGTAGTTGGTCTTGTCTAGGAAGCCTTGTTACTAGCTCCTAGCATGAGGGGTGGGCCTTTGGGTACCACTTGATTGGGTGGAACATGCACCTTACTCCGTTGGGTTCCCTTCTTCTATTTGTGATGGCGAGATCTTCCAGTTGGAGAGCTCATGGGTACCAGTTGATATGTTCCATTCCTTTGATTTAATGTATCAGTTTGACACTTTGTATTTATATTACTCCTCAATTGTATTCGAGGAGGACTCTTGTAATTTGTAACACTTTATATGATCTTCCTCATTCTGGGAATGAGTGTTGTAAACACTATTTGAAATAAATGTAATGTTTGGATCTTTATGTACTTCTATCTTATGTGATGTTTATTGCGTTGAATGTATGTTTTTTAAATCCATGAGTTATTAATTATATGCTATGAATGAGTTAATGTTTATATTATGGGATTCAGTTGTAAGATTAGTCGCATGCCTTAGAGGATGGTTGTGATAGTGTAGTGCACCTTTCATGTTATTATTGCACTTTAAAAGAAGAAAAAAATTGTACGCTTTCATAGTAGTTGCATCTTCCTCTAGGGTTACGTGGTGGGGCGTTACAGTAAATTTGGACCATTTATTATTAGATCTCAGATCTAACAACATATATTTTTGGCTTGATTTTCCCTTGAAGGAAACCCTATTTTGTGCTTGAGTGTTGTATTACGACTATGTAGTATGATGTATTTTGAGAGTTTGATAGCAGTCATGTTGCCTCTAGATATCTGGTTGGTGATACTCCTGTGAGAATCTTTCTCTGCAAGTATATTGTAATCTTTGTGATTTCTAAATAATATATTGGGTGACTTTTGGAATGTGGGGTTTTTCTCCCAAAAGGGTTTTCCCCATGTAAATCACTGTGTTGTGGTATGCATGATACTTATATTTATTTATGTTTAAGTTTTTGTAACTGTTGTAATGATTATAAATTTTTACATTATCCTCATCTTAATATTAGTGTAAGAAGTTGTTTCTCTACCTTAGCTTCCTTACAATGATGTTGTTTGATGATGCGATAATGATGAGTGAGATGATCATGTATGATAAAGTGAAGGATTGGTTCCCCTTAAGATAGCTAATGAAGGAAGCTAAGCAACAAGAGAAGGATAAGTAGCCACCCTCCTCTTGATTAGAGGAACATGGTCTTCATCACTCACTTTTCTCTTTATAACAATCTTGGTCTCTCTTGGTTATTTGGGCTCTACTTCTACAACTTTGGCTTAAAATTTCCACACTTCTATCTTATTATTCTTCTAATTCTTGGTGGTGGTATATTAATTTACCATAAAATAGAGCTTCTTAATCCATTCAAATGATATATTCATGGCCACCCCATCCCTAGCCTCTATTAAGGAGTCCTCTACCACTAAAAAGTTAATATCAACACTTTTCTCATTGAAAAATCTATTTGTGTTATAGGAAGTGTGAAACATATTTCCATATTCTCTCAAATTATTTGGTGGCTCAACCACACCATTTTTTTTTATCATATCTAGACTCAACATATTACAATCCCTTATTCTTACATCGTGGTCATCTAGGAAGTTAGCCTAGTAACCTTCTGATGTAGGTTCATGTTTTATATTATGCCTCAATCAATGGGATTATTGTACTAGTAGGATCATAATTATTTATGATGTTATCATATAAATCCATGACCAATGGGGCCCTCTTTTTCTGTATTTTCTTTGATTTTTTTATGTTAGCATATTAATATACAACCACCTTAATGGGGAACAAAAAATCAACCTTGTTTTTGTTGAATACCAACTTTTGGATCTTTGCTACTTGTCTACAAAAATCCCAAAAAATCTCTATCATTGGGATACCTTCTAATCTTTTAGGGTTCCTTGTGAAAGCTAGAGACTATGATGTAAGTGAAACTTTTAAATTGGATATATTAGTTTACTCAAACTTTTAATTCTTTTGTTGCCTCCAAGGAAAACCTCTTTGGATAATCAATTTCTAACCCTCGGATAATTCATATACAAAGGTAGCATTAATAATGCAGTTATTCTTCTAGCTCTCTTTGAGCTCTAGTTGGGGAAAGTGATCATAAAATTTAGTTTCTCCTAACTAAATAGTACCAAATCTTATTAGCCCTATAAAAATGGCTTGGTATGCCAATAGGTAGACAATATATAAGGTCATGTGGAATCTTCTTGATTGCATCACATCTATTAGCTGTTCACGAAAGTTATCATTGATGATACTCCCTAGTTAATTTTCTTCTCCTCCAATATCTTCATGATGTAGTAGCACATATATAGGGATGGAATTATTTGGCATGAGGGTACCATGTACTCTACTTAGGAATGTGGTAGAATCATCTACATCTTCTTTGAATTGAATCTTGTTTTGAACTCTTTCCATTTTAATTGGAGATTTCCTTAGCATTATAAGGAGATTTTCATTGATGAGATTAATGGTAATCTTGATCTTCCTCTCATAGAAATCTAAATCGGCTTCAAATCAATCTTACCATATTGTGCATAGATGGGGAATGCAAAAAATATTTTTTTCATGTCTATGCTAATATCCAAAGGGACCAAATATATTTATCTATTTTTATTATGCCTCTAGGAATATGATAATACCAAATTAAGAGACTAAAGTGAAATTGGGAAGGAATCATCTTGCACCAAGCCTAACTTGTCCATGTAACAGGGCATGAAAGTTATATCTTTTGTAATTATTGACCCTTTGAAAGAACTCTTAGATGTTCACATGCCCCAAGTCTATATCTCCTATATCTATATATGATGAAACAATTTATATGGGGGATGATACCCTTTAATTTTACACTTCATCTCTTTGTGTTGAACTTCACCTTTCACTTTACTACAACCATGCATACAAGCCAAATTTTAGAGTACATCATGTAAAAATTAATCAAACTAAGAAGTGTATTGTATGATCCATTCCATTTAATATCAACACTTAACCAAATTTAGTATTAGTTCAATGTACAAGGAATACATATAATCAAGATTCAAATATTAGCCATAACTCATCCTTGAGCATCATAGATCTAAAAAATTTGATACCAAATGAAGTAAGTGTTGATATTTTTGCCTTGCCTTGGACCAAATAGCTACTAAGGAAATATTAGAAAGTTTTATAAATTTAAATATTTGAGTCCAAGTCCTAGGTTCATGAACTATCAAGTCTTAGGTTCCAAGAAAATTAGAAAAGAAGAAAAAAATCTCATTTCTTCTTAAATCCCCATGCCAAGGAAAAGAAAACTTGAGTTTTTCCTCTTTTCAATAATTTATGCCTTATGTTGCAAGAGGAATTCTAGGATTTTTGTTAGAACTAAGAGAGTTTTATTCCATTTTTGGAATGAAATGACATATAGCTATGTTGAATGAATCAACCAAGAGGATGTTGAATGAAATGCTACATGGAAAAGGAGAGATTTAAGGGGGTCGTAACATGTCATTTCTATGCACCTAGGTGTCTCCAAAATGGAGCTCTACATGGTTGCACTCTATACTCTAGGTATATTTTGTTTCAAGGAGACTTTGAAAAATAAGCACATACCTCCACAAATGTTCATTCTTAAATGTATTTACAATGTGAGTATATCTTCATTTTTGTTTCAAGGGCCTTCCACATCTTATTTCATTCGCCCTATTCCCTATGTTTCATTCTACATAATCTATTAAATATTCAAATAGTTCACAAAACCTTACATTAAAATGAAATATTTAAGGACATGAATATAATTTTTAATGAATGTTCTTGAAGATCATTAAAATAAAACTTTGTAGTGCCTCATGTATTAGGTATCAAGTATGAATTGTCCATACATGACAAAGTACAACAATAATTTTTTTTAAAGGATCAAACTAGAAATTATGAAGTATCAAATCGATATGATCAAGTAAAGGGGAATGTACTATTGGTAGGAAATTCCATGTGTTAATATGCAGATATAAATAATATAATGAGTTAACATATATAGGTCAACACATAAAACCTAGAGACTATCATAACTTCAAAAGATAGTCATATTCGTGATGATAGTCCATGAAAGAGTTCTAAGTTTGTAGGTATAGGTTACATAGTTAAAGGGACTATTCATAATACTTTTACAAAAAAAGGATGATATAGTCTACAATGAATAAAATAGAACAATGTTTTCACTTAGTCAAAGGTTGCATGATAAAGATATATTCAGAAGGACCAAAAAGGACCTAGGTATCAATGAAGTGATTTTTACCAATTAAATGGCTTATGATAGTGATATTATTGTGTGAGACAAGTGATAATCATTTTAACACTACAACCATGGAACCTTTTAAATCATGAATGATATCCAATAGTCAAAACTCAAAGGGACAAAAATGACATACTAGGATAAACCTAGTGTAGGTATGAAATGTATATAATACACCATACATGATAGTTGAAGGGTATGATACTTTTAAATACATGATCAAATTCACAATGAAGATTGAGAAGCTGAGTATCATGTGGAGAAGATACTTACATAGTATACTTTGAGCCTTAGATAGACCAACAAACACCTCAAGATCAACAATTGATGTATGGTCAAAATAAACAAATGCAGAAGCTGATATCATATATCTTGGTGTGTGGTTGAGACAATTTCAAAAGATAGTCTCAAGGTAGAGTTGCATGTTAGCCTACAAAACAATGTCATAGGTTGTAGATAAAGGACAAACATTTCTAATCAACATAATAGTCATGAAGATAGTCATATTGACAAGGATATCATTGAGGGTTAGGAAAATACACCAAACAATTACGAATATCAAAGGACAAAATATAATATTTAGGCAATGGATGATAGTGGTAATGATAATGATAGTGAATGATATGCGAGGAAGATGTAAGGATGAAGGAGACTTCAATGAGTCAAACATGTGTCAAAAAATCATCATTGAAGATCTCCCACACCCTCCTAGGGAATTTAAACATTTTTAAAGGCAATTTCACATGTTCTAAGAGTAAGGAGAGGGCATTAATTTTATTTTAGAGGAATAATTAGTAGTTAGAGGGCATAAGATGCGAGGATATAAGTAGTTGATCAAGTCTTTCACTTTTTCAGAGATCTAGACTATCTTCAATAGGATGTTAGAGAAATCAAGTCCTTGTCTTCAACTATCATCATGGAGAAAATTTCTAATGTGAAAAATTGGGAAATAAATCTCCTAGGTGCCCAAGGAAGATTTAAATGAATTAGCTTATGCAAGAACCTATTGTTTATTCCTAAAAACATGTTGCAAAAGATCAATAAGCTATTAAAACAAGTGTTAAAGGGATTCCTAGGTTATTTTTTCAATTAGTTCTTGCTAGTTGAAGCCAAGATTATAACTTATATGGAGTTATTTTCTAGTTACTATGCTAAGTCTTGTAACTCTTGAAGTCAATTTTAGACTGATAATATCATTGCATTCCATTTTCTCAAGTAATAGAAAGCATTTTCAAACTATCTTCTGGTGTAGGAACATCCTTTATCAATGAAATTCAATATTTTTTCCTTCTCAACCTTTGCTTTATTATATGCAATGTGATAATTGGTGCATATGTTTATGGTTTTCATGAAAAATTTCTAATATGTCTCATTACAACACCTCTAATTAGAAAACACACATTTTATGTAGGTTATAAACTATGTAATGAATGTAAACAATTATTAGTTGTGAAAATATTTTTTTTTCCTTCAAAACTATGAAATATTCAAGACTTCTTGCAAAATATTGATGCATGGGTATGTGAAACACTTGAGTTATGCATTAAAACTATCCAAGTCATTGAAAATTTTAATTCCAAAACAACTATATATGTCACAATAAAAATATGGTGCATAACCCCATAAAGTTTAGGTTAATTTAATTTAATTTCCTATCTCTTTTCTTTGTAAAAATTAGTAGTTTAAGTTAGTTTAGGTGAACTATCAAGGGAGCCAACCCTCTCTAGAGGTTGATATTTTATTATTGAATCCCACACTTTGAGAGATATTCCCATATTTTACTAGATAGCTAAGTTAGGTATTTAGCAAGGGTGAATATTCTAGTGACAATAGGAAGTATTCACTATGAGGGTATCAAGCATTAGGGATTAGAGATAACTCATACATTATTTTTACAATCATATCAAACCAATGAATCTCAATGCCTCAAAAAATAAAAGAATATATAGAGTAGAGTGTATGAGAGATCAAACATTAGGCATACCTCATAACTCATGCTTGAGATGGTAACACATTTAGAGAAACTTTTGAAACCTGATCTTGACAAAGATATAGAGTGTAACATGTTGAGGATTAGAGGTTGATAATACCACATACCAACTTTCTATAATGTTAGACCATTAAGGAAGAATTTTAAAAATTGAGAGGTTAGGGATATAGCATAAGGTTTATTGGGTGTTAGGGATTGGAATTACCATATAAATTGTACAAAATAGTAGGTGAAATAAAGGAAAATTGATCCTAGAAGTTTACAAAGTTAAGGAATTAGATATTAGAGATCATGATCACCTCCTAATGCATTCTCATCAAGAGAGGTCTGTTGATGAGTGTTTTTTCATTGCACAAAATAGATAAAACATAAGTGTTCTATCTCTCTTGAAAGGATTTTTTTTGTAAAAAGTATTTATAAAATGACCCCAAGGTTTTGGATGTCAAGTCTTGACTTGTAGAAATGACTTATTGTTTGATGCGATTTTCTGGTATCACAAAGGGAATTTATGGTTTACAAATATTGGAAGCTTATAGACTCGACAAGGGTTTTATGAAATCTAAAAAATTATGCAAACCCCAATCATAAGGACTTTTGTCATCAAATATGGAAGTGTAGTGATGCTATTCGCTTAAAACTAACCCAAAGAAAGATCAAAAGATATAGGGATGAGAGAGATCCTAATCTAACACCTAAGATCAACTATAATAATGGCTAATGTTGTAGACTAACAAATCCCCATGAAAACTTATTCCTACTTAGTCAAGATCAAATCTACAACACCACAAAAATGGTGCTATATTCAAAGGAAGGTGGAAGATTTTTAGACTATGAAAATTCATACATACACCCAATAATTGACATGACATGAACAAACACTCATAGTTAAACTATTGCATTAAGAAGCTCAAACTAACCATGCATTGAGATTTACAAGCAACAAACCCCAAATGGTATGAGAAATACATTTATCAAACATATTTAACATTTTACCATCATTATAAATGAACTAAAACTAACATTTGAGAAGTAGAAACAAGAAACCATAAAACCTTCAAACTTAGCACAAAAATTAACCAAGACAATGATCTAATTGTATTAATTTCTCCAACATTTTCTTAACAATTTCTAGTCCTCTCTTCTCTTCTACTTCTACTTTTCCTACAGTCTCTACCTTTCACAAATGAGAAGACATAGGCATTTTATAGATATTACATTTCAAATCAAGGGCCAACATTAAATCCAATTCAAGGGCCCATATTACATCAACATTTAATATTTGGGGTACATTGAGTTTTTAGCAATATATGCCTCATTTGCAACCAATTAAATAATTTTGCTACATTTTGAACCACGGAGAAACAAAACATCCCCTTATTGGTTTTGATGAACAACTCTCTTTAAATGAATTAAGTAATCCCTCTTTAAAAAATTTTCTAGCTCCTGTTGTGAGTGTGAATGTTCCTAACCTGAAGAGGGTGCCAATGTTTATTGCTCCTTCGGTTGAGTTGCCTCTTTTGATGTCCCTCCCAGACATCTCATCATTTTCAAAGCTCATGGACATGTTGAATACATCAGTGGTGTATATTGTAGTCTTCTCCTCCTCTGTGCCTTTTGCCTCATCAATGGGGATCCTGCATCCTTCAACGAAGTGGAAGATGGAGGATGACCCTACTAGTGATGGGGGTTCAAAGAGAGGTTCACCTTCTTCGGGGGGTAGTTTTTCATTAGCATGTATTGTCCTAGTGATAGATGAAGTCTCGAAATCCTTGAAATTTATCATTGATCTTGAATATCTTGGTGAGCCTAATGGTGAATCTTGGGTGTCATCTCCCTCACCCATCGAGTTAACACATGACACTCTAGTGAAGTGCATGTTTAATTCTTTGGACAAGGTCCTATATCTTTCAACGATCTTCATGAAATCACTGACTTTTACCCCACATGGACTGAGCAAAGAAGACCTCGAGGGGTTAGAGGGTTCCCCCCTTGATGTTCCAACCTTGCAAGCTCATCTACCTTCCCCTTATAATGATCTAGATTTGGAGTCCGATGACCTCTTGGTCGATGAGGACTAGGGGGCACCTCTTCTTTATCCATAGAGTAGATTGTGTGTGTGTGTGTGTGTTTGTGTTCCCGTGTTTTTTCATTATGTGCTCCTGGATAACCCTTGTCGCCCTCGTAGGTTCTTGGATACATGAGTGTTTATATGACGTAAACCTTCCTCTATTTGTTACATCATTCTTCCTCTGTTATGTGTATTGATTTTCGACTATTGGGGACAATGCAAAGTGTTAGGGGCATTTAGGCTTCCCTTCCATGTTGACCCAATTTTTTATTTTTACTTTTTCTTCGTGTACATTCTTCATATGGTCTGATATAGTAGGGGGTTAATGACAGTTCATTAATATACTATTATTATAATTATCTATATTTATGAGAAACTCTGACCCTAAATATCAGATCATCCTTGTGTCTCTTGTTCGTAATGTTTTTTTTCCTTTTTTAATTTTTTACCCTCTTATCTTTCATGCTTGCTTTGTGATGTTGTGGTGTTCATGTGTTTTCCCTCACGTGTACGACAACAAATTACCATGGTTACATCTCGCTATATTCTACGGGCTGAAACATCACTCTTTTTTTCATTCTTTCTTTTCTCTCCTTAGGATGTCACGTGCCTCTGCATTCAACACACACCATCCTAAGGGGGGTTGTCATGTCACTTCAATTTTCAAAAAAAACATTCGGTGGCCAAAAAATATTTTCTCAAAAAATCCCTCCATAAATTTTTTCAAAAAAATCGCATTCCTCAACAAGGACCCCTAGTAGAATACTTTTCCTTCATCATGGGTTCGCAAAGAAAGAATTTGAAAAACCTTCCTCTAAGGAGGGAGTTCCTTCTCCTATGGGTGAAGTTTGACCTTCCCCTTACGAGGGGAATTTCTTCCTTTCGAATTCCTTGATGAAGTGAAAATATTTCAAAATGATTCCTTGATGTTGAATTGATTTGTGAAAAAATGCTCACTTTCAAAAACGTGCGTCCCTTGATTATACCCCTTTTTTTTAAGGGTTCTCGAGGGACCCCTTTGAAAGCTTCTCCTTCAATTTTTGACTATATGTGTGTCTGTCTTCTTGCTTGCCTATTTACATGGCTGATTTTTGTTTTCTAATATGTTTTATCTATGAATTAACATGTTGCTTTGTAGGAAAACCTGTGAAGCTATTTTTTAGTCTGACTCTATGGGATCCCCTTACATTGGGCTTCCTTTAGGAGAGAGTACCTAGGTTGCACCTTCTTTTCAGGTTTGAGGGTTTGTGAAGCACTTGCATTCTATGAGATTTTTCCATTGTTTGTTTGTGGGCCTTCGGTGCACTTTCACCAACTTCATATTTTTGAGGATCTACATATTCCTTTATTCAGTCCTCCTTAGGAGAGAGTACCTATGGAGTTATTTTCCTACCTTTCCATTTCGAGCTCGCCAAATTGCAGCCTACTTCCTCAACCATTTAGGTATACATTTCTAAACTCTTCAATCTACTTACCAAACATTCGTTGGAACTCATGCTCGCTAAAGTGGGGGAAAAATGTATAGGATAATTTGTACCCCTCTCGCAAATTTCTCTTTTACACCCTCTACTTAAAAAAAATCAAACCCGACTAAGAAATTCCACATCACCTACCTAATTTCCATCCACTTGGTGCTTATCTCTTGTGTTGATGGGGGAATTTTATGTCAGGGACATGAGAATGACACACAGAAATCTATGCAGTGTGTCAACGTCCCTGACATATTCTTTCCTCTGGAATTCACAGATACATTTCGTTCTCCATTAGCGATGAAGCATAACACCTCTACACCTTCCATTCAATCCAAGAATGGCTCTTTCCCTCCAAAAATATCTTGAAATGCCTATCTTTCGAATTCACTTAATCTCTTTGGAATTTTTGGACTCCATCCTACACACTAGCTTGATCTTCTAGCATCTCTTGATCAATTTCCTACATATTCTACACATTTTGGTGCACTTTGTCCACCATTGGAGTTGTGACTTAGTGTCCCGAGGGAATGCTTCTTCATTGTTGTGGCAACATAGACTTTACCAAGTTTGCATCCTTCTCTATGTGCTTAAGGGAACCTCAATTGGGAAGGTGATATTGCTTCTTGATTTACATAGCATAATGTTTTTGTTATTGTTTGGTTTCTTTCCTTTAGTCTTCTTTATCACATTTCCCATTGATCTATCAAGTTTTCCATGGAGGTGGACACACCAAAGCGGGGGTTTGATTGAAGCAAACCCCTATACAACCCCAACATTTTTCCTCTCTTTTTTGTGTGTAGGTACGTTCTCATGCGGATCTTGCTAGAGAACTTGACTCGTAGTGAGTTGGTCTTCACCACCTTTGATATTTATCATTCTCTACGTTGCCTTTTTAGTTACTCTATTTGTTCTATTTATTATCATTCCCATTAGCATTTTAAACTTTAATTGTTAAGTAGTAAGTATGTTTTTTGACCCTTTTACTATGCTTCACACTTTTTGACTGTATGGATGCCATCACCCTAAAGAGACACCAACATGTCGTATTGTTGTCCCTAACCTACACTGTCGTCCTCAGGTAGAGAGTTTTCTGAGTTATAGTTTGGGTTCCAAAAACCTACTCACTTAGCCTAATCAAACCTCTCAGGTCAGTAGAGTGACAAAATCACTTGAGAGTGCTCTTCAATCTCAAGTGCTCTTGATTCTTTATCCTTGACCTAAAAAACTTGCTTAGCTTGAGGCAGATTAGGGTATCCCTCCTCTCTTGGTTGTCTATGACCTAGAGCCTTGGTGTGGTTGGTCCCCCTCTTCTACACCTACATAACCCATGAGAGATAAAATGCATACAAGTAACCACAATGCATAGATCAAATAGACAAGCCACTAGTTAACACAAGATATACCCTGGGAAAACCCGCAAGAGGGAATAACCCAACCTCAAAAATCATCCATACTCCATCATATTATTCAACAATAAATCACTACAAGAGTTACAATGAATACCTCTAAAGTATCAAGCCTCTCAATGCACCCTCATGTGTCCAAGAATGAATCCACACATCCCATGCCATGCTTCACATATGCACTCCTCAAAAAGACTAAATAATGGAAACCCACTCACTCAGCCAACCTAAACCACTACACATGTGTTTTCTTTTATAGATACAAGTTCAGACAAATACAACTAGTGGTAAGGTAAAACCATGTACCACAAAAACATGCGAATACAAAACCACTAACCCCTTATTTAATAGGTGGTACTAAAACTTCACTTTATTTTATATTTCCCCAATGTTATATTATTATCACATGCCTCCTACACATTAAATAATAATACAATGTTATAGTACAACATAACTGGTCCCCAAATAATTACCTAGTGTGATTAACCACACCACCAAGGCGCATCACAACTAAATATTATTTAATTACAACATTATAATAAATCATTTTATGCAATGGTGTACAACACCAAATCCCAACAATTGAGGTACTTGTACATGCAAGGTGTTTGCATGTATGTAGGTTCATTACATATTTGAGGGGGTCCTATGCATATGGATAAGGGTTTTGGAAATGGAAAAATAAAATCATGTGGTTCTTGGTTATGACATTGCACTTCATGATAGGTTTTTACATGCATGCAGGTATTGTGCATATCAAGGAGACTCAAGACAAGCATGCAAGAATTTGATTCTTTCTATGTGGTAATCCTATGCATCCATCTTCTCTTATGGAGTTTTATTTATTTCGTACTTATTCATTTTGATAGAGTACATGTTTGATTAATTCATGAGTAATGTTATGCTACTAATTTCACTCCATAAATATTATTGTAGTTTAGCTTAAAGAATTTTAAATGAGCTTAGCTCAATGAATTTATTGTAACCTTCATTGTTTATTGATAATACAATTTGGGTTGTGCATTAGGAGTGTGGGGTTTTTCTCCTGAAAGGGATTTACCCACATAAATCCTATTGTTGTGGTTTATCATTTTTAACATATTTTAATTAAGTAAATGAATATACATATAAAACTATAACTGATAAGGGTTTAAAATAAAATTTTGTACTATCTCCCTCACTTAGATTAGTGTAGGAAGTTATTTTCACTTCTCCAACTTCCTTTCAACACTCATGTTGGGATGAAAAGATCTAATTTTTTTGCAATCATGATACAATAACCCATCACTAAATTTTAGGGATTGGGATGTTAGAATTTGGTTTATAGCCATACTAGGATGAAAAAATATAACAAGTTGATGGTTAATTGGGAAAATGAAAGAGCCAAAAGTAAAATTTCAAATTTTCAAGGATTCTTATACTATCACACTGAGATGAAAAACCTTGAAATTTTGATAGGTCAAAAGATAAAAGAAGATCAAAGGAAAACCCTCAAGCCCAAAAATAAAAATAAATAATATATGAAGAAAATAAGTGGTTCCCTATTTTACCAAGTCAAAATGGGATTTGGGTACAAGAAACATGTATTATCGAATCCCTACCTAGATAAATTTAATATTTTTTGTTCAAGAATTTTAGGTGAAAGAATAGATGAAAAATTATTTTTAAAAAAGTGCTTGGATGGAAAATATGATAGTTGTGGCGGTTTGTAACTTTTAAATACTTATGTACACATGGAGAATATAAATGTGATAAAAATTACTAGTAAGTTTTAGAAAATATTAATAATTCAATTTATGTTTATTTTTTGAGAGAATATAGTGTATGAGTATGTAAGACATACACATAAATATTGATGGTTGGAATTGCAATTCAAGTCATGCAAGAACACATTTTCTCTTCATACCATCATTTTATTATATAATTTGTAAAGAATTATACACTACATCCACAAAATGAGGTTCAATCATAGTATTATAACTCCATTTAAGTTGCTATATTTTTGCAAATAATATTTATTAATGCACTTGATAGTACTAAGGAAGATAGAAACATCTTGAGGTAGTACCATTTTTATATTAGTGATGATCACACATTCTATAGAGTTTGTGCAAGATTTATTTTAGATGCTCTATGGTAACTTAAGTTGTAGAAATATCATATTTGGTTAGCATATCATATGGTCAAATAATTGTATATCACAATTCAAGAAATCATGAATGTTCTATTAGTTGAGTATGATGCATAAGATGAGTGGTGTTCACCATATATAGAATTTATTTAAATTTAGGAATAGAAAAAGGGAGCATGATGTTATAGGAGCATGTATTAAAATATTATTTACATGAGAAGATTTTAAATACAAATATAGTCCAAATTTGATAGATGCAACATCTATCATTGAATGGTGTAACTCTACAATGGATCTAGGTAATGAAGGTAAGTATGTAGTTCATATAATTTTTTGGTTGGTAGAAGAAGTTAACATTACAAAATATGAAAATTGTTTTGCATTGATAGGATTGAGTGAGTTCCATTCTTTTAGAAGCTCAAATTATGGTTCATGGACTATTTATACAAGGGGAATGGTGTGGCTTTGTTCATATAAAATTTTTATTCACAATCAGTGTGATGCAAAAAAGTGGGTTGATGAATCTTGTACGAGAACTTTAAGCTCGATCGAGATGTATCAACTTCTAGGAGCACTACAACTCATGAACGTAAAATCATCAATTGACTATCCATGTTATAAATCTATTTCAATCGAGTATTTTAGATTCATTATTTAATAAAAACTAATATTTTATAATATTATGCAATATTTTTGTACCATTTATTGAATTCATATTAAACGTATAACTCAATGTGTTACATGTTTGTACAATTATTATAGATGAAGATAATGAAGAATGAAAAATAAATATTAATTATGCTATTGTGGTGAGGTAAAAAAGAAATTGTGAGTCCCTATCATAGATGAAGAAGATGCTGAGTATTCTATAATATTAATAGTTTTTATTGGAACATGGCTTATAAGGTATCTAATGAAGAAGTTTCATGTGTGATTTTTCAATTACTTTGACACATAGAAAAATTCTTCATTATTTTAACCTTATTGTGGCATCAAATGTTCAATTGATCAAATGTTGGAGTATAACATTGAATAAGAACTTATTAAAAGTTCATGAATCCAAACACAAAGAAACACTTGACAACATAAAGATTAGAGTAGATCTACATAGTTCATGGAATTGAATTGGTGGAATGACACAAAGGTTGTATGTAGTTTGTAAGTATTTTATGTACTTTTTAATTTATTTGGTTTTAGTATGTTATGTACTTAATCTAGGACTTGCAATTGATGATGTTAAGTACATCTAAATTTATTTTTATTGGAGTATGTTATATTATTTCAAGTACCTCTTTAAAATATATTCATGGATGAAATGAATGAAAATAGGTGATGGTAAAATGGGTAAATGGAGAATGTATGCACCTATCTTCCTTGTTTCATTAGGAAAAAAAAGAGATCCCCAAAGGTAGGATTGAATTTCAACCCTTAGGTGAGTCAACCCTATTGGAGATCTTTGGTTGTTTTTCTTATGACAAGATGAGGTAAATATGCCTGAAATACACTCTTGCGAGAAAAACTAAAAATAATAAATCAACTCAATTATACAATATGAAACTTGAATCATCAATTTAAAGCATAATGCAATCAGAAATAGTGAACTTCTAGAAAATATGAGAAGGGAAAGTTGATGTGTACCAGTCACCAAAAGGTGTTTTTGAGTGTCCTCGTGGTACATATTTACCCTAGGGCGAATGGGTCCTCCTACAGGGGTCCACAATCTGATTTCACAATCCTCTACTCTTGGATCCGCACTCCTAATTTCTCCAGATCTCACTATCATAAATTCAGAAATGAATTTTGCAAGTAAGATTCTGTGTCTTAAAAAATTTCATGAAAAAATTGACAACTTCACAAAATTGCACTTTTGATCAATCTTCACTCCTTCACCTGCAAATCTACACACACAAAGAGAGGGAAAAAAATGTTTTTGGTGAATAGGGGTTTTCCTTGATCAAACCCTATTTTGGTAATTAAACCTTGAAATGAAATAATGATAAAAAGAAGGAATGATGAATGAAAACTATCTTGTTTCAAATCACCAAACCATTTAATGGCCACCCTTAGAGGACTAAATTCTAACACATCTCTCTAAAGATTGCATCTTGCATGAAATGGCTTGATTGATGACGGATCTTGATGCTTGAAACTTGAAAACTACATCACAATGTTAGCTCCAAAAACATGCATAGATGAAAATAACTTTGACATGATGATCTTGATCTTGACTTCTGCAATAATTGACTAAAAAATCTACTCTTGAATGCTCTTTCCAATATTACTTGATCTTGTGAAAGTTTCCTCAATGTTAGATGTCTTGAATTGATAAAAGACTATGTATTTATAGGTGATTTTCTAATTTCCTGACAATTAAACATCAAAGGCCAAACATTTGAATTTGAATTTGAATAATGAAAATATACCAAAAGATTATTAAAAAATCAAGTCCTAAACTTAAGGAGGACCCATTCGTCCTTGAGAAAATGGGTCCTAGGCCCTAAACCTAGGACACACATTTTCCAAGATGTGTAATTTGATGTTTACAATTGTTTAATGTAGGTCCTCCTTTCAAAAAAAGGGAATAATTAAGCTTTTAAATGCATAATTGGGTCAATTAGAGGCTCTTAACTAAGTCCAATTAATTAAGGGGATCCAAACAATTTTTGAAAATATAAAGGAGTACATTTTTTGACACTACAATGGAAAAATTTCTCCTTCACTTATGTAGATTTGACTTAAGTTTTAAGATATCAACTCATCATTTGTAGTGCAAATATCGTAGCCTCTTCCCATGATATATCTAGCATATAATAACTTAATTAGTCACATCCTAAATAAAAAAATCATAGGAAAGTATAAATGGTCATACTGTAATATCTTTCTCTATCAATATTCTAATTTTCTAGTCCCATACCTCTATTTTCTAGTTCAATAATGTGACAAATCTCTTGCAACATCAATATATCTCATTTCCATAGTGATTCCATATTAGGAATCATTATTCCCCTTTAATAATCTTTTAATTTGATTGTACATTTATGGAAACAAGATGGAGGAATGAGGTACTCATGATAATGTTGATTGAGTTTTCAAATCATGGATCATAGACTTGATGAATTTGATAGTCCTATTGAGTATAGGGATGAGATCCATTTTTTTTAGGATATGATTAGATTTTATAGGAATGCATTATAATTCCACTATCTCTTAGGAGCCATAGATAAGTAGTAATGACTATCCATTTTATATTCATTGCAATCCATTTTTTGTTCATTACAATTCATTTGTTGTTCAAGACCATTTGTTTTGATTGTATGTGAAAAATAGGTTTTGAATGGTCTCAAAACCATTTAATAACACAAGTTTTGAATGGAACCAAAACCATTTACAATCAAGTTTTGACGGGGACCCAAAACCCACTCAAAGAAGAACAAGTTGTACACAAATACAACATAAAAAACCAACAATGAACCAACAACAAATCACTAAATGAACAACATAACTACCCAAATCTACACCAATCAAAAAAGGTTTTAATGGGAACCTTAAACCCGACACAACCAATTTTTAGAAGGGAACTTGAACCTAAACCAAGTTTAGAAGGGAACCCGAATCCCACTTACAACTAGATTACAAGGACCAACATCCCTCACAACACACCAAGAATTAACAAGGACCTTAAACCCACTGATCACATGAACACAACCTAGATCCACCAGGCAAGAACACCAAAAAGGCTTATTCAACACAAACTTCCATCCCACCATAACAAGGGAGGAGACCCCCTAGCCACACCAATAGGGAGAAAAAGTCCTCTTGCAGCACCACCAAACATGAAGAGCCAAATTAGAATCCGCCTCTAAAGGAGTAGGCTCCCCTCTATAGGAGTAAATGCCATGAAGAACCTTACCACGATTGTAGCCAAACTGCAACAAATAAAAAATCCACCTCCATAGGAGTGCACACCACCTCAAAAGGTACTATAACTAGAGGGACCAACAACAAGGAAAGCACCTCCACAAATCCAGAGACCCCAACGTTACCTCTAAAAGAGAGGATTCAACCTCAATAGGAGTAATCTTCGCCTCAATAGAAGACATGAATTATAGAAAAGGGAAGAAAGCAACCCAACTAGCAGCAAGAAAAACCATGACAACCACTGACAACTCAAGAAAATGGGCCAGCAAGAGAACCTTAGGGATAAACCCAACCACCACACTAAAAATAAGAACATGGGCAATCAAGAAACACATAAGGAGAAACCCATATAAAGGAGCCTTGTAAAAACCCAACAGCTAAAGGCTTAACAAGGTTCCCATTAAAAAAACTAACTGAGAAACCCACCTAGGAAAAGCAACCTCCACAAGAAAGAACACCCCAAACGACAACAAAAAAACATATACTAGGGGGAAAAAAGATAACACGACCTCACAACAGTGTCATCTCAGCAAAAGACATGAAAAAATGGTCAATCAATAACACCAAAATAATAGTAACCAAGAGAAATAGAAACACCATCATAGTAGCAGAACAAAGGCAAGGGGGGAAACCTTCCACAACCAAACCAACACCCATAATAACAACATGGAGGTAAAGCCACCACTCCATCATAGTCTCAATGGTACAAAAATCATTACACCCAACCCTCTTAAGTCTAAGAGAACCCATGACCACCACAAAAGACCAAGGGAGTTGCAAGGGCTTAGTACCAAAAAAAGAAGGCAACAACCCACCCGACACTCTAAAATAGAACCATGGAAGGAAAATATACAACACAAGGAACAAAAACTAGGGAGAATCCAACAACCAAGGATGGCCCAATAAAAGAGTAGCAACACCCATGAGAAAAAAGGAGCCATCACAGGTGCCCAAACAACCAGCAAAAGAAAAAAAACTGCCACCTATTAGGCCCAAAACAAATGCCAGAAGGAAATAAGAACACCACAACTTCCCAAAAGGATGAAAACAATAGGAAACCCTGAAACAACGCTACCCTCCAAGCCAAAGACATCAACTTATTAACCCAACAAGGTGGTAGTAGCAACCATCCCAATAGTAGAAATCCATCCACCTCATTAGAATCGTCTCCCCCCTCACCATCATCAAGCCCTAATTTCAAATCCCCCCCAGTCCTCTTCCCCCTCTCACTCCGCTCCATCATTTTTCCTACTTTTCATGACCATTTGTTTAGCATGGATAATTTTTTTGATTTTTATAATCATAATAGTCTCAAGTACAATAAAGATTCAAACCATAATATTTGTATGTTTTTAGATATTTAATAGGTAGGTTTACTAGGTCAAAGGAAAAATAAATTGACTATGAATCAAATCTAATGGGATTTATACTAAGTTTCTTCTAAAAATTAAATTGGAATGGTCTTAAATAATGTTGGAGCAACCAAGATCTTCTTGTAAACTCAAAAAAATCCACAAATGAAGATATATAAAATGAGAAACTATCATAAGCATGTGATATGTTGTAAAATGTACAAATGATCCTTTCTTATAAAGGAAAGCAAGAAGAGGTGAGAAGGTAGGAGTCAAAATCTAAATACCCCTCCAAGTATGAAACAAGTGTAGGACTCTATGGAAAAGTGTTGATACACTTGTTGATTCTACATGAGGTGAGACAAAATTATAGATAATTACTAAGTGATCTTAAGTGTAGTATCAATAGGACTCTACTAAATAGGCTAAAAACTAATTAGTTTGATAATACCTCTTTTCACACTAACAACCCCCTTAAGTGATACTTAAGGAGTAATCTAAATACTAAAAATATGAATCCCAACAACAAGGCCTAATAAGGTACTCATGTACAATAATGATCTCTCAAAAATGGAGAAAAAGGAGAAAACCTAATGAGAACAAAACTCCTCTCTAAAAGAGAGGGAGAAGGATAATACCTCTTGAAAAGTTGTTTCATGAATATAGGAACATGATGATGAAGAAATTCTAAAGAATGTTGAAGTTGTAAACTCTGTTGAAGATGAATTGGTGTCTATTGGAATCAATAAACCTCTGAGAAATGTAGATCAAGATAAAAGATACAAAACATTGCATGAGTGAACATATGAAACACTAAATGGCACAAAGGAAATAAAACTCTATGAAGTTAAAGATGTAGATGGTACTATGATAATGGGCTATGATCAAAAAATGCACATGTGACATCTAGTACACTACTAAAATATGTATCACGGTGCTCTACAGAAGTACTAGAATCTCACAAAATATGATCCACTAAAATAATTCCCCATAGGAGAGATAAAGATAGAAGATCTATAAGACCCCCCAAAAAAGTAGAAGGTTCTTCCACTGCTTTATTGAAAACAAGGAATCACTAGCATAACATTGTGATAATTTCCCCCTTAATTCCATTAAGGAAGAGGTATAGGTAGACCAACTAAAATTTGGCACAAAAGTGTGCATAGGAATGTAGAACCAACATCAAAAAATTAAAAAGGGGTGTGTATCAAAGCACACACACATGAGGAAAGAATCACAAGGATCCATTGTTGTAATGGAAAATCAAGGCACTACAAAACCCCCCATTAGACTTTGTAGTTCAATGTAATACACAAAATTCTCTCCCTAAGGAACACACATTCAATTGTTGTGACACTTTATATAAGTGTATTTATGGAATTATTTGCTATTTTTAGTTCTTACAAGTTTATGTCATTAGGTGTACAATCAAGACATATATCAAGTATGCATTTCAAACCTCAAGAAAATGACAAAAACTAAAAATGAAAAACCCCATTATTTAAAGCACGACTCTTGTGAACGATACAGTGATATGACACTTTATTTTAGTGCAGTACAGATCCCACAAAGTGGATTTGATGTATAAAACATCAAAAGAGACATACTCAAAATTTAATTGTTTTGAAAGATAGTTATGAAAAATTAACATCACCACTACCTAGCACTCAAAAAATCACAGAGGTTCAAGAAAACAAGACCCAAAAAGGAGTTTGTATGAGCCTAAACGAGCTCTCTAAAGTTCAAAAAATAGGAATTGTGTAGGGTGTCTTCTGAAAATCTAAATGATTCAAAAAATCCATACACCATACTACAAGAAAATCACACAAATGGATATATGATGAAAAATATGTAGAATGAAAAAAATTCACTCAAATACACGTCTATATGCTGAGAACAAGGCTCCTAAAGTTGAGCCAAAAATCAAAATAGGTCAATGGTGAAGATGCAAACTTGGGAGTGAAAATTGATGATGTCATGCTAATGTTAGCTAATAGAATATTCTCAATACTAACAAAATATTCCTTGATGCCTACAACTGTACTAGTAACAACAAGAAATAATTTTTTAATTATTAAAAAATTATTAAAAAATATTTAAAAAATTGCTACACAAAGGCCAAGGCAAGATGTAGATCAAGAAATTGGTGTAGATTGGCATGTTGATGAAAGAAGGCATGTTGGATAGTATAGCGATAAAAATCCATACAGATCATATGAATTTTTATACTACCATCCATGGTTGGGCCCCAAAATTTAACTTAGAATTTTTTTCTTTGAATACCCAAGTGTTATATATCAAATTTTGTCTCTCAACCCTCTTAAGTGCAACTGTGAAGTTGGATTTATTCCAGAATGCACCGTTTGAAACTTTTATCCCATGAACCTCACAAATTCAAGAGAGAAAGGGATTGGATTTGCAATTTTTCTCTAATACTATGTTGGAGAAGCCAAGATCTACTTGCAAACTCAAAAAAATCCACAAATGAAGATATTTAAAATGAGAAAATCATAAGCATGTGATATGTGAAAGAATAGAAAAGAGATCCTAGGTCCTCAATGCAAAGAACCTAGGATTGTTAGGGGCCCTTTTCCACTCTTTCATTAAAGAGGGAGATCAACAAGGTGAGTTTATTGACTATCAACCACGAAGGTGAGCCAATCAAACCTAGATCTCCTTCTTTGAGGGATTATAAATGGACTAGAATTATTTGGAAATCGCTTGACCTAATTAGACTATATGACCTAATACTTAGAATACAAGATATTGAAAAATAAAAGATTGAAATAGCAATTTGTAGGCATATCTAAAAAATGCAAGAGACTGTGTACTTATCTATAAAGACCTCCTTAAATTAATAACATCAATTTACACAAGTTACACATAATCAAACATATAAAGTTGACATATGTCTAATATCCAAGAATTATGACAAGAATTTATATTAATACAAGAAATTTAGAGTACATATGACAACATTATGGAAAAACATAAAGGAACAAATTCCTTACAATAGACCCCATGGTTGTGAATGAGATTATACAATGTAAAATAATATGGCCCTTCTTGATAGGGTTCTTCCGACGTTTGACCCCTTCAACCACTTCAAGGGAAAGAAAATTGTTGGAGCACATTTCCACCCTACCATGAAGTGATTCACTTCCCCAAAATTTTATGTAAAAGGAGAATACCCAACCCAACACAAGGAAAGCTAGCTATGCAAATCTGATTGGAGTAATGGAAAAGTGAAGCATGTCATAACCACATCTAATGATATCATGAGTTTAAAGCACAATGATAACTACTCTAAATGCATACATCAATCATATAAATCAACCTAACAATTCACCTTTAAATCCATAAAATTATTTAACATGCCTTACCACTAGGCCACGTAAGTTCTAAACATTCATGAAGACACTCATGGAAGACATAAAACAACCACTACATCTATTGCAACACTAGGGAATGGAGTAAACAGGTGGGAGAGGGAGCGACTATGTGAGTTTGAATTTGTAGGAAGATGAAGGTGACACTGGTGGTGGGGATGACCCAAATGAGGATGGAGATGGTGTCGAGAGGTTTATTAGGAGTTGTTGACCCTTCTCCTATGTTGTTGTTTGGTGCCTCATTTTGTGCTACTGCTGGGGGTGCCATTTCCTCTGTGGATTCTTTCCATGACATGGTTAGTGTTGGTTTTGCTTGTGGCCTCCCCTGTCACTTTTCTTTGCTAGGGGGAGGTTGTTCTTTGGAATTTGGATTTTTGTGCCTCTATGTGTGGTGCTGGTGGTGGAGAATGGAGTTCTTTTTGATGGTTTTTTTGAGGAGTTTGGTGGCCTATTCTCAGACCCTATTTGGCATGTTGGGTCAGAAGTGGTTCTTCATTGTTGTACCTTCTCTCCTCTTTATCTATCTAAAGTTTTTCCTTTTTCTTCAAAGTTTGGCACCGTTTCCTCTGTGGGTTCTTTCCCTAGCGTGGTTGGTGTTGGTTTTTCTTGTGGCCTCCCCTATCGCTTTTCTTTGTTGGGCGGAGGTTGTTCTTTGGAGTTTGTCTTTTTGTGCCTCTATGTGTGGTGCTGGTGGTGGAGCATGGAGTTTTTTCTAATGGTTTGTTTGAGGAGTATGGTGGCCTATTCTTAGACCCTGTCTCGCATGCTGGGTCATAAGTGGTTCTTCATTGATGGTCCTTCTCTCCTCTTTCTCTATCTGAAGGTTTTTCTTTGTTGGCTGGAGGTTGTTCTTTGGAGTTTGGATTTTTGTGCCTCTATGTGTGGTGTTCATGGTGGAGCATGGAGTTCTTTCTAATGGTTTGTTTGAGGAGTTTGGTTGCCTGTTCTCAGACCATGTTTGGCATGTTGGGTTTGAAGTGGTTCTTCATTGCTATGCCTTCTCTCCTCTTTCTCTATCTAAAGGTTTTTCCTATGAGTGGGGTCTTTCATTATGTGGGGATGTGGTTGTTTTCTTCCTCTGGTAGAGTTGCTTGTGGAAAATTATTGGCATGTTTCAAACCCTGAATGACATGTAGGGTTGGAGGTTGTTTTTCATTATACTGCTGGCTCTCTTCACTCTCTGCTTAGATGTTTTCCTGACCCTGTCCTCCTCCTTTTGAGTTCCTCTTTATATTTTCTTTGGTGCTGGTGCTGGTTGTGGTGCTTGGGGTTCTTACTGAGAGGTTGGTTGAGGAGACTGATGGCCTTATCTCAGATCTTAATTGGAATGTTGGATTGGAAGTGGTTTTTTCTTGTGGTGACTTCTCTTGTTTGTATCTGTTAGTAGGTTTTCTGGGATCTTTTTGGCTTTTTTGGAACTTCTTTTCCTTTATGTGGGTGTTGTCGTTGGTTGGGGCTTTGGTTGTTGGTTTTCCTCTAGTGGAGTTAGTGGTGGATGGTCTTCGACATGTTTTAGACCCTTACTGGCAAGTAGGGATGGGGGTTGGTCTGCATTGTCTTATTGGCTCTCTACTCCCTTTGTTTGGAGGCTTTCCCTAACTTTCCCTTCTTTCTTGGCCCATTGTCTCTTTGTTGGTTCTGGTTGTTCTTTAGGGTAAGGAGTCTATTGCTCTTTGGCTTCTATTTTGTTGTAGTGTTGATTTTCCTTCCGCTCTTTTTTACTTAGTTTTTTTGCCTGCTAGTTTCATTGAGCTTTATGCTCTCCCCCTTTTGGTTCTTTAAGTTTGGTTTAAAGGTTGGGGGTGTGTTGTTGTTTAAGGAGTGCACTGTTTCCTCTTTTTTTCTCCAGTTTACTTATTTTCCAAAGGATGCTATGGTGGTCTTTACTATGGATGTAGCTTCTTCCCTTCAGATTTTTTCAACTTTGGTCTTCTTTAGAGGTGGAGAATGCTCCTTTGGAGATGGAGCCCTCTTTTATTAAGGTGAAGAGGTGTGTTGTGGATTTTGTGGGAAGTTCTATTTTCTATGGTTGCGGGTCTCATTTCATCCTCTCCTATAGAGGGGAGCCCCTTCCTATTGAGGTGGAGGTTGGGTTGGTGTTGTGGGTGGACTGGTACTGTGTTCCTGCTAAGACTCTTCAGTGTTTCTCTTTGATTCCTAACTCTCCTATTGAGGTGGGGAGTTTTGTTTCATTGGATAGTGACGAAAAGTATTGTGCTATTGTCTGGTTGGTTCAAGATGGTTTTTTGGTCATCTTTGGTAGTTCACTGATGGTTGGCATTGTTAAGCATTGCGGTGTAGTCTTGTTGATTTAGGTTGATGGTTGTCTGACTGATATAGGCTTCTTTTGGGTCCATTTCCCTTGTATCTTGTGGTTGGTGGGTTTAAGGTCCCCGATAAAACCTTGTATGAAGTGTTGATCTTTGGTCCCTATTATCTGATTATTTGGGTAGTCTTGTTAATTTGTTGGTAATCTACTAGCGGTTTGTTGATGGTTTTCTTTGTGGTATTCTTGTGCAGCTTTTTATTCTTCATGTGGGTTTTGGGTCCCCGTCAAAACCTGCTTGTTAATGGTTTCAGGTCCATTCAAAACTAGTTGTAAATGGTTTTGGGTCCATTCAAAACTTGTTTTTCCCTATAATAAAAACAATAATTAACAAAGCGAACTTATGATTATCAAATGGTAACTTTTTTTTAACAAAACCTTGACTAAGAATAACAAGGCACATATTACTACCTAATATAGTGCAAATTGAATGTTGACATAATAAATTAGTAAGATGATCATAAATTAATAGAAATCTACATCATTATTTTAGTACATTATTTTAAGATCTTTTGACCTACAACTTTTTGAAATAACAATGCAAATACTCTATTCAAGGAACAAGTAAGCTTAAAAGCTAGGTCACTTAGGATTTTAGAGTAATGGTTTAATGCTTAAAACCCATAATTATGAATACACCAAATATTTCACTTATCACTAATCTTATCACCAAACTTAACCCTATTCTTAATATTATTAAGATGCAAGGCACCTTCAATTCATTCAAATTATCAATTTTCATATTCAACTCTTTTAACTTCGACGTCCTATTTAAATTCCATAATTAAAATATTTTCTTTCAATATAAAGAAACAATATTTTTATTAAATATAATCAATAATTACTTTTCAATTCAAATTTAATTTATTTACTTTATTAATTCCTTTAAATTTTTAAAAGTAATTACTTAAACATTAACTATATATATATTTTAAATACTCATATAAATACTAAATAATATAAATACGAGAGACTATCCTTTCACATATATATCTAACCTATAAAGATCCACTTAAAAGGGAAATAATTTAAGAAAAAATTATCTTAAAGGGAATGATATCTAACCCACTTTTCTTTATTAAAATGAACTTATTTGTTTAAGAAGATTCAATGGAATATTGTTCTATTCTCAGTATTTAAGCTTTGAAAGAAACCATGTTTTTTATTAGTCAAAAAGAGTATGTTAAAAACAAGGAAGTTAGGGGAGAGGATCCAGTAGTTGAGCATCTTAACTTTGCACTTCTCAAAATTCTACGTGGAAAATTTCAAATCACTCTTAATTTTTTACATCTTACTTGACAAGTCTCCTGCTTATAACTAAGGTCTTAGGGCCACATCATCAAATATGATGCCACATCACCATGTTTTTTGTCAAGGTATCCAAAAAGGCCCAAAAACAAAGTGAGACCAATACTTGCGCATCTACATCACGTTTTATTGGATGTTGATGTGGCATCACATGATTTGTTGCTTTTTAGATCTAAGGAATACATTTCATTTAATTATGGGTAGTCATCATCAACACTAACAACTTTAAAGTCACAACTATTGATCTAATCTTGTTAAAAATATTGAACATTATATAAATGAATACTATCACAACTATTAAAATATGTTCAAGTTTGAGTCCTTTCCTCTAATTTATTTTTAGGAAAGAAATGCATGCAGAGTGTGGAAGTATACATGATATTCATCCCTTTGAAATATCATAGTTTTTAGTTTACAGTGTATTTTGCTTAGCCCTTACCATTTACGTGTTAGACACGTATTTCAAATGAATGCTATTGTTAGTTGCAACAGAATTGTTGTCATAAAACTAGATTTGCAAGGAATGGATAAAGCTTTATTTCGAAGAATAACTCTTTCCTTTTCTGCTATCCCTGACCTCTTGTTAATAGCATGTGCAGAATAGGCTAAGTAAGAGTTCTTCAAGACATTGAAGATTCTCTATTTATAATTCACAGACGTAACCATAATGTAAATTATCTTAATATAACCGTGTAAAAACTTGTACTTTCACTTTTCAGTTTATAGTTAGACTTATCGCTTCTAAAGTTAATGCAATATAAAATCTCATAAATGATCAAGCTTGTATTAGCAAGTAAGGATCAGCTATTGAGAAATAGGGCAAGGTTTTATAGAGGGGGGTTTTCTAAAAAAAATGTAGTGGGTGTTGTTGAGATTTTTTAGGATATTTTAAAGCTAGTGGTCTCATGATTTTAATAGTACAATTCAGCTTAAAATTTGATAAAAAATAAAAAATAAATAAATAAATTCTCATTTTTATTTTATGATAGAAATTTAAAATTTTAGATGATAAACAAGTGGGACAAAAAAAATCTTAAACTGTAGGGGCAATTTCTAGCTTCACCCCAATTTCACCAATTGAAATCTTTAGTCCTACTCCTAAAATATAGGGGCTGCTATTTTTTGGAAAAGATTCCAATTAATCTTGTAGCACAATTTTTTTTCCCATGTGATCTACTTTGAAGTTTAGGTTTTCAAAGTGCTATGCTTTCTACATTTTTCTGCCATATTAAGATTCAAAGGGAATATGGTTGGAAGCTACTTAGATGCAAATAAGGAGGAAAAATCGATTTATTGAAAAGTTTGTAAAAACTTTTAGTAAATGCAATCGGTAGGTGCAGAGCTTGAATTCTGCGGCCTTTCCCAACATCTCCTTTGCCTGTGCCAAAATGAAAGCTTGGAACAAGGCTTGGGTAACTATCTATTAGGAAAAGGTTCTTGAAGATGTTGAGGATATTGAGAAAATTGTGAAAGAGGAAAATAGATTGTTGTAGGTTGTGCATGTATAATTGAGATATTGAAGAAGTTTTGGGAGTACATGGATCTATCTTTATGTTTTAGTGTTTGGAAATGTGTTGGAATGAAGTAATGTGTTGATATGATGTCTTTGGTACTTGGTTTCCAAGTGTTTTAAAGAAAATTTGATACAGAGAAAGTAGTGTCGTACAAGTGATCATAATATGCTCCAAGATGTGCTCCACATTTCTTGTATGTTGATGCTATGCCTATGCGGATCTGATTTGTTGTTCAAGGTTGTTAGTAGTTGCTATATGCAAAATTTGGGTTTTTGGATCATTGTGTAGAGAGATATTTTCACCAGTGTGTGAACTAGTTTTTCAGTGGTGTTTCCTATGGTTTAGGAGAAATGTATTTTCTCTGTGTTTCTCTACTGTTTGGCTTCATGTTGTGTGTATTTGGGAAGTCGCTTATAATGTTTGTATCTTTTAGAATTTCAGGTTTCACTTGATTTGGTATAGTACAATGTGTGGTTCATGTGTCAATGTACAAATAAGGTTAACCAAATGTTTTGGATTGAAGTAATTCTATGATGTGATCAAGTGGATGAAGTCTTTGTTGGATCTTAGGTGGTTCATGGATTATTCTGGATTGTGTTCAAGTGAATTTTGCTGTCCAAAAGTTTTGGATTGATTTAAGGAAGCGTGCACTTAATGTTTTATGGTGTTCAACATGGGTATTGGCCGATCTTGTGTTAGTGCTACATGCAAAGGTTATGAAAGTGTGTTGAGGTGAGTCTGGATTTATTTGGGTCCTAGGGATTTATATGGGTCACCTTAATTCCTATCCACTGCGGGAATGTTCAGGTTTCAACCTCATTTGAAATTTTAAATTTAGTTCAAATAGTTTCCAACCTTGGAGAATGTTTTTAAGGTTAAGGTTGATATAAATAAGAGGGATATTGTTGTAAGATGCAAGACATATGCGATATCGATGCGAGTGATGAATGTGATGCAAATTCTAGAATTATAGATGTGGATTTGAACAAAGTAGTGCGAATTTCAAAGTGTTGGATTCTTGAATGCAGTGAGCTGAAGGTGTTTGTAATCCTTCATGCAAGGATGCAAAAGTGTTGGAGCATTTGTGGTGGATTCCTTATTGCATTGAGAAGTTTTTATTTCTGTAAAATTTCTCTTCTATCTTTTTTGTTTCTTTTTGTGGCAGTGAGCCCTGGTTGTGGGCCTTTTTGGATAGTGTGTCCTATTCTGGCAGTGAGCCCTTGTACCAATTTTGCAATTAATTATATTGTGAGTTAATCCTCATTGTGGGTTTTCCCTCATCAAGTTTTCCATGTAAATTTTGTGTTCTCTTGTGTATGGTGTTGTTATTTCTATTTTTGTTATCTGCATTTCATGATTAATGACTTTAACATAATAAGGGTCTAATGAATGCATGTGGATTGGATTACTGTTGAGGGTTTTGATGTTTTAATTTGCTACAACTGATTCACCCCCCCTCTCAATTGTCTTTTTTATTCAATAGTTAGATCATGATGTCATGTTTGGGTTCTTAATTGCATGATTGGAACTTTGACAATGGTTTTGTTTGGTTCTATTTTGTTTTGAGTATTAATCATTTTATTGGAGATTCATGATTTTACAAGGTTAAAACTTGAAGCTATCCTTGACACTTGGTAAAGTTATGGCTAAAAACAAGATATACAGGCTGAGGAAGTTCTTCATGGATGAAATTGAGAATAAAATTTAGAATGGAAAAGAGAGTGGAAAAGTAGAATTTGATGAAACTCTTGCAAAGTTTAGGTTAATGACTGATGCTTTTGTTCATTATTATGATGGGAAAGATAGTAAACAATCATCATAGAATAAAGGATTTTATTGTGATTTTGAGAGAATCTTCTTACAACATATTTTCTTAAATCAAATAAATGAAGCAAACAATTGTGAAAGAGCCAATAATTTTGAATTTGAAACAATGTTGTCTTATGTATAGACCCCCCCTATGATTTTATCCTAGAATAAAGTATAGAAATTTAAAATTTCAAACAATGGTACATGCACAACTATTTAGCCTATATGTTATATAAAACAATTAACTATAGGCTAGGACATATCCATATCAGCATAAAATACTAAGTGAAATTCACCTCAATCTCTATTGTACTTGAGTACAACAATTCCTGAGCTTCTGGTGTTTCTAGATGGAACCTATAGTGGAAAAGTGTAGTCTCCATCTGAAGGAACCATCTTCAGAGATCTTCTCTAAAATGAGGGTTGAAAACATTAGAAGAAAATCAATACCATAATTCTAAAGTAACAATTTTTATCAAGCCAAATGTTTGAAAGTAAAATTAAAAAGATAAATCCTTACAATTGGACCAAGCAGATTTATGATTTTATCTTAGAATGTAGGAAATTTCTCTATTAGAGCTTCACGACCTCAAATTGGACCAATAAAATTTAAGTTTTAATCTTTATAATGTAGGAAATTCCTTTGTCGAAGCTTCACGACCTCAAATTGGATCTAATATTGGGCCAACAAATTTATAATTTTATCTTTAGAATGTACAAAATTTCTCTATCAGATATTATCTCAGGTTGGATGTGAAATTGGACTGGAAGACTTATGATTTTATCTTTATAATAAAGGAACTTCCTCTGTCAGATATTCAAAAAATCCTATACTCAAGTTTTTCTTTCGAGCAAAAACACCCAGAAGTGTTTCAGGCCAACTGAGAGTACTCTCCAACTTGGGTATGTCAGTGATAGTAATCCAAGTTTTCCTAAATTATCCATACCCGAATGTTGCATCATAATATATTGTTCTTGCACATAAAAATTCCACATATTAACCTCTTCTAAATAAAAAATTCAATCATCATAAAACCATAATTAATAAATCATTCCAATTTTAGAAAGAATCCAATGTAATTTACTATAAAAAAAAAAGCTTTATAAATCACAAAAAATCCATGAAGCCTCCTAAATGTAGCTTAAATAAAGTTTACAAGATGGGTTTCAACATAAGAATCTTTCTACAATAGCTCTTAATGAATTTATTATAAGAAAAAAACAAAATTCTTCACACTTGAAGTAATGTATTCAAATATTTATTCCAAAAGTATGTTAGCAGGAGTTAACTAAAAACGATTACCTCTTGTTGCAATAAAGAGCCTATAACTTTGGTTGATATGTAGAGTGGTTGTGTTATATCAATTATGTAGTGCATTCAAGAACAACCCATGTTTAATGGGCCATTCTAGAGAGTGATAAAGATTTTCTAAACCTTATGAATGTTACTTAAAAGTGTATAGCTTAAGCTACAAACCAAGTTTGTTGCATACTTGAATGCAATCTTGGGTTACCACAAAATATAATAATGCGATATGATAATAACCATTATGGAAAGTATTAAAGAAATACCCATGCTATATAGGATACATTTCCCTGATCAGGTTTACATACCTTAATGATGAAACACAAGCTTCCCACACACTCTAGGATACAATCCAAGATCATACCACAACCCTATCAAAACAACTAATTTTTTGACCCAAGATATAAGGTTGTTTTTAAATACCAACAAAAGCATTGGTAAGAGCATGACTAGGGTACAAACCCTAGGCCTCTGTAGAAACATAAACCATAACTCTAGCGGATCAGTAAGGTAGCAGTATCGGAAAGATTGAGACATTGTAGCTAATAAAAAATTCTTGCAATCTAAATATTGTAGCCAATAACAAGCACACTATGTAGCTCAGTGACATTTGTAAATGCAATCTATGGTAAGAAGAATGACAATCACTTGAGGTGTAATAGTCAAAAAGAGGTTGAGCAATGACAAGATAATAAAACTCAAACCTTGCATAGTAAAGTGGAGATTTTAACATCAAGTTTACTTGCCCCCTTGCTGACCTTAAGGGTTTTTCAAATACTATTGGTAGTGTTAGACAAGGAAAATGCAATCAAGGAATGACTGTCCAAATGAAGTAATAGTGGTAATCACAGGTTCAACGTTTCTTCTTAGCCATTGTATAATGGAGGTAGTTGATTGCATGTTTGAACAGTGTTTTGAGACTCATCAAAGATGGGAGAATACTGAATAATACCTTGTGGACTACGAAGTAGTGACAATAAGGTTGAAGGATCTTAAGACCCACAATACCATGAAACAATGAGTCCCCTATAGTAAGTAGGTAATCTATAGGGCATAGTTTGATTTTATAGAAGGATGCTCATGAAATATTCAAGTGACAATGAGTGAGATATTTGAGATTGTAGTTGAGGGTGCAATATCTAGTCTTAAAGGTAGTTATCAAAGCAATAAATGTGCAAGAAAATCAAATCGTACCCAACAAACAATTCACAATGTTATCTTGTATAATGCCTTGAGTTTGAAGGCAAAAATCTCATTGCATCTTGATGAAAGTAGTGACCTTAATGGTCAATCATTGGCAGCCATGATTTTAAAATATGCTATTGTGCTTATGGAGGCAACATTTTAAGCAAGGTAGTGAGTGGTGTTTTGGAACAATGGCAGGTATGAAGGACTTGCTTTATATGCATACTATGTAGTCTAGCTTAAGACAAAATTCTTAGAAGAGATTGAAGGTGGATTATGGAACTCAAGGGTTACCATGATAAGGATTGAAGAAAAGACTGAGATCTATTTAAAAGCCACTGTCATGAATATATTAAAGATGTCACATGCAAAACCCTAGCAATTGTAGTAATGAATACAACACCAAAGAGGACGGTGTTTTGGGGAAAATTTAGGAGATCTCCATATTATCTATTCACAAGAAAATACATCACTTATTTATTTTTTAAAATTAAAATAAATCATTCTAAACCCTATATAGGATACATTGGTACTTCAAAAACATCTGAAGGAATTTGAGAATTCTAAACCCTATATAGGATACATTGATACTTCAAAAGTATTTGACTTATTTGTTTAAATTAAAAGAAATAATTCTAAACCCTATATAGGATACATTGATACTTCAAAAGCATCTGAAGGAATTTGAGATTATGCAAATATATGTCAATTAAATACCTGGATTACAAACAATAGCACAAACAATGTAATCCTTGTTGAGCATAGAAAGAATTAGATAAGCAACTATGAATCCTATGCCTCATGTCACGTACATCTCCTTACCATTATCTATAATTCTTTACTAAAAATTGGCAGGCTACGCCTACGCCTGAAAAATAAGATTTCAATGAAGGTTTTAGAGTATATTTATTAAAATGAAAACTCCATTTTGGCGGGCTATGCCTGAAAATAAGATTTTGACAAAAATTTTAGAGTATGTTTATTAAAGTTTTAGAGTATTTTGGTGGGCTATATTCTTGATTCCTTAAATGATTTATTCAAATGGATTGTGACTAAATAAATGACTAAATATTTAGTCAAATTTATTTGCATGACTAAATCATTTTTAGTCAACGATCAAATTAGTCATTTATTTACTCATTTATAGTTGAGTTGTGAACAATTACTAGTAGAATTTAGTCATTTTTAGTTGTTGTGACTGAAAGGTTTAGTCACCTAATCATTTATTTGTCAAATTCTACCAGTGTATAGATAGTCATTGACTATGGGTAGCCTCATGCATATTTTGATAAATCATAGATATTTGATACTTGGATAGAATTGCTAGTAAAGATAGAAGAATAAGAAGAATACAATGAATGGATTGACCATTGATTTCAATATTGATTCAAAATTCCAACAAGTCCATGATACACCAAGACTTTATTAGAGATAGTGATGCATGGTGATGATGATGATTTGATAATATATTGGGTTTGGGATTTTTCGTCATTCCTTATTGTTTGATATAATACATAGACATGATACATCAAGGAATTGATAACCGAGACAATGTTGTATCTAGTGTAATGGACTTTGACTCTATAAAAAGATAGGATATTTCTTGTTCATACCTAGAAATAAAAAAACCACATTAGAATGTAGGTCAGAAGCTTAGAATATCTTGGACCAAAGCATACACAATAGTCAATAATCTACCCCAAAGAATTTCCCTACACACAACTAAGGAAGTATGTGCTAAGATTATTTTACAAGAATACCTACAAGAACAAAAAATGAAAGATAATGATCGATGCCCCAATCCTTTCTCTCTAAATTATTGAGACATCATCGAGAGGTCCTCATAATGGGTCATTAATATAAATAATAAGAAAAAATCAAATACAAAAAGCCAGTGTTATCTATATCCATTTACAATTTAAAATGTAGCTAAGGTGATTTTTGATACTGATGTCCATCGCAGGAAGGATACATCCTAGGACATGTTGATCAAATGGTTTGATGTAGGATGATGATGAACTTTATGATAAGTCGTTCATATAAAATTCATTGACTCTCTTACCTATGATCTAGAATTTAGATTTTGACACTTAAGTTCTCACTTTATAACTTGTTATACTTGTTTTCTATTTGTTTTACCAAAGGTTGAAGTTGATACTTGATTTATTATGGGTGAAAGTGAGATAAGATGGGTGGTTTTGGATTTTTTGGATTATTTCAATGTTTTTGGCATTTTAAAAACCTTTTGAGGCTGTTTTAGTCTTTTTAAAAGTTTATGTGAATGTTTATGGTTTTCGATTATTTGAGGCTTTTTAGAGTTTTCCAAGATTTTCCAATGTTTTTGGATTTTTTAAGATTTTGAATGTTTTGGGTTTTTCCTAAGTTTTCAAATGTTTTTATGTTTTTCTAAGATTTCCAAATATTTTGGGGTTTTATGAGATTTTGCAAATGTTTAGGTGTTTTTTGATATATTACAAATGTTTAAGGCTTTTTTGATATTTGAATGTTTAGGGATTTTCTGAATTGTGATCAAGAACCTAACATAAAAGACCTATCCTAGGGGCCTCGAGGGCTGATCAAAGATTACCCTTGCCTACGTTATACACATAGAGACCACACAGTTTGACTGACTCAAATTATTGAAAGATGAAGATATTAACAATTGATGGAATGCTAGATTATTATGACAGACTCCTAAAGAATGGCCTAGGGTGTCTCGAGGGCACATCAATGATGGCCTTACCTATGTTCAAGCTTAGAGACCCATAGTTCGACAAGGTATCACTTTTGATTTTCGATGTTTGACCTTGTTAGGGATTTTTGATGTGTTTTGGATGATTTGAATTTTGACTTTACACTTTTTGAAAGTTTTTGGATTTTAGTTGTACAGGATTTTGCATGTTTTTGGATTTTATGATGAACATTTTATGATTTTTTTTTGGATTTTCAATGATATTTTGAGGTAAATAATACATAGATCATGATTTTGATGTCTCGTTATGGGGTATAAGACATGGATCAAGAGTTATTTGAAAACAAGAGTGCAATAACCTATCCCCAATGTTTAGCAATTCTCCATAATGCAATGGATAACCAAGGTAGGTAATGTACATGCGAAGAGTTCAACAGAGTTTTAGCATGCTAGATATGGGCTATGTGACTTCACAAGATAAAATGGTAAAGATCCTATCAAAAAAATTTCCATGAGTCGAGTTGAAGTATACGTCAAATCTTTGTGAAGATCAAGATGAAGTAGAATATCTGGGTAAATTTGGATTGGATGGATGGAGGAAACATTGGATTTATCATGACAAGGATGAGATTCTTTTGTCTAAGAAGGACCATATAGATGCTTGATTATACTCATGATGCTTGTTTTCCAAGTTTTCATCATAGTACTTTCCCAAAGCACCACCATAGTGGTTTTCATTGGAGGACAATTTTTATTTTTACTATTTTCTTGATTTTTTGATTTTTTGATTTTTCACCCTCATGTTGAACCACCTAGTGGAACTGATGTAGAGGCCACTGTCATAATGTGCCATCGATATCCTTCTTGAATAATCTTCTTTTCTAAGATACGAGAACTTGAATGCAACCTTAAAGAATTATGATTTGCCTTGCTAGTACTGGAATTAACCTTATCTATGAGCGCACATCATAATAAAGTGCCTTTAGAATCCTTATGATGAAGGGTAGCTGCCAACACATGGTCAATACGAGAATTGGATATGGAGTGGATGGTGACATGTATGAAGGAATATGAGATGGATTGGTCGATAGTTTAGAACCTTTGACTCTCCAAACTTGGGAAGATGAGTGATGATGGGTGGGAATGGAGGTTTTCGTGGAATTAGGACCAACCACTAGATATACTTTGTTCCTTTCTTGAGAAGCCCGCTTTTGTATTTGAGGACACTTTTGATGGATACCTTTCCCTTTTTTATTTTCCCCCACATTTTATTTGACTAATGGAGTTTTAGAGAGATGATTTTCTTTATTTTTCTTTGGTATCTATTTGTATTTGCTTTGTCCTTTTCTCTTTATTACTTCATTTTATTTGATGATCTTTGCCTTCCTTTGATACAAATTCTTCTTTTTACGTTGGTCCCAATTTGTGTATGAGATGAGGGGTGAATGCCAACTCATGATATAGCTAGTTGTAGCATTGCCAATATTTTCATCACAAGGATTCTTCATGCCCCATATGTTGATGTTTACTATAGAAAAAAATTTCCCCCAAAATTGTGAAGATAATATCAATACCTAATCCTTTGCCTTGATAATGTATCCTCTGATCCATATCCACTATATATGACTTGTCATAAACACAAGATATTGCTATGGGTTCTTGTTGTTCAGTAATATGAATTGTTTTCTTTGGTTTTATGACATAAATTTTTGTTGATACTACTTCAAAAGATGTTGATGATGCACAATCACTATAAGAATCAAGAATCTCAACCATTGCTTGCTCTTGTGTGGGAATATCAAGAGTGGTAGACTCATGTTTTGGATGAAGAACGTATTTATGTCCATCCAAAGGAAACATCTCAGGTGTGGGATTGAGGACATATTTGGAGTTTGAAATTATTTGGAAGATGTCGCTTAGCTCTTGATGAAACTTTGGGGATAGGGGTTCTTGATCCTGACTTGATTTAGAGTAAATTTTTCCATCCTTAAGAGCCTCTTGTTGACATGATCCTTGGGTGGATGATAGATCATCGATAAAAGACTCTTTGCAACAGTCGATAGGTATGGGTGTAGTAAGGGATATTTCTTTCTCTTTATGTAATTTCTTCAACATGTCCAATCATTGAGTCATATATGGGAGAGATATCATAATTGGATATCCACTTGATGTCATTATAGTATAAAATAGTGCTAAGCACTATTGATGGGTTTGGGCTTTGTTTTAAAATATTATCTTGATACATGTATGATTCCTGATGTTGTGATAAATAAATATGTCCCATCGTGGTATCACGGGTGTTGTTTATATTTTTTGTGGTTGATGCCTTTCCTGAATCTTTTATTTTTGTATGATCAGGCATAGGGTTTGTGTAAATTTTTAGATTTTCATTCTTAGATTTTTGATCAACATGAATATCCTTGTTCAATAAGATCTTCTATTAGATGTTTGAGTCTAAAACAATTTTGTGTGTTATGGCCTTTATATTGGTGAAATTCACAAAAAAAATGATTGTCTCTATAGCTATGAGGTTTGAATTATGCCTCTTGATGGTTTGAGAAATCTGGGAGTGAGATAAGATTTGACTATATCAACTGTTTCAACACATCCTCCATACATTCCCCTAAGGGAGTGAATTGTTGCTTGGGAGCACTATTTGTTCTTTGTTGTCTATGTTGAGTGTTTGCAACATTGATTGTGTGACAATGACACATCTAGTTGTTGTGTGTTCATGGTTTGGGTGTTTTCTTGTCTAGTAGCAATTAAGACCACCTTTGCATCAAAAACACCATCACTAGTAACATTTTTGTTATTGGCCCAATAGCGGGGCTTGTCATTAAAACTAGTGGATGGGAGGTTGTCTTTATACACTTGTGTGTTCCCCTTTGAGATTAGGGATTTCTCGATGTTAAGGGATCTAGGGACAAGCTCATCATAAGAGGTAATGCACTGCATCTTCAAGTGGAAGGATAGATCAGGATCAAGATTTGCTATGATAACCCCCACTTGTTGTTTGTTAGGAAGTGGCCACTTGCTTTTACTATCTCTTTGCCTCCATCATTGCAAGAAATTGGCGAAAGATTCTCCATTTTTTTATTTGAGAGTGTACAATGCTTCTAGGCTTACATCCATGCCAAGATTAAAGGAGAAGTGATCTATGAATTTATTGGTGATTTCTTGGAAGGTTTTGATATCTAGAGGCAATTGTGAGAACCAATCCATGATAAGACCTATTAAACTTTGTGGGAATAGGCGCATTAAGTAGGAATCATTGTGTGCCATCTCCATGCACATGACATTGAATTATTTGATGTGGTCCATATGATTTCCTCTACCTTTGTATTTTCCAAATTTTGGGACCTCAAAAATAGGAGGGAAAGGTACCATTGCGATTTTTCTATCAAATGAGTAAGGACATAATTTTTTTTGTGCATGAGGCTTCTTTGTCTCGCCCATCCAACGATCTTGTATTTCTTGTGATAACGCCTTAAGTTATGATGCTACATCATCTTGTGGGTTTGGTGGAGGAACATATGTTGTGTATTGTAGGATGGTGGATGAAGTGTATGTGGGATTCTGATATGATGAGGTGTTGTATGGTGGTATAGGATATTGTGAAGGTGATTGTGGTGGAGGCGTATATCTTCTTAATGTGTTTGGGTTGATGATGTTTTGTAGAGGGTTATAGTATAGACCCTATTGTTGTTATTGTTGTGTGAGCAGTTGTTGTTTGACATATTTTTGAGCAAGAAATGCTTGTTGTTGGTCTTGTTGTTGTTGAGCTTGTTGTTGCGCAGCTAAGGAGACTTGTTGGGCTTGTTGTTGCTGTGTTACTAAGGTGACTTGATTGACTTATTGTTGTTGTTGTTCTGATAAGGTGACTTGTTGTTGTGCTACTAAGGCTGCTTGATGTTATTTCTATGCTACTTAGGTTGATTGATGTTGTTGTTATTCTACTAAGGCTACTTGATATTGTTGTTGTTGTTGGATGGCTTACTGATAAGCCCATTGTGCTTGTTGTAAAGCTAAGGCATGTGATTCTATTATAAGATCAGTTGGTTGTTGGGACATATATGATGGATTGTAAGTGTCGATGTTTTGAATGGGTTGTGGTATGTTGATGAGAGTTTGAGGGTTCCCTTGGTTTAAAATTCCTTGTAGGATAGTGGATTGAGGTGGAGGAATGTAAGGTTAAGGACCCATTTGATTTTACATGACTTGGAGGACAAATGGTAACTATGATGTTGGTTCCATTAAGTATGGCGATGTTAAGGGCACATTAGGACCTTGAGTCCATTGATTAAAAGGATTTCCTTGATTGATGTGTTAGGGATTCCCTTGTGTTTGAGATGTAGCTAATGTATTACCTTGGTTGATGGGATTTGTGAACAAGGGGTTGTTTTGATGTGGGTTGATGATGAATGGGTTCAATGTGGATGGTTGATTGACTTGATTAGTCTGGGTAACCACTTGTTTTGATGTGTTGATGGTGTTGTTGGAACAACTTGTCAAGGGTTAAATTTTTGTGAGAGTGTTAACTTTCCCTTTTTGTCATTCTTGAGGCACTTGGTTCACATTACCTTATGTAAAACTAGACATACTTGGGATATTTATGATGATGGAGGAAGATGATTGTGATCAAAATGTCAAGGTTGTTGTGGAATCATGGAATCTAAGTGGTTTTCCAAAGGTTGGTGTGCAACTTGTGTTTTAGGGAAGGTTGGTGGTTAATGGATTGGTCATGTTGTGAATACCCATAGTTGTTTTTGTTCCTAGACATGAAGTGAGACCAAGGTTAGTTCCTAGTCTAGTTGCAAGACTAGATGTTAAGGGTTGAATTGGAACAAGGGATGGAGTTGGTTGAATCATAGATGAAGTCAAGCCTTGTGTCAATGATTGTGCAAAAAAATATGGTGAAATTGGATCCACATTTTCTAAGGCTTGATGTTCCATGATTTCTTCCCTAGTAAGTCCAAATGGATTGTACATGACATATTCTATCTCATACAACCCTCATGTTGTGATGAGGTAACTTGAATTTTTGGATCAAATTCTTGAGGATTGGGATCACTTGAGGTGAATGTGACTTTGGTTTTCTCCATGGTTCTCTTGTGTTGTGATCTTGTTTTTACCATAAATTTTGAGTCACCTATGGAAGAGTTATGTTGAGATTTTTAATGTTTGAACTCTCTAGTTGACTCAAATCTAGGTAAAAGGGACACTCTTAAGTATTTTTGGAGAAATTATGAAAATGGGTGATGAAAAGGTGGATGATATGGAAAGTGATCTTTGCAAACATTTTGAGACAACACTTTTGACCTAAGAGTTTGATGTTTGATGTTTGATGTTTGATAAATGATGTTTATGAACTTAGAAATATTTAGGGTAGAATCGCGACCTTCAAGATAAACTAGTTCAAATATGATAACTAACTTAACCAAATGCATGGAAAAGGATTCATTTCATCTACAAAGTAGCTAAGTTAGGGGTCAGTTTGATAGATGTATAATTCTAAAAGTATTGGTGTATTCAAAAAAATTTCAAATTTTGGTGAAGTGAAGGATGAAATTTGATGGAGGGGTGAGTCAAATGTTTGACCCAATGTTGAACTATAGTGAACCTTTGTTTTCCAAGACTAGAGTAGTGAGAAACATGCTATGTCTCTAAAGTGATAATACTCCAAGAACTCAATGATTTTGGTAAAATAGGACTCAAATGATTTTGGAAATAGGATCCAATGATTTTGGTAAAGTGAAACTCAATGATTTTGGATAATGGAACTCAATGATTTGGACAATAGAAATCAATGGTTTTGGACTCAATGTTTGCAATGTTTTCCTTGTATGATAGCGGGCGTAAGGTTTGGTTGTTCAATTAGAGTGATCGATCTCCAAATAGTCATGTGGGGTTCAATTTATCAAATTTTATTGCTTAAATGAGTTTCTTTTTACCACAAACACGTGTCTTGATTAAGTTCAAACTAAATGTCTATGTAAAAAAAAATCATCAATTCCAAAAAGTTCATTTCATGAAAATGATGAAGTCAAGAGCATAGTTACCTAGGCTAACTTTGGAAAATATGGATTGAGATGTAAACCAAAATATTTAGAAGTCTCCAAGAATAAATCCTTAGGACAAGCATTAATATCAAGGTTTTGTCAAAGGGTATCCATACTTGGACCAAAGGGTTTGAAATTTTGAGGAAGATTGTGAATTTTTGTTTGCAACATTTTGGAATCAAGCAAAGTATTAAATTGACTCACAATAATTTACCACCTAGGTTGAATGGCCATACTTGTTGAGTCCCCACTCAAATTTCTCCAAACACTAAGACAATGAGAATATTTAGAGATTTGGTGACATTGGCTCCCCTCCACGACACACACTTCTCAGGACCACCAAATATCAAAATCCTATATATATGAAGATTCAAAATATTTTTTTGTTTCAACAATGAATAGAACAAATGTGGGGCGGCTTTAGAATGACCGTTCTTGCACCAACAAGCATTAAGGATTTTTGGTAGCTAAACAATTTGGTTTTGAGTAACAAACCAAGAACACCCAGTCGTATACACACCTGCTTTGCCACTTAAGGCTCTTATTACTATTCTCATTCCACTTAAGGCATGGTACTAGGTGCAATATGTTATACAGTCTAGGATAGAAGGTAATTTCTCATGATTTCCCAACCTTTAATATAACTCGCCGATAAATTTTCTTGCAATAACTTTCCTATGAGTTTCCCGTTGTGGGGTGTGTCTCATAGTAAGTCCTCTCTTACGGGTGACACAAAGCATAATTGTGTACTTAAGTATTTCTCTTCACCCAAGATCGCATGAAGTGTAAGGGGATTGGATACGTACTATAAATGCACACAAATAATGTACACTTAGAGTGTTTCTCTTCACCCAAGATCACACAAAGTAGGGGTGGATTGGATACACATTACAAGTGTCACAAAAAAGAAAAAAATCATTCATTTTAACCTCTAAAGCGAAGATGAATTCATTTTATTCACCAAATGAAATGTTAAGTTTCCTTGTTCAATTTTAATCCCAAAGTAAAATGATGAAGTGAGGGTTCAATATTACAACTGTTTAAGCGTTATTTTTAAACCCAAATGAAAATTAGTGTGGTCCTAAAGAGTGAAATAAAAAACATTGCAAATGGGTTATAATTGCCCCAAAATTTTTGAAACACTTGTTACAATTATAGTTCAAATGATAATAGTATGCTTCTTTTCTTCAAGTTGTATTGTCCAAACCTACAAAACCCAATTAGTCTAAAAACCAAAACAAGAAGTTAGAGACATGTTAGAAATCAAATGAAATAAAAAATTTAAAGGACATGTCAAAATTTAAAGAAAATGTGAGGTTGTTTGGTTCAATTTTATCCAACTTTGAAAGCTAATTCATTTTATCCTTTCAAGTGTTTCAGAAATATTTTTAGAAAATTAGATTATAACAACTTGAGATAATGACAAATTTCTCAAATCTTGATCAATTTTGAAATCATAATTTTTTTTGGAAATATAAACATGAGATCTTCAAAACCCAACAACCATTCTGCAAAATTAGTCATATAGACTTCATTTAAAAATTAAGAAAAATCATGCATTTTAGAGATTAAACCCAAAATTAAAAAAATAGAAAAATTAATGATGGATATCAACTTGAGATAATGACAAATTCCTCAAATCTTGATCAATTTTGAAATTGTAAAATGTTTGGGAAAACTAAACATGAGATCTTCATAACCCAACAACCATTCTGCAAGATTAGTCATTAGAATTCATTAAAAAATAAGGAAAATCATGTATTTAAGAGATTAAACCCAAAAATTTTTCAAAAAGACACACAAAACATTAAAGTTCGCCCTCCTTCTAGCACCAAAATGTGACCAATGACATTAGTATAGGTTAACTACACCCAATCCATATGAATTCGAGTCATATTTAACCCACTAAGCATCAATCCCAATAAGATCATTTACTATAAACAAAGACAAAGAAACCATTAAAACTAAAATTCTAAATCATGAAAGCTTGAAAAACCTCTAATCTAAGACATTGAAACTTATCCTATTGGGGGAGTGGTGTCGCATTGATGTGAAATGACAACCCTTTTCCAATCCCTTGGATAATGAGCTTGTTTCAATCAGTTTTATTGAAGAAAACTAATGAAACCATTAATATGATTTATGCTAATATGATCGATATGGGTGTATGCAAATCTACTCTAAATGCATGCAAGCTTTAAAAGATTAAAATCCTAATTAACAAATAAACTAAATGTATGCATCTATGTTATCATGGAAGCTATTAATGGAAGCTATACTAATATGATGCAATTAAAATAAGCTAAAATGATGTTAAATGTGAGTACAAGTGCAAATTATTTTAGCAACATAAATTTATTGCTAAAATATGGATCCATTTGTCTCCAAATAGTGCCTTATTTATACGAAAGCAAATGAGAAATGAAGGGATAAGATTGAAAAGGCTAATCAATGGTCAAAGATGGAAGAAGTTGGAGACATGGATCATGGATTCTCATCAATGGATGAGATTGAAAGATGAGATTTTAATCAAGGGTTAATATTCCTTCAAACAAACACACTTTTGGCCTATACAAGAGGTCACAAGTTAACTTGCACAAGAAGTTTTGAGTTAACTTGCACATGAAGCTTTGTAAGAATATTCCATTTTTCAAATGAGTGAGAAAAGAGAATATTCTTTGGGATATTTTCATGGGTGAGGGAAATAGATATTTTATAAAATTTAAACAAAGTTTTAATGTGCAAAAGGGGAAGGAATATTCCCTTTGGAATAATGTGCAAAACAAGAATATTCCCTTGGAATATTCCTTTGCAAGTGGGGGGATTCGATTTATTAGTAATTTGATAATTAAATAAAGTTTCAATTATGAAAATTAGGGGATTTAGACAATATTCGTTAAATAAAATGATATAATGAAAAGGGGAAGATGATATGACATTTAATTAAATAACTTAGGGTTATTTAATTAAATAAGAGGAATTTAGGGATTTAAATTAAATAACTTGATGTATTTAATTTAATGAGACAAAATGTTAGCATGAAAGGGGATGAATTAACCTAATTAGGTCAATTATATTAATAGATGAAAATAAGACAAATAATTAAATAACTAGGCCAATTTAATAAATTAAGTGAAAAGAGGATGGGTTTTAGGATGAAATGATGTTATTTATCCAATGTGCCATTGAGACATTTTTAAGTGTCTACAAAAATAAAGGGAACAACAAAATAGAATCAAATCACCTGGAACCTTCAAAGATAATTGTTTTGCATAGTTCTAGGAAAATGGTGATTGAAAAGATTCAATATAACACCATGCAAATTTATTGTTTTTGGTGTAAGTAGAAATAGGATAAATTCATGAAAAGTTGTGTGTGCCAAATCCATGATAGAGAATGTGTGAAATCAGTCTTCCTTTTTTGAAAATAGCAAGTTGAGTTGATTTTTTTCAACATGCCTACATGTAGGAGTGTTACATCCAAAAAATATGTGGTGAAGTAACACTTCAATGACTATCACACTCATAATTTTTTGTAGGATGCTATTACTTTTCATAAATGTCTACATGGAGCACTCTCATTAAAAAAATTAGACTCATAGGATAATAATGTAATAAAAAATTTAGAAATAGAGAATTTAGGTGCTAGCATTTTAAAATTAAATATTTTATATCATAGTACTAAAGAGAGGACATTGTGTGGTGTCAAATTTCAAGGATATGTAATTTATGACACTGCAAGTGTTCATTTGGATAAAAAACTATTTTGTACATTTTCTCACCTTGGAAAAATTCAATAAGGAGAAAATTAGGTTGGATTTTCCTCATTTTTGTGTGTATAAAAATCAATATGATTCTACCTAACTCCATGATATAAGAAGCTAGATTGGGATAACGGACTCAACATTATTAATGAGAAGGTAATTTATTTAAAATTTATTTGAAGACTGTTGTTACTAGTTTTTCACCTCAACTCAAATTAGCAGAGCTGAAACAACTTATGTTCATTTTAAGTTGAAAGATTTCAATTAATTTCTACTTTGCTTAACCATTGCATATACTGAAGTTTAAGATAAAGAGTTTAGTTGTTTAGTGCAATGTGTTTCATAACAAAAATTATTTAGTTTTCCATTTAGTGTTTTAAAACATAAAAGAGACTACATGAGATATTAAAATATTTCCTTCATTCATCTTGCAATGATTTATAAACTTGACAATGTTTCATCCATTTTACAAGAGAGATATATACAGAATGGTACAAGATTGTTAAAAAAAAAAAAATCACATTAATTGGAAAGAAAAGAGAGATCAATTGTCCCACACAAGCCATGGGAGTAACTAAACCAACACATAAAAAGGATTGAACTATACAACTGAAAATAAAAGGGAAAAGAAGCACATAATAAAGAAAATATCCATCATTACTTGTTGGTCTTCATTGTTGCTTCTCCTACTTGCTCCCGATCTTGAGTGAAGCTGCATCATGTTGAGAAAAGTTGTTAGAGCTCTGGATATGAATCTCACTATGTGCTCTTTCAACATAAATATAGTGAATTGTCTATAATGTATAGCATAAGTCATGTTGCTGATCCATTTCTAAAGACATTATAGCATGTGGTGAAAAAATGGGCTCCCACAAGGGTTGAGCCCAACATGCTACCCCTTAACATTCAAGATGAGTTTTTGAAAGGAAGCATGTTCATAATTTCTCAAAAGGAAACATTCAATGAAGGAGTAAATCATAAAGATATTAGAAGAGCTTTAAGATCATTGACCATTCATAAAGGTCAATCCAAGGTGCAATGAATTTAAAATTATGAGTGAAAAAGAGCTCATTTGAATGCCCAGATTAAGTACAAAACAAGAATAAAATGCATCATTTTCATATTGAAAGATTTCTATTGATATCAAGTTTGAGTGCTTATTGTTGCCATCTCATGTTTTATTTATTCTAATTGTGTTGTTGGAAGTTTTCACATTGAATAAGGTAGAAAATCATGTGTTGCTTTTGTGATAGTGCTAACATGGTGGATTTTCCATAAACATGTTTTTCAAGGTGATAACAAGTGATAATTTCATATGAAGCATCAAGGAGTACATTGTTATGGATTGTGATAGTGAACAAGCATATATAATTAAAGTGCACAATCAAAACAACAACTAAAACAATTGGAGAGGCCTCAAGTTTCATAACAAAGGTGGCACATATTTCAGAATATTCTATGAGTATGCAAGTCCGAGTAGAGAAATAATGATTTTACAACTGGAACAACATTATTGCAGTGAAATGGAGCTACAATGCATACATTAAAGAATGTGGAGCTATGTTGTTTTCTTCAGAAGAATAAGAAATTATTATCTCCATTATTGTCTTATTGAGAATCCAAGCATGCATTTTCTTGAAAGAAAATGAAAAAGTGCCATGATAGTGCTAGGGTTCAAAAAGTGAACAACATTTGCACCACATTCAGAAAAATGAAGAAACCTAGTGTTCTCTCAAAGTCCATGGCTTAGGAGAGTTTTTGTCTCAAAAAGGAACAAACTCACATTGGTTTTCACAATAAAATCACAAGTACAAAATAATGGGAAAGTTTTTGAGCTCATCCAAGCAACAGGAGCACTTAGAAAATAAGGAAATGTAGTGAAAGGCGATGTCAATGAAGGGTTTCAAAACCTAGAAAATGGTGAAACAAAGTGTAAAAGTTCCTTTGTTTGCAAGACTTTGATTGTTGTTTGAGCTCGAATTGAGATCCTTCTACACAAAACCAAGATGGAAATACAGATAAAAAAATACATTATGGGTTCTCATGGCCATGGCATGAGAAAACATATTTCTTCACTTACATCAAAAATAAATTAGGTTTTGCATAGGAATCACAAATACAGAAGAAAATAGAAAACATTCGAGCCTATGCAAGCTTTGAAACACTCAAAAATAAGTGAAAATGAAAGATTCAAAGAATGGAAGCTTACCCTCATTACTGCTGTGAGAAAATACATGAAAGGCCACAGGATTTCCCTCAAAATTTCATCTCAAAAGTTAACAAACAAGCTTGTCCATGGCAGCCCAAGGTGGAGACAAGGTCAATAGAAAAAGAAACAAAGCATAAAATGAATGACAAAACCAGTCAAGGCTGCAACCATGGAGGCCAAAATTGCTTCAAAATGTAGTTGAAATGTTCCAAATTGGTGAAGAAAAACTTACCCATCAAATTCCTGAAGAGATTCTATATCATACAGTGGACAACCAACTTGAAAAGTGTAGGGTCGAGCCTCCAAAATCTAGTTCTCCATGGCAGCTGAGTGCAAAGCTATTTTCCCCAAGATGGTCAAGTGCAAATGATGAGAAGAATTAGGGATTGAGTGGAGTTTTGATGTTAGGGTTTTCCTTATGCCCTAATTTGAATGACATTTTTATCACATTATTTTAAAATAAAGCCTTCACTAATACCTTTGAAACAATGTGTCGACCTTTGCATATGTGCCAAACTTAGGTTATTTATGCTTTTGTGAAAAAATCAAGTCAATAACCTTCGGTTTGTGATTTTTCTTAAGTTTAAGATGCCCTAGGTTTCCCTTTAATTTTTGAATGAGCAGAATGTGATGAGCGCGTGGAATCATTTTTATGATTTTTAATAGAAAATCAAATATCTTGAAAGCCTTAGTATATTACTTTGATTTTTTATAAAATATCAAAATTGTATTGTAAAAATCAGAGTAATCAAAGTCAGGTTGTAAAAATCAAGTCTCACATAATTGGAGTCTTTCTATTTTGTAATTGTAAAATTGCAAAGCTATAAAATATTGATTAAACAATGTTCTTATAAATTGCTTAATTAATTATTATTTTAAATGCAGTTTATTGGTGCATTTGTGTTCTTTTTGAGACTTTCTATTTTAGAGTTTGAGTTCTTGCGCAAATTTGGGAAAGGATGAGCAAACTGAACCTTCTATTTTCAGTTTTCCATCAGTTTGAACTTGATTTTGTGGAGCTTTTGGATTGATCTACTGAAGATAGAATTTTTTTTATCTTTCTCATGCAGTTTGAGGCAATTTTGGGCATTGTTTTTCAATCTTTTCTTTGGAGCTCGAAAATGGATCAAAGTTGTTATTTTGTGATGTAGTTTAGTGGGATTTTTCTATTCTCACTCTTGGAGATAGTTTGGAAGGATAATTGGAGAAAAAATTATGTTTTTCTCAGTTCAGAATTTTGTTTCTTCATCTCTTGCTCATTTGAGAGAGCTTTATAAACATTTTACACTCATTTTTTATGTTGATAATCCTCTAGTTTCAATAAATAGCATATCCTTCCTTCTCACATTTTGTCTCAAGTTTGCAGTATCAATCTTATGTCATTGTTATTCAAAAAATACTGAATCCTTTTATGTCTTGTTATTGTGAGTTTGTATACAAATTTTCAACCTTTATACAAATCACTGTTAGATTGTATCTATTAAGTGAGTTTGCAAGGATTAAGGTTTTGAGAAGTTTTTTTTTAGTAAAATCATCAAAGTCAAGTTAAAATTTTGGTGGATCATCCTTAGGTTTTAGGATTTCATGTTTTTCATTTTCCTTCTAACCCTTTCCTCTAAAAGTCTTTTAGATTAGGTGATTTTCTAGGGGAACCAACCCGCTCTGGAGATTCACTCTCACCATATATTACCCACAATATGAGAGTGTGTCCATGTTTCAGCAAGATAGTAAATTCTATCTTTGCTAAGGGTGAAGTCCTGGTTGACAACACTTTTTGCACACTCAGTGGGACCTTGAAAACTTGTTTTTAGAGTAGTTTTCAAATTGTAAGCTATTGTTTGGTATATGTAGCAGTCTTTCCAACCTTTTGGAGGTTTTTAAAATATACTTGGTGACTTCATTTTTTGCTTTTGTTTGTAGTCTTGTGTGACCAACGTATGAGAAGAATAAAAACTAGATCAAGTCCTACTCTGTTTGAGTATTTGTAGTTATCTCCACCAAGGAGGGGTAGGACAATAAGAAGAATTTTTGACTCCCCAAGGAGGTCAAAATCCACACCTCTAGTTCACAAATCTACAATTTTAATGCAGAAAATTTTAGTTCCTATAGCACAAGCATCCCCAATGGTGAGGCAGTTACCTTTTGCACCATTTAATAGGGACAACCCATTGTTTATTGCACAACATGATGAAATTCTAGTTGAAGCCCTTAAGAGCTTGTTGTATTTCACTGGATAAGATCAAACCACTCCTATTGAGAACATTCAAGATGTAGCAACCTTGTTCTCTATTCATAATTTTACGAAGGATAATGTAGCACTAAGGATTTTGGCTACATCATAATGGGGGCAGTCCATTGTTTATTGGACAACATGATGAAATTCTAGTTGCAACCCTTAAGAGCTTGTTGTATTTCACTAGAGAAGATCAAACCACTCCTTTTGAGCACATTCGAGATGTAGAAACCTTGTGCTCTATTCATAATGTTATCGAGGAGAATGTAGGACTAAGGATTTTGGATGCATCACTAAAGAGAAAAGACTTGCGTGGTTTAGAGGCCTTCCAAAAAATTCTATTGAAATATGGGATCAACTTGGTGATGGCTTGCAACGATAGTTTGTAGATAAGTGTGATTATCCGTCTTTGTTGGAGTAGTTGATAACTATCAAAAGATCTCCTCACAAGCACATGACATATTTTAACTACCATTTCCAAAGAACTTGGGATATAATCCGTTTGACGGTAAATCCTTCCCCTGAGCATGATTTTCTTTTCCTTCTCAAGACTTTGAATAGTGAAATTTATGTAATGATCCAATCTATGGGTGGGTTTATGCTTCCTAATTCCTTTAATATTTCTATTAGAGTAGAAAAATAGCTTATACAAGATGAGAAAATAACCCAAAGGCCTCCTATGCCATTTTTTCTTGAATTTCAACCACCTATTCCCATGTCTTTACCATATTTAGTTGTTGTCCCGCTAGTCCCAACAATAGGATACCAATCTATAGCTCAAGAAAATGCTATTCTGGACTTGACTAAGGAGATTCGAGAGCTAAAAGGAATGATACAATCTTTTAGTAAGATTGTTAGAAATAAATTTGTTAATCTTAAGAAGAAAGTTGGCCAAAGAAGAGACCTTATCAAGCCTCATATCAGCAAGAGCAGCCAAATATGCCACCTTTTCAAGTTGATTTCCAAGGCCAAAGGAGTAATTTTAATGCTAAGCCTTTTCAACCCTATAACCCTAATGTTGCTAGTTATTCAAGGGAGCTTGTATCAAAAATAACATGGCACAAGAATGTGACTAGTGCTATCCATGCAACCAGCCCCATAATCAAGTTGTATACATGAACGGATAAGAGATCAAGCTCTTATGGTGCACAATAATTATGTCGGTTCAATAAATTTATTAAGTGAGAATCCATAACAACAAGGTAACACTGAGGTTGCCTTGATGAATTGGAAAGGAAATGAATTTTATGGAGTGAATCACTTTCAAGGCCAAAACCAACAAGATTCACCTGTTTCAGCTAATACCAAAGAAAATAAGAGAGTTGTTGATCTGGGGCAACAAGCTAGACATGTTCAAAAAGATGCTAAGGATATAATTCACACTAATTCACCTCAAGTTTCTCCCACAACACAACCAAAAGTGTAAATTATGCAAGAGGAAAAAAAGTACCTGAAAAGGAGCAACCCGAGGCACAATCACAACCTTTGCAAAGAGGAAATGATGTTGTTGCTACTAAAGGAAAACAAAAGGTGAGCCCTGTTTCTTTTAATATTGTTGAGAACCTTAAGAAAGCTACTATTATCATGTTAGTGATGGATTCTTTACACATTCTAGGTTAAAAGAATTTATTACAAGATGCTTTGGTTGAAATTTCAATTTTTGATGTTGCTAACCTAGAGAAGAATAAGGTTGTGCTTGCAAATAGCCAAGAAATTAAAAGTGAGTAGCAAGCTCAAGAGGTAAAGCCTCCTCCATTCTATTTGAGTCTAATCATTTGGGATAAGCTTGTTCATAATTGCATGATCGATTTCAATGCAAGTAGTTCAGTAATACCCAACAGTCTAACCAATAAGTTAGGATTAGTTTATGAGCCTTTGTCAAAAGGTGTAGTGTAGCTAGATGGATCTACTATTCAAATTTCAAACAAACGAGATTATTAAAAAAATTCCTCTTACTTTGCATGCATGCCCAAACTTTGCAATTCCTTAAGCCATCCATGTTATTGACCTACCACCCCTTTTTTCTATATTCCTTTGAAGGGAGTTCACTGCTAAGTGGTGGGTTTTTATCTTCCAATTGGTTTGATATATTTTTTAGAACAAGATATGGTACAAAGGTAACCATTAGATCTGAGCCTCTAGCCAAGGATCATATGGAGCCATATGTCCCTAGCCCTGTAAATGCTAATGTATATGTCACTCATGGGATGGAGGATCAATCCATGACCCTAGACCCCAACACACCTATTGAAAATGTGAATCTAGATGAGTGGGTAGCCAAGAATCATGACCTTGAACCTTTTAGCCACACTGATGGGGTAGGATTAGGAATTTATATGATTCATGAGGCTGATGCAGTAATTCTGAAGCTGGCCAAGGACCAAAATCAACAATTAGGTGAAGGCCCAATACTTTTGGGATATGGATAAGTTGTCAAAAGATGGAGGGAATTTCTATTGAACGATCACCAGTTTGATAACTGAGCTTTGGACCAAAAGGAGGACTACAAAAATGAGCCTTTTGAGGAACCTGAAAAGCTTGTTGAGAGCTGTGATGAGGTAAGAAACAATCCTTTTCCATCCAATACCCAAGAATAATGTAAAGAGAATTTGTCTAAAAGAGACCTTAAGTTTTATGTTGTAAACTTAAAAAATGTGGAAGGAACCGATGTTGAACCACAATTCTTAGCTGATTTGTCAGATGAGCTTCCTAATTTTGTGGATGAGATTAAAAGAAGTATGTCCATGTTGGAATCAATGCCAAGTTATGAGAATTTTTTTTATGAAAAACATTTGGATAAAATTTTGTTTTGGAAGGCTAACGTTCAGTTGGATGGAGAATTAAGCACCATCATGATAAAGGAGTTTTGTGAAGAAAAGCTAAGAGACTTCATGGTTGGAGATTTAGTGTTCAAATGGGATGAACATAAAAGTAAACCTAGAAAATATTCTAAGTTTGATGCAATTGTGGATGTACCTTATGTAATCATGGTGTGCAAAAAACACAACTCTTTTCATCTTTCCAAGTTAAGTGGAGAGGTGCTACCTATCCCAGTTAATGGGATCCACCTCAAACATTTCTTCTGAAGATAAGGTTTACTTTTGTACTGTAGTAAAATAGTTTTTTCTGCTAATAAGTGCTTGAAGCACATTTCATTTCAGTTTTTCTCTTTCCCTAAGTGTTGTTACACATTGTTTTCTAGCCACCAGGGCCTTTTAGTTTTCTTTTGGTTTGGTTTTGTTTTGTTTCTTCTACTATTTGGAGTGTTTACAAGTTGAGTTTCATGATTTTTTGAGTTTGAGAAGAGGCAAATTTGAATCCACACCTAATGAATTTGTTTAAGGCAACTGATATTATGCTTACCAGGTAAGCATTCAACATAAATCACCAAGAATGCTACCAATTTTTCACCTATAGCTCAAATTGGTCGAGATGAAACAAATTATGTTCATTTTAAGGTGAATGATTTCAATTAATTTTTTCTTTGCTTAACCAATATTGCATATATTGAAGTTTAAGAGATAGAGTTTAGTTGTTTAGTGCAATGTGTTTCATAACATAAAGTATTCAATTTTCAATTTAGTGTTCTATAGCATAAAAGAGACTACATGAGATATTAAAATATTTGTTTCATTCATCTTGAAATCATTTATACACTTGACAATGTTTCATTCATTTTGCAAGACAAATATATATAGAATGGTACAAGATTGCAATTTCTTTTTTCACATCCATTGGAAAGAAAAGAGAGATCAATTGTCCCATACAAGCTGTGGGAGTAGCTGAACCAATACATCACAAGGAATGAACTATACAACTAAAGATAAAGGGGAAAATAAGCACATAATAAAGAACATATCCATCATTGCATGTTGGTCTTCGGTGTTGGTCTTCATTGTTGCTGCTCCTACTTGCTCCCGATCTTGATTGAACCTGCATCATGTTGAGAAAAGATGTTAGAGCTCCGGATATGAGTTTCACTATGTGCTCTATCAACATAAATATTGTGAATTTCCTAAATGTAGTGGATCAGTTGAATAAACATCAGGAGTATGTAAGAGAGCCTCAAAAATAAAATATCACAAGAACATTGAACTTCACTATTTTTTATCTAGCATGTTTGTTCACTGTGCAGGTATAGGAGAAATCATGTTGCTGATCCATTTCTAAAGACATTATAGCATTTGGTGAAAAAATGGGCTCCCACAAGGGTTGATCCTAGCACGATGCCCCTTAACATTCAAGAGGGTTTTGATAAAGGAAACGTGTTCATAATTTCTCAAAAGGAAACATTCAATGAAGGAGTAAATCATAAAGAAACTGTAAGAGCTTTAATATCATTGACCATTCATAACAGTGAATCCAAGGTGCAATGAATTAAAAATTATGAGTGAACAAGAGCTCATTTGAATGCCTAGATTAAGTGCAAAACAAGGATAAAATGCATCATTTTCATATTGAAATATTTCCATTGCTATCAAGTTTGAGTGCTTATTGTTGCCATCTCATGTTTTATTTATGCTAATTGTGTTGTTGGAAGTGTTCACATTGAATAGGGAAGCAAGGAATGTGTTGTTTGTTATGCTTTTTGTGATAGTGCTAACATGGTGGGTTTTCCATAAGCATGTTCATCAAGGTGATTACAAGTGATACTTGCATATGAAGTAACAAGGAGTATATTTTTATGGATTGTGATAGTGAACAGGCATACATAATTAAAGTGCACAATGAAAAAAACAACTAAAATAGTTGGAGAGGCTTCAAGTTTCATCACAAAGGTGGCACATATTTCAAAATATTCTATGAGTATGCGAGTCCAAGTAGAGAAATAATGATTTTACAAGTGGAACAACATTATTGAAGTAAAATGGAGCTACATTGCATACATTAAATAAATTGGAACTATGTTGTTTACTTCAAAAGAATAATCAATATTATCTCCATTATTGTATTATTGAAAATCCAAGCATGCATCAAGAAAATGAACAAGTGCCATGACAGTTCTAGGGTTCAAAAAGTGAGCAATATTTGCACCACATTTAGAAAAATGGAAAAACCCATTTTGTGTTCTTAAAGTCCATGGCTTGGGAGAGTTTTTGTTTAACAAAGGAACAAACTCGCATGGGTTTGCTCAATAAAATCACAAGTACAAAATAATGGGAAAGTTTTTGAGCTCATCCAAGCAAGAGGAGCACTCAAAAAATAAGGAAAATGTAGTGAATGGCAGCAACCAAGAAGGGTTTTGAAACCCAAAAAATGGTGAAATAAAGTGTAAAATTTCTTCTATTTGCAAGAATTCCATTGTTGTTTGAGCTTGAATCGAGCTCCTTCTACACAAAACCAAGAGGGAAATACAAATAATAAAATACATTATGGATTCTCATGCTCACAGCCTAAGAACACATCTTTCTTCACATACATCAAAACCCACTTCGGGTTTGCATATGAATCACAAATACAGAAGAAAATAGAAAACATTCAAGCCTATGCAAGCTTTGAAACACTAAAAAATAAGTGAAAATAAAATATTCATAGAATGGAATCTTACCCTCATTACTATTGTGCGAAAATACATGAAAGGCCATAGGCTTCTCCTCAGTTTTTCCTCTCAAAATTTCATAAAGAAGCTCGTCCATGGTGGCCCAAGGCGGAGACAAGGTCAACAAAAAAATAAACAAAGCATAAAATGCATCATAAAACCAGTCAAGGTCACGACCATGGAGGCAAAAATTGATTCAAAATGGAGTTAAAATGTTCCAAATTGGGGAAGAAAAACTTACCCAACAAATTCTTGAAGAGATTTGATATCAAACAGTCGAGAGTCGACTTGAAAAGTGTAGGTTCGAGTCTCAAAACCCTAGTTCTCCATGGCGGCTGAGTGCATAGCTATTTTCCCAAAGATGGCTAAGTGCAAACGATGAGAAGAATTAGGGATTGAGTTGAGTTTTGATGTTAGGTTTTTCATTATGCCCTAATTTGAATGCCATTTTTATCACATTGTTTTAAAATAATGCCTTCACTAATACCTTTGAAACAATGTGTCAACCTTTGCATATGTGCCAAACTTAGGTTTTTTATGCCTTTGTGAAAAAATCAAGTCAATAACCTTGGGTTTGTGATTTTGCTTAAGTTTAAGATGCCCCAGGTTTCCATTTAATTTTTGAATGAGCATAATATGGTGAGGGTCTAAAATCATTTTTATGATTTTTTATAGAAAAATCAAATATCTTGAAAGACTTAGTATATTACTATGATTTTTTGCAAAATATCAAAATTTTATTGCAAAAAACAAAGTAATCAAATTTAGGTTGTAAAAATCAAGTCTCACATAATTGGAGTCTTTTTATTTTGTAATTGTAGAACTGCAAAGCTATAAAACATTGATTGAGCAATGTTCTTATAAATTGCTTAATTAATTGTTATTTTAAATACAATTTATTGGTGCACTTGTGTTCTTTTTGAGACTTTCTATTTCAGAGTTTGAGTCTTGGGTGAATTTGGAAAGGACAAGAAAATTGAACCTACTAATTTCAGTTTTCCATCAATTTGAACCTGATTTTGTGGAGCTTTTGGATCTATCTACTAGAGATAGAAAGTTTCTACCTTTGTCATACAATTTGAGGTAGTTTTGGGCATTATTTTCTAGGATTTTCTTTGAAGCTCAAAATTGGATCAACGTTTCTATTTTGTAATGCAATTCAGTGGGATTTTTCTATTCTCACTCCTGGAGACAATTTGGAAGGATAATTGGAGAAGAACTTATGTTTTTCTCAATTCTGAATTTTGTTTCTTCCTATCTTGCTCATTTGAGATTACTCTGTAAATATTTTACACTCATATTTTTGATGTTGATACTCCTTCAGTTTCAATAAATAGTAGAGCCTTCCTTCTCACATTTTTTCCAAGTTTTCTATATCAATCTAATGTCATAATGATTCAAAAATTACTGAATCCTTTTATGTCCTATTATTGTGGTTTGTATACAAAATTTCATATAGTGTTAGAGTAATTGGTTATTTACTTGATTAATTAAACAATATTGATGGGTAATAATACTTATATGAGTGTATGTGGGAAAGGTTCTATCGATATTGATAACGGTACATTCAATGATGTACTATGTGTTCCATCTTTGTCCACTAACCTTCTCTCCATCTATTAGATTGCTCATAGTTGTACATGGAAGATAGTTGAGTTCACACCTGATTCAGTGCACATCAGAGACATTCAGACTGGCAACATTGTTGCAACAGGGACAGTTGATCATTCTTCCCGATTGTATGCATTTACACAATTTGGTCCACCATCTCCCTCTCTTTCTAAAAGAGAGCATGAAGTATCTGAGGAGAAGTTCGGTCACTTGAACTTATGTTCTCTTCCATTTGTTCATGAGACTAGTGTTGAGACTTCTACACCTCTTCCTCCTGTTGAGATCACATTTGTTCAATAGGATACCTCTTTAGTTGTGATTGACATTGTTGCTCCACTCATCAATCCATCAAGTGTAGTTGTTGACGCCATATTAGAGGATATTCCTTTCCTCACAAATGATAGATTCAACACACCTGTTATCCCTTCTTCATTGGAGATTCCATTTCAAGATCATCTTGAGTTATTTGAATCACCATTTTTTTTTTCATACACTAATGTTGCAGTTTTGTTCTTCAGTGTGCATCATCCAGGACTTCCATTTTCACCTCACATCCACGGATTTCCTATTCTTCGACCGTTGGATCTGTTTCTTCCTCCGAGGAGACACATTGGTTTGATCATTGGCATAGGGGTTCTCTCATTCTAGGGGGGCTTTGGAGTCTCCACTCTCTCTCATGGGGGGGTATCTGATTGTATATTTGCATATGTTCTTGAGAGAGTCTCTTGAGATGTTCCATTTGTACTTTCTTTTTTTGCATCTCTTTTTGGAGAGGGGTTTTTTCCCACTGGGTTTTCTCCTTTTCTCTATTTCATAGAGATTTCCTTGTACTTGGGTACCTGATCAGGCCTAGTTTCTGGGACCCATTGCTTTTTCTTTCAGTAGCTTCTTCTAGGTTTTAGTTTCTCCCTAAGTCTAGCTTAAGGGGGGGTGTTAGAGTAATCGGTTATTTACTTGATTGATTAAACAATATTTGTTTAATTAATTAAAGTTCCCTTTTAACTCTTTTACGCTTAAGCTAACATTAGGTGCATAATAATTAATTATTTTATTAATTATTAATGTGCAAGCCTAAGGTTTTCTTTTTTAGGGTTTTGACCTATATGTGGTTGAAAACTTCTCTTTTGTATCATTATTCATTTTACATTTTGGTGAATAGAGAGCTCCACATCTTTGAGCATCTTTCATTGTTTTCTTCTCTTTGCTTCTCCCTATAATAGGTATTCTTGCTTGCAGAGATCACTAGGCTCCTGTGAAGTTGGATTTGCTCAACTTCTACATATAGTTCAAGTTGTATTTTGTGTTCAGTTTCGTGAACCTTTATACAAATCTATGTTGGATTGTATGTGTTAAGTGAGTTTGTGAGGGTTAAGGTTTTGAGAAGTTTTTTGTGAGTAAAATCATCAAAGTCAAGTTAAAGTTCTGGTGGATCATCCTTAGGTTTTAGGATTTCATTTTTTGGGTTTCCCCCTAACCCTTTCCTTTGAAAGTCTTTTAAATTAGGTGTTTTTCTAGGGGAACCAACCCGCTCTGGGGATTCACTCTCACCATATATTACCCACAATCTGAGAGTGTTTCCATGTTTCAACAAGATAGTAAAGTTTATCTTTTCTAAGGGTGCAATCCTCATTGACAACAAATGTCACCTTATTAATGAGCTCTATCATAAATATTTAAAGGTTTATGAATATATTATTTAAAAAAATAAAATGATGGTTGAAAAAAACTCTTTGAAAGGATTGGAAAAATATCCTTTTAAAAAGGATTTAGTTAAACTTCTTGGTTCTTCCTCATTTGGGTGAGTTGAATAATGAAAATTCTATTACCACATTTGTTGGTACAAGAGTGGATAGATCTGGGAACATAATACCCTAGATTATATTACCTCTAGCTACTATTAAACAATAAAAAACCATCTATTTATTACAAAAATGGATTCAAGATGCTAGCTTGTAAAAAGCTATAAGTGATGAAATTTGTGTTGACAAATATTTGATATGGTTTGGTTCTTTTAGTGGTCTTATTTTTTACTTATTTAGAAAACTTAAGGGAATTAGTATCATTCACTCTCCATGGTTAGGTAAAAACCAACATGAGTATATAAGTGCAACATAAAAATTAAATAATGGAGGAAAATAAATTATTTAGTCCTTACATTATTAGAAATGATTCTATCTCAAAAGAAGGCATAAAATATAATAAGTCTAACATTGATAATTAGATTTATTTAATGAGATCAAGAAGTAAGGGAAAGGGTCATTCCAAGAAGAATACGAGAAATAATAAATATTGGGGTTGGAAAAAAGGAGAACACCATCTTAGAGGGGAACCAAATGTAGGGAAGTAGCTAAAGATATAAATGGAAGGAAAAATACCTTGGTTTGTATACCTCTAGGAAGATTTGTATTTTAGAAAATAAATTGGATATTATTATCCTCAAAGTCAAGATGTTTGAAATTAACTTTAAGGAGCTCTCTAACAACATTTGGTCTAATTTTGAATTTTGTATTAGTGTTTGTTAAGGTGCATCTAGTGGCATTATTACTTTGTAGAAACCTAATATAATTAGTGATAGTCTCATTAGTTTCTCTAAAGATAGTTTGGAAGCAATTTCTTTTCTCCACAATTCAATAAATAATGTATTAAATCAAATGCTTAGTGTAATACCCCTCCGTTTTGCTTCTAGTTCAAGTTGCTTTATACTATGTTTGGTTGCAGTTACTTTGATACTGGATATATTTTGTTATGATATTTTTGATCGTTACTATTGAGCGACAACTATTATTGTGGGATGTAGTTATCTGATTATTGTTTCACATGCATTATGGATTAATGATGTTGTAGAGTTAACATGAGATGTTATTATGAGATTACTAGATTATGATAGAAGTGTCAGTTTCGATGAGTGTATTGGTGAAGAAGATGGTTTCGCATCACTCACTTGTGAGCGCCCTACGAATCCGTAATTTTTTCTTCACGGTGTGTATTATATGCTGGATATATTGTATGATGTTGTTTACTTGTTTTCAGGATTGCAGGTACATGACATCGATTCCACCTAGTTTCACAGGTTTGAGTGTGTCGATCCAATGGTTAAGTTGAACGGGAGATAGTAGGTAGGTAACATGTGTCAAGTTTACACCCTAGCCTTAATGTGTTGTCAGTCGTGTGTGTCGAGTCATTGTCTGTCTTGTTTTAATGTTATTTAATTCTGAAAGATTCTTGATTTGGAAATAGATATTTAGAATAATTCCATTTAAATCATGTTGATGGTTATTTAATTTAAATAATGTAATGTGGATAAAAGTTTATATTTAAATTAATTAATTATATTTAAATTATTTAATTAATTAAATTTAATCCAAGGGGGTTGAATTTAGTTATTAAATAATTAAATTAATTAATTAAACGTGATGCAAGAGAATGAAAGGAAATAAAAGAATTAAAATTAATTTTGGAATTTAATTTCAACGTGTGATAATTAAATTAGAAATTGTAATTAAATGTTTATTTGGGAAATTAGTTGCAACTTTGAAAATTAATTTATTATCTGAAATTGCATTTTAAATTGAAAGTGGGTTTTTGAAAATTGTAATTGAAATTGAAATTAAAATTGAAATTGAAATTGAAATATCTAATTTGCATGTAATGTGAATTAGGGTTGTATTAGGTATTTTTATTTTATAATGAATGCATGTTTTAATTTAGGGCAGAGAAAAAGTTTAAAAAAAAAATACATTTTTATAGCAAAGAAGAAATTTTGAAAAATTTGCACAAGAAGGGTTTGAAGAAAGTTTTGATTGTAGAATTGATTGAAGGAAAAATTATTTGTATTTGTTGGGTTTTGGATTAGATTCATTGGAAAGTTGAAGAAAATTCAGGAAATCTTTGGAGGAGGCTTGCATCAGAAATTCATCTCTTCCTATAACTTCTTGCACCAGGTTTTCCTCTGTGTTTTATTATTTTTGATTGTTTTTTTAAAATAGTAGTGATTAAAGATTTATTTGTTAAATCTGTTTTAGAAAACAAATTTGATATTAGAAGAAAAGAATTAAATAAATTTATAGCCTTTGCTTGTGAAAATTCTTGAGTGAAAATTATGAAAACCTCAGTTGAATTTAAATTATTTGGGAAATCGATTATGTTGTTATTGAAATCAAACATAGAAATTGAACAATGCATTTAGAATGGTTTTAGAAAATGAAACCCTCTGTTTATTATTAAAAATCGGATTTTAAAATCCGTAGGGTAGTTATATTTTTCATGGTAAAATGGTCTGGTTGCGTCACATATAACTCCACTTACACAAACTGGGTTGTTAGGAAATTTAAAGGGTTTCTGTACCTTGAACTTTTCTTATCCCTGTCAAAAAATCGCAAATACCCAGATTGTAGTTTTTGAGTTATGCTTGAAACACGAGATTATTGTTAAGTTATTTTCCCATGACTGCTCTGATAATAAAATAATAATAAACTGATATTTATAAATATTAATATTTTATGTATTTTTATTATAATATTAAAATATTATTTAATAATATTTTATATTATAATTTATAATATTAAAGTATTATATTTATTTATATTATTTTAAATAAAATTTGTATATTAGATTAGTAGAATTAAAATTATAAACATATGGGGAAATTATTGTTTATTTTAAAATGACATGTTAAAGTTTAATTGAAGGAGTTAAATATTTGATTTAAAGAATGCATAATTTAAAATTTAATTGTGGAATTTAAATTCATGTGTAAAAGGTCCAATTATTAATTTGATTTAATTGGAAAAATATATATATAATATTGGGTTATAGTCCAAATATTGATCTTATTTTAACACAATAAATTATGGAAGAGACCAAATGTTAATTTGATTAATTTTATAATAATTTAATTTGCAAGTGCAATTGGTTATTTAATTTAAAGTGAAATGATTTGAGTTATAGTTGAAAATACTTATTTTGTTAAGAACAATTAGAGAATAAAATATTAGTGTAATTTCTCCCCTATCTGAAAAGATGAATTCTTAATTCAGTTTTATTGATATAATGAATTATGTAATGAAATGAGAAATGGATTTAGAGTATCCAAATGTAGTTTCTTCTATTGCCTTCAATAATTATGTCTTTCGTATTTATGCTTTGAGAATGGGTTGAATACCTGTTAGTTTATAAGTCTTCCAAATGGTTTGTTGTTTGTGAGGGTTGTCATTGTGATGTCAACCTGTTGTGAATTCTCTTGGTAGTGCATGGGATCATGTTGTTTTAAAAGTAAATTCAGGAATTGATTATTATGAAGAGACAATTAATTATTTTAATTTAATCATTTTCTATTTGAACAATTTATTTGTTGAGAATGTATATTTTATGGTTTGAATAAATGAATGTATGTAATAAGAGTTTGGAAAGGGAAACTTTTAGATGAGATTAACATAGGGTGTTGTTGGAAAACTAGAAGAAATATAAGGTTTGGGTTAATAAATTGAAAAGAATTATTGTAGAAGATTTATGTTAATTTTAAAGGAAAAATAATAGATTCGATTTAAATTATTTGAACTAGTCTATCTTTTATTATAAAGGCGCTTATTTAATTTTTTTTCAATTAATTTTGAAAGGGCAATAGTTATTATGTTTTATTTCCATAAAACAAATTAATCGTTGTGATTGGAATATTAAAGAATCTATATAATTGTGTTTATTAATATATATGTTTGGTGTATATATAATATGGAGCATATAAAAATATGTTAAGAGTAAATTCATTATCATATTTCGTTTTAATAAGATGTATGCAATATATTATTGAATAGAGATTTAAAATGGATTGATTAGTGTATATGGGTAAGTGGATAGAGAAACGATATTTTATTATATTAAAGAGATCGTATGTTCTAAATAGGAAATTGAATAGAGATTTAAAATGGATTGACTAGTGTATATGGGTAAATGGGTAGAGAAACGATATTTTATTATATTAAAGTGCTTGCATGTTCTAAATAAGAAATTGAATGAAATGTAAGATTTGCTAAGGAAATGGAAAGAGTTTACTTGCATGGATTTGTGTCGATTTAAAAGCAAATTAAGAAGTTGTTTTATTGATGAGGCAATCAATTATTTTATTTATTAATTTCTATTTAGATTAATTGAATCATTGTGATTGGATTATGAAAGAGATATGGATTTAGTATATCCAAAAGTAGTATCTTCCTCGTGGTTACCTTAAAGGATTTAATTCTTTGTATTCAGTAAAGGGAAGTAAGTTTAATTGTTTTAGACTTTCAATAATGAAAGGGGAAGTAGGGGTTATGATTATTTTAGATGATCTAGTTATTGTGTCTTTGACTTTGTCAACACTACCTATTGAATGAGTATGGATTTAGGAAATCCAAATATTAGATTTGATTAATGATTTGAATGCTTTTGTTGCTATGTCGTCAGGTTGCATTGTTGGTTTTGGGATTTAGTGTTAGTCCTAAATTATAAGTCTTCTAGAGAAACTTAGAGGATAAGGGTTGTTGAATCTTTATGCCATCCAATTGTTTTCCCTTGGGTAGTGCATGGCGTCCTTTCAGTTTTACCTGGTTTCCATGAACGGGGATGTTTTGTACCTCCTGCGAAAGGAGTGGGCTATGTGTTATGTTGCCTCCAAGTTTTTGGAGTGAGTTATTTTATTTGTTTCCTCCTCGGGTTGGAGTGGTTTGATGCCTAGTTGGTATGCACTTGTGTTTCCCTTGGTGGATTGTTTGGGTGTCTGTTGTCGAATAGAAGAGTGGTTTTTGTTAGGGGCCGGAGCCCAAAGTGGTAAACCGAGTAACCTTCAAAAGTGAGTTAATCAAGTGATAATTAAATTAATGTACTTAGATGATTAGGATGTAGTTCACACTAATCAAGATAATTTAATCCTCACTCATAGAAACAAGGGCTCGTATAGACTTGGGATGAGTGAGAAGGCCTGGAATGGAATAGTCATTTATCTTGTCAGTACGAGAGATATTTGATGCCGCATGAGTGAGTATGAGTGTCGGGATTCGGTTGAGGCCACCAGGATTATCAGAGCCTATGAAGGATGCCCAGAGGAGATCTCATGACTACTATGCGATGACACTCTATCTAGGACAACTATTGTTAATTGTTTTATATGTATGGTTCTATGAACATACTTGATTAATATCATGTATGGAAGCAATGTGACCTATGTCAGTGATGTTGGAGTTGTACTTGATTTGTATTTGTATGGTAATTGAGTTGTACTTGTTAGTTCATTTGTTTGGTTATATCAGTATGAGTTTGCCTTTGGTTAGAGGTAGTAGAATCTTTGTCCATGTTACTTAGTTACTATCTCCTAGCATGGGGGGTGAGCCTTCGGGTACCACTTGGTTGGGTGGAACATGCACCAAAACCGTTGGGTCCCCATTGATCTTTAGTACTTGGTGGCGAGACATCCAGATGGACAGCTCACGGTTCTTGTTATAATTTCTTACATTGTAATAATTCAATTCGTATAAGTTATTCTATCCCTCTTATGTTCATGAGGTGGAATTCTATAATTGTAACCTTATATACTATTGCCTCATTCTAGGAATGAGTGATGTAACTATTGGATTAAGATAATGTTTATGTGATTGTATCTTGGTTGATTATCTTATTAGGCTATGTGGTATTCTTATGATGTATGATGTTTATTTCATAAAGTTCATAATGCTATAGTTATATGTAATATATATGTGTGGGTTTAAGTAATCCTAACCTTGTAGCCTTAGAAGTTGTTGTTAATTAGTAAGTGAATGTGTATGTTAAATGCACTCTATAAAAAAAAATTGGTTCGCTTAAGACGTTAATTACAACTTCCTTTAGGGTTACTTGGCGGGGTATTACACTTAAACCTCTAATACTATATGAAGGAGGATGAACATTTTTACTAGATGTTGGCTAGTGAATTTAACACACCCTTTTTCTTATAAGAAATCAGGTGGTCTCATGGATTGCACAAATAGTATGACCATTTTTTTCTCATTTCATTATGAGTGTTGGTCTTATGGATGTTGATCTCAATTATTTACATTTTATCTGGTCCAATAGAAGAAATGGTTGAAATATTATTTAGATGAATCTTGATATATTTCTTATATTTTGGATATTATGAGGAATATTTTTAATTTTTACATTAGATAGAGTGGATTTGGACTATTTCCTTTTACTTCTTAATTGGGTTGATTAGACTATGAAAGGCCCCTACTCTTTTTCTTATGAGAATAAGTGGGCTTATCTGTAATACCCCTCAATTTTGTCATTTTGATTGAACAGTGTTCTGCTATTTTATGTTGTACTTTTTGTTAGTACCTTGAATATGGTACCTGACTTCTATTTGATCGCTATCTATTAAGTGACATTAATGCCATCTTTTGATGTGATGGTATTTTAATATGATGTTATCTTTATGTCATGGTTTGAATTAACATAAATGGATATTCGAATTAATGATGTTTATGCTTTGGATTATATTAATATGTTAGATTTGTCAGTTAGTTACATTGTATTGGTGAAGGGGATGGTATCACATCACTCGCTTACGAGTGCCCTGTGATTCTGAGATTTCCTCTTCACGGTGTGTTTTAATGATGACATATATACTCTTTGTTCGCAGGTTGACAGGTATAGGACATTTACTCCACTTGGTTTCATAGGTTTGAGTGTGTCCATTGCCCAACGACATTTGAATGGGAGATAGTAGCTAGGATTTTCGTGTCAAGTCATCACCCTGGTCATAGTGAGTTGTCGGTCCTAGTGTGGTCCAGTTGTTTTATATTGTTCAATTTTCCTTGTTTCAGTCTATTTTGGAAGTTAGAAAAATGTTAAAGTATATGCTTTTGTAGCTATGTTGGTGAGTAAATTAATCTGGTTATATGTTTGAAATGTGATTTAATTTATTAATTAATTTAATTTAATTAATAAATATTTTAATCTCGTTGTAGATCTATTTTATTTATCAATTAAATTATTTGTGTTGAAATTAATTAGATTATTCATTTTGGAAATGCATGTATATTTGGTTTGAAAATGAAAAATAAAAGAAAATGGTTAAAAAGTTCAATTTAGTAAATTTTTGAATTCAAAAATTAGAAAAGGGAAAATATTTGCATTTCTATTTTGGAGAATTGATGAGGGTGGTTGTAGGATTTTTTGGAGAGAATTTCATTATTATTAAATTTTTCTTCACAAGTTTTGGTTCATGAGTTTTGGAGAAAATTAAAGGAAAAAGAGGAAGAAATTGTTGAAGTTTGTGGGTTTTTGGAAAAAGCTAAAAGAATCTGTGGAGTTGAAAAGGGAAACAAGGGCACCATCAGGATCTTCTATCATATTCAAAAAAAAAAATCAGGTTCATGTTTTTTAAATGTTTGCTTTTAAGCTTTTTTGAATTTTAAATATTATGGTTGAAGATCATGTGGAAAAAGTCTTTGAATTCTGTTGTTTGAATGCAAATGAAACAAAGTTGAAATGTTGTTCTCCAAATTTTTTTCCCTCTTTAAAATAAAATGCTTCAAAGGAAATGATGTTTTTGAGTGTAAATGATTGTTTCTTATATATATATATTTTCTGGTTTCTAAATTTGTTCTATTCATGTAAACCAGAAATGTTATATATATATATATATATATATATATATATATATATATATATATATATATATATATATATATATATATATATATATATACATATTTTGATATATATATACATATGTATTTTTTATATGTTCTGAAGGAGGTTATGTTTGATATTTTTTTTAAATCAACAGCTGATGAATTTTCAGAGGGTTTAAAACCCTATTTTTTGTTTTAAAAATATAAAAATTAATAAGTGGAGGTCTTTGGGGGCTCACACCCCCCCATGGGAGTGAGCAAGGAGCCACATCAACAGTCCCCCACTCCCACCAAGCATAAGTAGGACGACTATGTTTACACACAGTCGCCCCCATTAATGGGGGTCGACTGTGTGTAAACACAGCCACCCATAGCAATTAGGGCACGACCAGGGGGTACGTGGGTTTACTTTTTTTTTCATTGCTTATTTTTATTTTTATTTTAATATTATATTAATATTTACTATTATATATTTATAATATTAAATGTTAATATGTATATATTAATATTTATTATTATATTATATAATATTATAATATTAATATAATATAGTATATATTATTATTCATAATATTAAAAATAAAAAAAATATAATATAATATATATTTGTATTTATAATGTTATAATATTAATATAATATATATTAAAATGATATTGTATGTATTTGAATAAATATTTGTGTATTAAATAATTAAATATTCATATTATTTGATATACTTATATTTGGATGAGATAGTTGGGTAATTTGCTTATATGTTAAATAATTCGTCTTGGTATATTAAATATTGATTTAAATCAATGGGTTGTGTTAAATGTTAAAGTGAGAATTAAATTATGAAGTTTTTTTAGTTGAATTGTTAGTTGAAATTTTAAAGGTACATTTGAAAAGTCAAATTTAGAAATTGCAAGAATTGTGTTTAGTATCATAGTTACTTGATGATTTACTTTGCAATAAACCTATTGTAATTTCTAATGTTATGTTCTGACACGTAGAAATATAAATGACTACTTGTTACCTTTGAAACAATTAGTGAAATTAAACATTTGGTTTGAATTTCATCTTTCGTTTGAAAGAGATGATATTTAATTCAGTTTTCTTAAGGCTATTAAATACTGAATGTAAACGAAATATGTGGATTTAGGAAATCTGAAGTAGATTTAATTCTGATTAAACTTCTTATTTAAAAGTAATCTCTTATGTTATCGCCTTGGGGAAAAATGGTCAAAAGGGTTGTTAAGTCTTCTAGATGGGGATCTTATTTTATGTGGGTTGTCGTATTATGTTAGTCACCCTGTTGTGAATCCCTTGGGTAGTGCATGGGAAGTTATCTGTTATTACTCGGTTTCCATGAATAGGGATGTTTTGTACCTCCTTGGATTAGGAGTGGATTACGTGAGTTGTGCCTCCTTGTCAGGAGTGACTTTGTTACCTCGTTACTTCTAGTGTTTGGAGAGGGTTTGAACTTATGATGCCTCCTGAGAAAGGAGTGGTCATGGTATCTTGTTTGGTTACACTTTGTTACCCTTGGAGTTTGGATGGTATGTGTGTTGTCAAGTAGAAGAGTGGATTTCATAGGGGCCAGAGCCCAAAGAGGTAAACTGGATAACCTTTGGAGGTGGTTTAATCAAGTGATAACAAAAATAATACTTAGAAGATTACGTGGTACTTCTCACTAATCAAGATAATTATGCCTGACTCATAGACACAAGTGCTCGTTTAGACTTGGGATGAGTGGGAAGGCCTGGAATGGAAAAGTCATTTATCTTGTCTATACAAAAGGTATTTGATTCCGCATGAGTGAGTATGGGGGCCGAGATTCGGTAGAGTTCACCAGGATAACCATTTGTGGGGGCTGGAGCCTATGAAGATTCCTAGAGGTAAACCCATAACAAGTTGTGTGATGACACTCTGTTTAGGACAACAGTTGGTACTTGTTATTATGTGTATGTTTCTCTTAACATACCTGATCTGTTTCATATCTGGAAGTAATGTGACCATGTTTGAGTTGTACTTGTGATGTACTTGTGTGTCACATGTGTTTGGTTGCGTCATTTGGTTCAGTTATGTTTTAGCCTGTGTCTAGAGGTAGATGGTCTTGACTAGGACTCCTTGCTACTATCTCCTAGCATGGGGGGTGGGCCTTTGAGTTCCACATGGTTGGGTGGCATGCACCTTAATCCATTGGGCTTTATTCATGATCGTGCGGATGAGACTTCCAATTGGAGAGCTCGTTGGATTCAGTTTTAGTTCTTGCTTTATTTCTTTTTAGTTGCTCTTGTAATTTATTATCCCTCATTTGTTTCGAGGTGGAAATTGTATTTGTAACCTGATTCATTGGATTTGCCTCATTCATGGAATGAGTGATGTAACCTTATTGTTTAATGAATGGATTAATGAAATGGAAAGTTATCTTTATGCTTGATGTAAATTAGCTTAATTGGAATGTATGTGTTTATTTATTATTTAAATAATTGTCATGGTTTAAATTCATGTTTTTTGTTGAGGTTCTATATAACCTCTATCTCATAACCTTAGAGTTTGTTGGTATTAGTTAATGAACTTGCTTATTAATTGCACTTAAACAAAAAAAAATTAGTCTGTTTAAGTAGTTAATTGCAACTTCCTCTAGGGTTGTGTGGCGAGGCGTTACACACGGTATCAGAGCCTAGGTTTAAACACTGGGTACTTTGGAATTATGATGGAGCCATTAAGCTTTTAGTTGTGTAGGCTTTTAATTTGTGTACCTTGCCTAATACCTTGAAGTGTCTGTGTAGGATTATGTCTCCCAAATGTGAAAGAGGTAGAGGGCGTGGTCGTGGTGGGAGTCAGCATGACTCTCCTCCTCTGTATCAATTGTTCCAGATTAGGAAGAACCTTAGGCATCTTAGAATGCACCAGGGGTCGATAATCGTCTGCAGGATCCAACAGGGATTGAGGCTATGCGTAGAGCACTTGAGGAGGCTTTGGCACTCCTTGGTCTGAGGCAAGTAGAGGTTCAGGTTAACCCAGTGGTGAGGGAAGCTCCACCCTAGTCCGAGTCACATATGAGGGACCTACTCAGGGCACATCCTCCATTATATGATGGATCTGGTACTAGTCTAGAGGTCAAGATTTGGCTTATAGACCTAGATAGGTGTTTTTCCATGCATCCATATGGCAGTAAAACCAAAACTCGTTATGCCATCATGTAGTTGAGAGGGTTCACATCCACATGGTGGAGGCTAGAGGAGCATAAGCTCCATATTGATATACACTCAGTATCTTGGGAAATATTCCTAGAGCAGTTCAGGGCTCGATTCTTATCCGAGCATTGGCGTCAACGTCGAGGTGATGAGTTCCATGCCTTGCATCGGATGGCATTATCTGTTGAGCAATACAAGTGATGCTTTTATGAGCTCAAATAGTATGCAGGGATTGGGGATGATGAGAGTATGTTGGTAAACCATTTTGTTAGGGGCTTAAATGCTCGTCTCAGTGGTGGTGTAAGGGTTTTCGAACCCAAGACCATGGAAGTGGCAGTAGAGAAAGAACTCCTTATTGAGGAGAGTCTAAGTATGGCACTTGGAGGTCACATAGGAGTTTAGGTTGGTAGCAATTCAGCAGTAGGATCTAGTGCTTGAGGAGGACAACCTCAGGGAGGTGCACCTTCTCAATCTTAGGAGGGACCATCGTAGAGTGGTCAGCAACAGGAGAGTGTGCCTGGGAAGTGTAAGGACTCTCAGCCGTGTCAGGATGATGGTGGCTCTTCACCTAGGAGGAACAAAAATTGGAGGCATGCAAAACACTTCAGCTATGATCAACCAACTCAGAGTTCACAATCTACCTTCAAGGATAGTGCACAGTAGTCTAGTGCACCAACTGGAGGTAGAGGTTATGGAAAAGGTATAGGATGTTTTTCTTGTGGCCAACAAGGTCACATAGCTAGAATGTGTCCCAACATGGGCACATCTGGGTTTTCTCAGGGACCAATGACATTTGAGCCGACAGTTGGTGATGTAGGCAGATCTCATCGAGCTTATGCTATGATTAATGACCGTCAGTCTGGGTATCAGGGAGCTGTCCTTGAGACTTTTGGAGTTGGTCATCCAGTGTAGTTTGCTCGTCCGTAGGGGTCGAGGTTTTGATTTGTATGCAGTTTGTATGAGGGATTTATATCCCTATTGGTTTGCAGGCTTCTAGGAGTAAGCCTAAGCTAAGGGGGGGAGGATGTAATACCCCTCCATTTTGTCCTTTTGATTGAATAGTGTTCTGCTCTTTTATGTTGTACTTTTTGTTAGTACCTTGAATATGGTACCCAACTTCTATTTGATCACTATCTATAAAGCGATGTTAATGTCATCTTTTGATGTGATGGTATTTTAATATGATGTTATCTTTATGTCATGTTTTGAATTAACATAAATGGATATTCAAATTAATGATGTTTATGCTTTGGATTATATTAATATGTTAGATTTGTCAGTTAGTTACATTGTATTGGTGAAGGGGATGGTATCGCATCATTTGCTTGTGAGTGCCCTGTGATTCTAAGATTTCCTCTTCACGGTGTGTTTTAATGATGACATATATTGCATGTGAATATACTCTTTGTTCGCAGGTTGACAGGTACAGGACATCGACTCCACCTAGTTTCAAAGGTTTAAGTGTGTCCATTGCCCAACGACATTCGATTAGGAGATAGTAGCCAGGATTTTTGTGTCAAGTCGTCACCCTGGAAATAGTGAGTTGTCGGTCCTAGTGTGGTCCAGTTGTTTTGTATTGTTCAATTTGCCTTGTTTCAGTCTATTTTGGAAGTTAGAAAAATGTTAAAGTATATGCTTTTGTAGTTATGTTGGTGAGTAAATTAATCTTGTTATATGTTTGAAATGTGATTTAATTTATTAATTAATTTAATTTAATTAATAAATATTTTAATCTCGTTGTAGATCTATTTTATTAATTAATTAAATTATTTGTGTTGAAATGAATTAGATTATTCATTTTGGAAATGCATGTATATTTGGTTTGAAAATGAAAATAAAAGAAAATGGTTAAAAAGTTCAATTTAGTAGATTTTTGAATTCAAAAATTAGAAAAGGGAAGATGTTTGCATCTCTGTTTTGGAGAATTGATGAGGGTGGTTGTAGGATTTTTTGGAGAGAATTTCATTATTGTTAAATTTTTCTTCACAAGTTTTGGTTCATGAGTTTTGGAGAAAATTAAAGGAAAAAGAGGAAGAAATTGTTGAAGTTTGTGGGTTTTTGGAAAAAACTGAAAGAGTCTGTGGAGTTGGAAAGGGAAACAAGGGCACCATCAAGATCTTCTATCATCTTCAAAAAAAAAATCAGGTTCATGTCTTTTAAATGTTTGCTTTTGAGCTTTTTTGAATTTTAAATATTATGGTTGAAGATCATGTGGAAAGAGTCTTTGAATTCTGTTGTTTGAATGCAAATGAAACAAAGTTGAAATGTTGTTCTCCAAATTAGCAAGAAAATCCCTCTTTAAAATAAAATGCTTCAAAGGAAATGATGTTTTTGAGTGTAAATGATTGTTTCTTATATATATATATATATATTTTCTAGTTTCTAAATTTGTTCTGTTCATGTAAACCAGAAATGTTATATATATATATATATATATATATATATATATATATATATATATATATACATATATACACATATATATATATACATATATATATACATATGTATATACATATACATATATATATATATATGTCTCAAGGAGGGGCTATAAGCTATTCCATTTTTTGAAATTACTAGGTGGATGAATTTCTCGTAGGGTTTAAAACCTGTACATATATACATACATACACATATATATACATACATATATATACATATATATACATATATATATATATACATATATATATATATACATATATATATATACATATATATATACATATATATATACATATATATATATATATATATGCATATATATATACATATATATACATATATATGTATACATACATATATATATATGTTCCTGAAGGAGGGGTTATGCTGGTTGATTTTTTTTGAAATCACTAGGCGGATGAATTTTCGTAGGGTTTAAAACCGTGTTTTTTTTGTTTTTTTAAAAAATAAAATTATAAATGGAGGTCGTTGGGGGCTCACCCCCACTGCACCCCCCATGGGAGGCGAGTGGAGGGAGCCGCGTTCAGCGCGCCCCCACTCCCCTCACACTGCCGCCGCCGCTGCCATAGGGACGACTGTATTTACACACAATTGCCCCCATTAATGGGGGTTGGTTGTGTATAAAGACAACCACCCATAGCAATTAGGGCGTGACGAGGGGGTACGTGGGTTTACCTTTTTTTCATTATTTTTATTTTTTTTGTTTTTTTTTTAAATTTTTGTTTTAATATTATATTAATATTTACTATTATATATTTATAATATTAAATATTAATATGTATATATTAATATTTATTATTATATTATAATATTAATATATATTATATTATATTATTATTCATAATATTATAATATTAATATAATATAATATATATTAATATTTATAATGTTATAATATTAATATAATATATATTAAAATGATATTGTATGTATTTGAATAAATATTTGTGTATTAAATAATTAAATATGCATATTATTTGATATACTTATCTTTGGATGAGATAGTTGGGTAATTTGCTTATATGTTAAATAATTCGTCTTGGTATATTAAATATTGATTTAAATAATTGGGTTGTGTTAAATGTCAAAGTGAGAATTAAATTATGAAGTTTTTTTAGTTGAATTATTAGTTGAAATTTTAAAGGTACATTTGAAAAGTCAAATTTAGAAATTGCAAGAATTGTGTTTAGTATCGTAGTTACTTGATGATTTACTTTGCAATAAATCTATTGTAATTTCTAATGTTATGTTCTGACACATAGAAATATAAATGACTACTTGTTACCTTTGAAACAATTAGTGAAATTAATCATTTGGTTTGAATTTCATCTTTTTTTTAAAAGAGACGATATTTAATTCAGTTTTCTTAAGGCTATTAAGTACTGAATGTAAATGAAAGATGTGGATTTAGGAAATCTGAAGTAGATTTAATTATGATTAAATTGCTTATTTAAAAGTAATCTCTTATGTTATCACCTTGGGAAAAAATGGTCAAAAAGGTTGTTAAGTCTTCCAGATGGGGATCTTATTTTATGTGGGTTGTCGTATTATGTTAGTCACCCTGTTGTAAATCCCTTGGGTAGTGCATGGGAAGTTATCTGTTATTACCCGGTTTCCATGAATAGGGATGTTTTGTATCTCCTTGGATTAGGAGTGGATTACGTGAGTTGTGCCTCCTTGTCAGGAGTGACTTTGTTACCTTGTTACCTCTAGTGTTTGGAGAGGGTTTGAAGTTATGTTGCCTCCTGAGAAAGGAGTGGTCGTGGTATCTTGTTTGGTTACACTTTGTTACCCTTGGAGTTTGGATGGTATGTGTGTTGTCAAGTAGAAGAGTGGATTTCGTAGGGGCCAGAGCCCAAAGAGGTAAACTGGATAACCTTCGGAGGTGGTTTAATCAAGTGATAACTAAAATAATACTTAGAGGATTAGGTGGTACTTCTCACTAATCAAGATAATTATGCCTCACTCATAGACACAAGTGCTCATTTAGACTTGGGATGAGTGGGAAGGCCTGGAATGGAAAGGTCATCTATCTTGTCTGTACAAAAGGTATTTGATTTTGCATGAGTGAGTATGGGGGCCGAGATTCGGTAGAGGTCACCAAGATAACCCTTTGTGGGGGTCGAAGCCTATGAAGATTCCCAGAGGTAAACCCATGACGAGTTGTGTGATTGACACTCTTTCTAGGAGAACAGTTGGTACTTGTTATTATGTGTATGTTTCTCTTAACATACCTAATCTGTTTCATATTTTGAATCAATGTGACCATGTTTAAATTGTACTTGTGATTTACTTGTGTGGCACATGTGTTTGGTTGCATCAATTGGTTCAATTATGTTTTAGCCTGTGTCTAGAGGTAGATGGTCTTGACTAAGACTCCTTGCTACTATCTCCTAGCACGAGGGGTGGGCCTTTGGGTTCCACTTGGTTGGTTGGAGTGCACCTTAATCCATTGGGCTTTATTCATGTTCATGTGGACAAGACTTCCAGTTGGAGAGCTCGTTGGATTCAATTTTAGTTCTTGCTTTATTTCTTTTCAGTTGCTCTTGTAATTTATTACCCCTCATTTGTTTCGAGGTGGAAATTGTATTTGTAACCCGATTCATTGGTTTTGCCTCATTCAGGGAATGAGTGATGTAACCTTATTGTTTAATGAATGGATTAATGAAATGGAAAGTTATCTTTATGCTTGATGTAAATTAGCTTAATTGGAATGTATGTGTTTATTTATTATTTAAATAATTTTCATGGTTTAAATTCATGTTTTTTGTTGAGGTTCTATATAACCTCTGTCTTGTAACCTTAGAGGTTTTTGGCATTAGTTAATGAACTTGCTTATTAATTGCACTTAAAGAAAACAAAAATTAGTCTGTTTAAGTAGTTAATTCCAACTTCCTCTAGGGTTGCGTGGCGGGGCGTTACATTATCATTCTAATTTTAAAGATTTTTTAATTGATTAGTGGAGGGTTGATATTCTTACATCTACTATATTTTATTTGGATTAAAAAATAAAAAATATAAAGAGAAATGTGAGATCTTGGAATATTTTTTTTGGGTTCATATCTTTGAGTATAAAAATAAAATACTGAATTAAAATTTGGAAGTATCTAGGGAATTATGGCTATAGGAAGAATTGACAAGGATGTTTTTCTTTTAGAAAAGACACTAAGTGATGAATGTAATAACAATTAATATATATGATTTTTTACAAACAAAATTTCAAAGTGTATTGGCTAAATTAGAGGGATATAAATACTTTATTTTTCACTAGTTTATATTTCATCATAGAAACATAAATACTATTATTAACCTCCTAAATGAGAATGGTTTGTAAGTTAACATTGAAGAGGATTTATGAATTCTGGTATCTCACATTTTTTAATATCCTCTATCCAATAGAAGGTTTACATTATATTTTAGAGGTCTTCCCAATTATTCTTTCTACTAAATATAATTTTGATATGATTAAAGCAGTTTTGGATGAAGATGTCATGGGTGCTATTTTTCCTTTTGGATTATATATGGCACTTGGTCTCGATGGTTTTTTATATTGCCTCTTTTATTTCTCTCATTCTTAGAAAGAGTGATGTAACTTATATGACCAGTTTATATCCAATTAATCTTTGTGTGTGCATGTGAACTTTCCTAGTCTAGAATGCAAAAAAAAATGAATGCAAGATAAAGGAAACACAACAACACCTCAAGATTGGCCTGGTTGAACTTAGAATAAAGTGAAAAAAGAAAGAGTGATATATCTTGTCCAAGTTGATCGGTTGATTGGCCTTGTTGATCATTTGATTTGTGTGCTTCTAGACCATTTTTGACAACATAATGGCTTGTTTTTGTTTGATTTGGATACAAGATGGATATGGAGATTGAAGGCTTGAGAGATTGAGATTGAATGTGTTTCTGGATGAATGTGAATGGAGTATGAATGCTTGAATGTGAAAATGGGGTTGCATGAATGCAAAAATGGCCAAGTGTTAGCCATTTAGCAAAGGATCAATGGTTGAGATCACAAGTTGACCAAAGGAATTAAAAAATCATTTTTAATGGTTAATGGGAAGGATAAAAGGAATTAAATATTAGTTGGAAAGAGAAAAGGAATTTAATATTCCTTGGGGGATGAGAGAGGAATTAAAAATTCCTCAAAAGGACCTTGAAAATACAAAAATGAATTAAAAATTCCTTGAGGGATGGGGAGAGTTGACTAAAGGGGTTGATTAGACTAGTTGATGAAGGATTAGAGGACGGTTATGTGAATAAGAGAGATTAAGGGCCAAATTTCATATTATGGAGGATGTGATACCTCCCTACAGAAGTATTAGGAATGTGCACATCCTTAATAAAGGATTAATCAAGGGGGATTAAGACTAGGAGTGGATTATGAGGGATGGAACATAAAGAGAATTAAATAAGTGGATTATTTATTTAATTCATTGGAAGAAAGAGATAACGGGTAAGGTATTTAATTATTTAACTAAATACCCTAGGGATTTAGAGGACTTTAGAGATATTAATTAATAATATTAATATTACTTAGTAATGTGGGTAGGAGGATATTTAGACGAAAAGGGATAAATTTGACCAAATATAAGTGGTCAAATTTAGGTGTCTACATTTTCCCCTTCTTTGAGATGGTGTTACGAAGTAGCATCATTTCAAAGAAGATTAAATATATCACTAGGAAAATAGTTATATTGGGGAAGATGCCCTAGTCATTCAAAGGAGTGGCTAGGAAGAAAGATTATGGGAGTGAAGATGAAAATTAGGGATTGAGGATGCCCCCTCGAGAGGACATGTGGGTTAAAGAGAACATAGGTGTGCTCTCGAAATGGATAAGATGATGCAAGGGTAGATGGGGAAGATGAGATAAAGTGATGGATAGAATATGGGATGGGAGGATGAAGAGATAATGAAAGGAGAAATTGAGAAGTAAGAAAGAAAAAATGGATTCAAGGACAAATGGGATGTTTTGCCAGTCAAGCTACAAGCCAAGATTGGATTGATGATGGATGGAGTGTTGTTGATGAGGGAATGATATATCCCAAAACAACACAAGGATAGGGATGCAACCTGATGATGATGAGGGAAGGATATATCCCCAGGATGATGATGATGAGGAGTGTTGTTGATGAGGGAAGGATACGTCACAAAACAATGCAAAAGGATAGGGAAGGATACATACCAATGATGATGATGATGAGTGTTGTTGATGAGGGAAGGATACATCCAAAAAACACACAATAGGATAGGGAAGGATATGTCCCAATGATGACGACAACACTAATGATGATGATAATGATGATTGGATTAAGGCTTGTAGCAAGGTTGGGAACAAGACCAAGGATGCAATTAGATGAGTGGTGTGATATTGAGTGGATGAGGATTGGATTGAGATGTGAGATTGTTGAAACAAAGAAAATATGCTTAGAATAAAAAATCTATATTATCCTAAGCAGATTGAATAGATGATGATATGATGAGAAGGATGGATGAAAATATTCTTAGACTAACAGATTTATATTAGCCTAAGGATATTGAAAATATTATGATATGATGTGAAGGATGGATGGAAATATGCTTAGAATAACATAAGTATATTAATAAAAGAAGATTGAAAAGATGATGATATGAAGGGGTTGGATGAAAAGATGCTTAGAATAACAGATCTATATTAGTCTAAGAAGATTGAAAATATGATGAAATGATGAGGGTGATGGAAGAGGAGGGATGGAAACAGATAGGATCGAGAGATGAGGGAGAGTGATGAAGGATGAATGGATTAGAACCAAATCAAGCAAGTTAATGGTTATGTATTATGCTGCCACGTAATGAACACTTAATTTGATATAGCATAAGATACTATACATGAGGGTATGAGGAACCAAGGTGATGTCGTATCACATGCATAAGACTGACACAACAAACAAAAGGTTAGTCCAACATCCCAAAGTCAGGGGATTTGGTTGGGATAACCAAAAAATAAAGGATGCCCCAATGTGACACAAGACCACGAGGATCTTGGTGGGTACCACATGGGACAACCAAGAAGACAGCAAGTAGACACAAAGATCAAGATACACCCCTATGTTTACCAATCAAACCGCACTATGATATGATGGATCGTGACGACCCTGACAAGGTATGATAGGAATATGAAATGATAAATAAAATATCAAAAGCATCAAAAGATCACAATCAAATTTCAAACGTCCTTTTCCACAAGATCAAAAGGGTGGATGGGATAATTGATGTAGTCTATTAGGGAGGATGCATCCTATTGAGACCAAAGATGGAGACTAAACTAAATGATCAACATGACACAAGATAGCTGAAACTAATTGGACCTCATGGTACTAATGACCATTATTTGTGAGCACCAGATAGGATAGGGACAACCTTGATGACATGACAAGATGACAAGATAAATACACCTTAAATACCTAGGGGATCGGGGGTTGGTCAAAGATAAAACTTTCCTACATGAAAGCACATAGTCCTTGTACTTTGATAAAAGACTGAAAACTGACCATGGATAAAATTCGGAATGAGGACAATGGAGACCATGATGGAAAACAAAGACCAGACAAAAAAATGCCTTGGGGGCTGATCAAATAGCCAAACTTACCTACGTGAAAGCATAGGGGAAACATAGTTCGACACAATACCAAAGATAGACAATGGACAAGGGATGATGATATGACGATGATAAATAGATATAATGATGTTATTGATATGATGACACAAGACGAACCTTGTGGGAAGGATGATGGATATGCATAAGATGTGAATTATGTGAAGCTCAGGGATGGGATACTTATCCAAATCATCAAAAGATAGATTGGGAGGATGATACAATGGAGAGATGAGTGATGAATATTGATAAGATTTTAGAAAGATGTGAGAAAAATATAGGAATGATGATAGTGAGATGAATGGTATTTGATTGCATGGGGGTAGCCTATAGCTAGATACCAATGACAAGGGATCATGAGATGGAAGGAAAATAGATATTAATGGATGGATTGATAAAGATGGGGAGAGAGAAAGATACTAGGATGGATGTATAGAGGAATAAGGATTTGGAAAGATGGAATGGATAAATGGATGGATAAATGGATGGGGAGATGGAAGGGATGTTTGGATAGATGGATGGGAAGATAAAGATGTTGATGATGGAAGGGATGATATAATTGATGGATAGGAAGATACAGATTTGGATGAAGGAAGGGATTACTTGGATGGTGTCTCCAAGGACTATGTCACAAAGAAGGAAATTCTGTACTCTAGATATTTCATGTGTGATGAGGCAAGAGGGATGGTAGATAGCAGGATGGGTGGAAAATAATAGATATATAGATGTGGATAAGATGAACAAATAAGGAAAGTGGATGGGGGAGGATAAGGGATATTGCGGTGTATGGATAAGGGGAATGTATTCCAAGAGGTATCTAGATCATATATGTGTACCCCTATCTCTATCAAGATCACAAGGAAGATGGAGGGATTGGATACAAATGGGATATGATGGGTAGGATGTGGAAGATAGGTGGATGTAGGAGATGGAGGAAGGGGATACATAGATGGAAGTTTCCCCCAAGTGTGGAAGTAAACTAGATGGGGGATTCACACATGATTCTTGTTTGCTATTTTTTCATAATGGTACTTATCCAAGGCACTTGTTTTCCAAGTTTTCACCATTGGACAAACTATTTATCCTTACTTTTGTTTTTTGGATTTTTGACCTTTTTAACTTTTTGGACAAAAATGCAGATGGAGATGGACAAGGATAGGGATGTGGATATGTGGATTTATAATATAGTTGATGGGGAGATGGATGAAGGAATCAAGTATCAAGTTCCATACGAGCTAATAAAAGCCCATGTTTGAAGCGACTATTCAAATGTTGGTACAACCTTATTAGAATAGATGGATTATGCAAGAGAATGTATCAAAGGGATTTGATGGGGTAGATATGTGGGATAGTGGATGGGATGTTGGAAAGTATATGGATGGAATGATGGAGTGGATGTGTGATGGGATAATATGTTCAAGACCAACATTGGGACATGTGGTGGTGGATGTGAAAGGATAGGAGGATGAGTGGATGGAGAATGTGGCAATAATGAAGGAGTTGGGATAGTGAATTTTGGGACATAAAGACCCAAAATAGATTTAGGAGATGGAGGAGGTAGATGATTAGATATTGGATTAGCAACTTTGGAGGTCCTTATGGATTTTTCATTTGAAGGTATGACACCTTTTGTCTTTGGGATCCACATGGTTTTTATTTTTTCTTTAGTGGACCTTTGTGGCCTTTGGGTTTGATTTGGCTTTTGGATTTGATTTTTATTTTCTTCAACATGTATTTTGAAGGGGACATGAGGAGCTTTAGATTCATGCAAATGTTTGGATTTATGCATTTTTTCTTTGGCCTCTAAAGTTTTTTTAGTAGCAATGGGATGGCTATGAGGTGATGGATGATGTGGAGGAGACATGGATGGAGTGATAGAGGTAGGATTTTGACAATGATGTGTGGATGAAGGATGTAAGATAGCATGTATGGAGGGGTTACTTTGTTGATCCTAGTTATGGATTATGAGGCTAGGATTTTTATTAGGTGTTCTAGGGATAGGTGATGGATGGATGACAGGATGAAGAGGATGAGATGAAGGAGGAAAATTTGTGATATAAGAGCCCAAAATTGACTTTGTATATGGAGGATGGGTGATCATGGAAGGAGGGACATAAGGAACCAAAATAGATGCAATAGATGGGGGATGATCGATGGTGGATGGAGGGATATAAGGAACCAAAATGGACTTGGAGGAGGAAGGAGGGAGGGAGATGGACAATTTTTTTGAGGTAATATGATGGAGCAGGGGGGATAACAACAAATGGTTTAGTGGAGTGATGGGAAGTGCCTCTTATTCACTTGGAAGAGGCTCGCTTAGGATGTACCAAGGTTGTACCAACATTTTTGGATTGTGATTCTTGGGAGATATATCCAAGAACTTGTGTTCCTTGATGTTCTTTGACCTATCTAGGCTAAAAAATACCTTTCTCATGAAGGCCTAAACCTTTTCCTTGATAGTTCATGATCTTGAGCATGCGATCTATGGTATGATTCTTATTCTTTTGGAAGCATGATGTAAGACCATTAGCAAGTGGAGGAGGAAGGGTGACACATATGCTTTATTTTTATTTTGCAAGAAAGCCACCATGGATTTGTGTAATGTTACCAAGGTGATATAAAAGTGGCGTCAGGGTGGCAGGGCTAGGTGATGATGTTGAATCATGAGATGGACATGAGGGGATGGAAGCATCTTGAATTGGAGGAGGAAGTGATAAGGGATCATGGGGTGGAGTGATTGGATCTTGAGTGAAAAGGGGGTCAAGGGATGGAGTGGATGAGCTAGTGTGATCTAGAGATGGGATGGATGGGGTGGTAGGATAACGATTCAGTGGAGGAGAGGGATCATGAAATGAAATGGATGGGGGAATATGATCTTGAGATGGAGTAGATAATATGGTAGGAAGTTGATTTGGAGGAGGGGATATGTTGGTATGATTTGGATCAAGCTCTTGGCATAACTCATCTTGTGTGGGAGACATAATGATGGAGGAGTGTTGGAGGGACTCCTTAAGTGGGGGAGATGGAAGGATGGAGGATTCATGAAGGTTGTGGGATTGGAATTTGGTGATATTAGGACTAGGGGGAGTGGATTGGATTTTTGTGGCTTCACTAGTTTTAGTGGTTCTAGGAGTAGAAGATGGGGATTCAATAGATTTCAGTGGGTTTGGCAGTCTCGAACATTTGAATGGTGTTAGGAATGGTAATGGGAGTGATAGTTGTAGGATGGAGGAGGGCTTTATCACTAGTGACCGTACATGATAGAGTGGGATGGCATGGTTCCACAACATCAAGATGTGGAACTGGGGATGTCTTATCTATCATGAATCCTTGGATGAAATCTGGAATGAGGTCTTTAGGAATTGTAGGTTTAGGTGGGGTGACAAGAAGGGATGAAGGATTATAGATGGGTGGAGAACTAGGATTAGGATTAGATGAGTGGATCTAATTGGATGGAGGACTAGGAGTATATGTAGGATTAAAATATAATAGAATAGAGGAGGGAGTGATGTAGAAAGATGTGGATGATGAATTAGGATAGGAAGATGTGGATACTAGATTAGGTTGGAAAGATTGGGATGGTGGATTGAAATATAATGGAATGAGGGATGGATGATGAATTAAGATAGGAATATGTGGGTTTTAGATTAGGTTGGGAAGATAGAGATGGTAGATTAGGATAAGAGGATGTAGGTGGTGGATTAGCATAGGAGGACATGGATGGAGGATTAGGATAGGAATATGTGGATGCTAGATTATTAAGGTAGGGATATTGAGATGGTTGAAGATGGTGGGTTAATATAGGAGGATGTAGATGTTGGATAGGAGAGAGATGTAGAGGGAGGACATGATGAATATGTGGACGGTGAGGATACTAGAAATCCCTTATCAAGGGTAGCATAAGAACTATTATTAGATATGGATGAAGACATGAGGGTATAGCTTGTAGGGGTGGTTGGATTTTGGGAGGCGGTAGAAAAAAGCTTGCTAGCAGTGACAAATTTAAGGGGATCTATATTTTACTCATCTTGATCAACAAGATTTTTTTTATCATTATCAACGTAGTTGGGATTCCCCTTAACTACTATTGGTTGTTACACGGGAGGAGGATAAGGATTCATGACATTTGATTGGATGGATTTAGATTGAAAATATGGGGATAGATGATCAAAAGGAAAGAATGGATGATGAAAAATAAATAGGACGGATTGGGAAGAAGATGGGAGAAGAGATCTTAAGATTTTTTTCGATATCAGAAGATCCTGGATATAGATGGATGAAAGCTCAAATTGGGATATAGGTTAAGCCCAAGTTGGGATTGGATTAAAGCTCATATTTAGATTGGGTTAAAGCTTTGATTTAGATTGGATTAAAGATCATATGTAGATGAATAGAAGATGTGATGGGATGTGATAGGATAGATGAGATAGAATTGGATGATTGATGAGATAGGAAGATGGGAATGAACTCTAAACCCAGTTTAGAGATTTGACTTAGATGGAGTAAGGTGTTGATGATATGATCGGATTGTGAACAGGATGGTTATGCCACCAAATCTACCTCAAGATGGAAGTATACTAATTGGGTCACAATGATGATTAACTGACTTAGAACAGATAACAATTCTGAGTAGATACAAACAATGACAATCAGGATCAAACACCTAATCCAAATTGGATAAAAACCTTAGAAACAAAGTCTAGGGGATTCAAAGTGATAAGCCGATGATGGGTATGGGATCTAAGGATACTCTAAGATACTCCTAGATTATTTTATAGATGAAATGATGAGCTTTAGAGAATGTAGATGGACAAAAATGATGATTACAAGAAGATAGATGATTAAATTTCTTTTATCACAACGAAAAATTCGAGGAACGATAAGCTTTTAGTGGCCAAAAGGATTCACGTTCTAGAATTTTAATGGGAAGAAAACTCAGCTCTGCATGTTGCAAGGTTTCCTTTTTAGGCTAAGAGAACTTGCCTTTGTAGGTGGGGAACTCGCCTGTCAGGTAGTAGGCTCACCCAAGACTTGACTGGCATGAGGAATAGGCCAATTCACCTATCAAAAAGAAAGTTCTTGCAAGAAGGTAGCAAGGTCACCTATGAAGGTTGAAAAATTTCCTATGAAGGTTGAAAACTAGCCTATGTAGGTTGCAAGGTTGCCTATGAAGGTTGAAAACTCACCCCTGTACTAGGTTACACAGGAAATAGTCAAATTCACCCCAAATGGAAAATTCACTTATCTGGTGAAGAAAATTAGCCCAATAAGTTTTCAAACTTTCCTATAAAGGTTGCAAGGTCACCTATGAAGGTTTAAATTTCACCTATTAAGGTTTCAAGGTTTCCTATGAAGGTTTCAAGGTCGCCTATGAATGTTGCAAGCTCACCCTTGTACTAGGTGACACAAAAAATAGACAAATTCACCCAAAATGGAAAATTGGCCTATTTGTCAAATAAAATTCACCCAAGAAGGTTGAAAACTCACCTATGAAGGTTTCAATATCACCTATGAAGGTTGCAAGGTTTCCTATGAAGGTTGCAAGGCCACCTATGAAGGTTGCAAGCTCACCCCTATACTAGGTGACACAAAAACTAGGCAAATTCGCTTATCTAGAAAAGAAAATTCACCCAAGAAGGTAGAAAAATCACCCAAGAAGGAAGAAAACTCACCCAAGAAGCAATAAAACTCATCCAAGAAGTAAGAAAACTCACCCAAGAAGCAAGCAAACTTGCCTAAACAATAAGAAAACTCACCCAAATAGCTGAAGATACTGAAGAACAAGCAGATGAGACTACGAGGATCACCTAATGGGATGAAAACCTCCCCTAAATGGATTTGAAAAGGGACTCAAATGAAGAATGGGATGGAAAACGGATAAATGAACACCAAAATGGACCCAAATGGGGCCCCAAAAGGAGAACGAGATAGCAAATGGAAAGAATGGATTCACCTAACAAAACTAGACAAAGACTTAGGTGGAGAATAGGGCCACCAAAAAACAAATGTATATTCCTAAATGGATTCTAATAGGGACTCAGATGCAGAATGAGACAAAAAATGGCCAAAATAACACCAAAACAGACCTGAACGAGGCCTCAAACGGAGAATAAAATAACAAACAAAAAGAATGAATTCACCTAAATGGATCTAGAATGAGACTCAATTGGAAGATAGGACCACCAAAAGACAAAATTTATTCACCTAAAACGATCTGAATAAGGACTCCGATGGAGAACAAGACAAAAAATGACCAAACAAACCCGAATGGGGTCTTGAATGGAGAGAAGAATTGAACAAGAGGCAAGGTCACCCCTATAACAAGAAAATTTGCCCAAGAAGGGAAAAAAATCACCCAAGAAGGAAGGAAACTCACCCAAGAAGCAACCAAACTCGCCCAAGAAGCTGACAAGTTTGCCCAAATAGCTAAAGACACTGAAGAATAGGTAGATGAGACTATGAGGAAAACCTAAGGGGATGAAAACCTCCCCTAAACAAATTTGAACGAGGAAACAAATAAAGAACGGGGTAGAAAACAATCAAACAAACACCAAAATGGAGCTGAACGGGGATTCTAACAAAGAATAGGATAGAAAAACGGATAAACAAATTCAGCTAAATAGATCTGAATGGGGACTTTGATGGAGGATAGGACCACCAAAAAAAAAAGGATTCACCTAAGTGGATCTAAATTGGGATTCAGATGGAGAACGGGGTAGCGAACAGTCAAACGAACACCAAAATGAAGCCGGACAGGGTTTTGAACGGACAAAAGACTTGAAAGGGAGGCAAGGTTGCCCCTATACTAAGAAAATTTTCCCAAGAAGGTAGAAAATTTTCCCAAGAAGGTGGAAAAATTTCCCAAGAAGGTGGAAATCTCACCCTTGTGCAAGGAACATGCAAATTTTATGGTCAAGATAATAGACTGGACTGAAAGGGGAAAGTAGAATTGCCCCTATGAAGAGAAAATTTGCTCGACAAGGTGGAAAATTCACCCAATAGGCAAGAAATCTCACCCTATAGGTGAGGAAACTCACCTATACATAGGGAAATGGGTGAATTTGATAGATTTGGGACTAACAGACTCACCTAAGGGATGGACAAACTAGCTTGTTTTGGAGAATGGGCAAAAGAATGGGGTTTCCTAAGAAATTGACTGATAGAAAAATTTTCCTTCAAAGGTAAGGGTTGACTATGGAAAGAGACAAGAAGCACAAAAAATAATAGATATAAGGCTAGACTGACTCAATTGAATGTGAAAGCACCGGTATCACACAAAGAAGACATGCCAAGCAACACGATCCTAGAATTAGTGATAAAGGTTTGCAAACTTGATGTAGGCCCACCACCTTGAGCGGACAACCCAAGGTTAATACTCAGTGATACCGAGGTGGTTCTTTGGAGCACCCTTTCTTGTGAAGGCAGATAATTAGCGTTCTAATGGCATAGGGTCGTCAACGGATGCCATAGGCTCACCTTCACGCTCTCACTCAAGGACTATCATAGTCCACCATGATGATTCCTATCTCAACCTAATAGAGTATGTGGTGAGTAACTTTGGGGTACGGTCCACATCCCTTACACTACACCAAGTCATGACTGAAACACAGATCTCTATCTAGACTAAACAAGGCTATCTCAGGCATCCTCGATATGCACAAGGTAAATGAGGCACAACCATGAACACCATCCTATCACAAGCATGAGTCAGGAGCCCTAGCGAGGTACTGGGAAATCAGACCAAATCTTCATGTCGTATCTAGGTATCACCCTAGCTTCGATGCTTTGCTAAAGATGATGTGACTAGATTGGGGTACAACTTTCATTATCCCCCATTTATATACCTCATCGATAACACATGGTTGGAATCGTCTCTCGAGTGATGAAATCCCAAGCAGGTCCCACTAAAGGAAGAAGATACTAGACATTTTGGTGGGTCCCGAGGCTCACACATAGCGCAAGGGGAGGGCTTAGACGAACTAGCACCTCCTAGGTAGAATCAACTAGACTAGAGTGAACTATGATTTATCGTCACTCAAGATCTACCAAATGGTGCAAGGGGATTGGATACGTCAACAATACACTCACAATAGCAACAAAAAAATGTATATTGACCCTTTAATTAAAGCTACGTGTGCCTAGGTAATATGGAAAAATGACAGATAAATAACTAAAAGGTCTTGGACCGATTGTTCTTTAGAAAAAGCGTTAGTAGTTTTGAACCACCGATCTTGAACGAACAAGAAATGGCTGCACAAAACATTAGCACAAACTAGGGACACTCACAAAAAAATGATTTAGCAAATTAGTGCTATTATTCCTTGCATAACCACCCCATATTTTGCCTTGGTCAAAATGGGTCCCCCTTTTCCCCTTTTGTGTTTTTTTTCCTTGGTTGTTTTTCAACAAATTTTGGAGTTATTCTTTCTTCCAACACTTTGTTTTTCTTTTTGTGTTCTGTCAAAATTGGAACCATAACAAAATCAGGCTTAAAACTTGTTTTGAGGATTCCATTGCAATCCCGGTTCTGTTTGTCTTTTTCGTTTTTCTTTGCCAGAATAGGAGCTGGAGTGGATATTAAGTCCGAGATTTATATATAGTTCCAAACTTTTTTCCATTTCGTCTCCACCTCTGCCTTTTTGTTTATTCGTTTGGACTTAAGATCGGTGATAGGTTTTTCTTGTTTCGGTCTTGGCATTTTTCTTTTGGTTCTTTTGTTCTTTTTCTTCTTTTTTGGGGGAACCAGAACCAAAACCATAACAAAACTCGAGACTTGGACAAAGTTTTTGAATCAACTTCCATTCCCGTTCTGATCCCACCGTTTTGTTTTGTTGTTTGACTTTAATTTAGTCACACGATAGTAATGTGCCAATTCCCTCTATGGTCTCTGATCTGCCGCATTTACGACATTAATTATAGGTGCCATACACGTATCGATCTATATTTTTAAGCTTAATTAAGGGTTAACTGGATGTTATCATCATTGTTTCAAGATTAAGGATGAACCAGAGCTGCGGTGGAGCATTTGAGTGCGTGATTCAATCAAAAGTGAGATAGTTATACACGGATTCACATCAAAGGGATAGCCTATTGGATTATGTTTGGAGGTAGGTTTTTTTTTCTTCATTTCATTTGTTTTGAGATTTGTTTTGTTCGGTTGTTTGTAATTCGCATGGATTCGTGAATCTTGCTTTTCTTTCAAATCCCTATTGTTTGTTTTTCTTTTTTTCCTTTTGTCTTTTTTCTAGGATGTTTGGCTTTTCTCATTGTTTTTTTTAATTTTTACCATGATCATTTTCATGTTTTATTCGCGACCATACCGTGATTCCCTAGGTTTTCAAAGATATGAATCATCTACTACATTATGTTTATAGGGTTTGTTGATTTCCAATTTTTCTTAAGGGTTCTTCTGCATATCAACTTGTTTAGTTTCGAATAGGGTTAAGTTTGTTCCCTAATTATTTTAGGTCGAAGGGTTTGGAAGCTAGGGTTTTTGTGCGTCTCTATTTAAATCAAGAAATGATGCCCTAGTTACTATATTTTCCTCTCAGTCATATGGGGATGGTTTCGGGCTGTCGTTTTTAAGCCCCTATGTTTTGCTGGGTTACCTAATATTCAAGCTATGATGCCATTCATTAGTCTATTGAAATTCCTAAAATGACGTCATGGTTGTTTAAATCAAGGTTGGAGCTAGGATTGATTTCTCTCATGGAATATGGTTTGTAATGCCTAATTGGTTCTGTCTCCGGTCTTGCTTCCGATGAGTGATGTTTTTATCAAAGGTTTGTTCAACATGGTTAGAACTGGAGGTAGACTAAGATATAAGTGTGAAATGTTTCCATTTTTCCAAATTAGTGTTCATTTCGATCCTGGTTCCGCTTGCCATTCTGGCCCTGACTCTGATCTCACCATATGGTTTATTGCAAGCTCAATACCTATTCTTGTCCTGACCCTGACAATATGTTTAAAGGAGAATTTTCAGAATGTCGTTTGTCTGGTTCCACCTCTGGTATGTATGGAATGGTAAGATCTCTAATCATGTTTTTTTTAATACTTCTTATAGATCTAATCAAGGTTTTTTATCACAGGAAACTAAAATATGTCAGGAGCATTGGGAGAGGCTTCTTAGAGGATTCAGCCTGCAGAAAATTCAAAGGCAACAACTAAGCCCAAATTTTTTAAACCTAAACAACTCCCTTATACCTTGAGGTATACTCATCGGGGTCCTATTGTCACTGCTAGCAAGGTGGATTTTGATTGGGCTGAGATAACTGATACAAATCTAGGTCCATTTAATTAGGAGGAGTTGTACTCTGAGACATTTGTTGAGGCGACAAGGATAACTCAAAGGATAGTTGAGTCTAGATTGGCTCATGTTACTATTTTCTCTTTATCAATGCAATGTCATGAACTTATAATGAAAATAGATGGAGCTTATAATCCAACTACTAGACAATGTCTGGATTCACAAGGCAATGTTATCATAGATTTGACTCCCCAAATGTTTCAATTTATGTTTAGTATTCCTAATCCAGATAATCTTGGACAACTTAATGAGGAAGAGGCATTAGAGATATTTAGAAATCATAAGGAGACCAACAAGGCTCATTTAAATAAGAAATGGTTAAGAACTGAGGAGAAGTCTCTAACAAAGCTTTAAGATCAGCCAAAAATGGTAGAGTTCTACAAAGAAGTTGGGGATATTATAATAATGTTATCCAGAGTCTTCGGAAAGATAGATTATTTTCATTTGAAGGAATGGATTTTTCCATTCATTCAAACAATCTTGGATGGAAGGCAACAATTTGATTGGCCTATGATTGTGTCGGAACTCAACATTGGAACTGGAGATCAGCCAGTCTAAATTTTTGAGGAGGTTCCAATTCCTTGATTAGTGGATCTCAATTTTGATTGAGATGAATTTGTGCTTGGCATGCCTATATGTATTTTTGAACTCCATTTTGTAAAGGTCAGCTGATGAGAGTAGAATTAGCCACTTGATAGTAGCAGATAGGAATTTCATAGCTTTTAAAAAGGATACTTTGTTTAAAGTTTAGTTGAATTTAGATACACTTTTATACAGTGTTATGTTAAAATTGAGTTTACTAGATGAGGTCAATGAATCATAATTTGTTTGTATGCCAGTGAGTTTGGTGAAGCATAAATGTTTCTTATTTGATGAGAATCAATAGAAGGAACCAAATTTCAAATATTATCTCAGTAAATTGTCTACGGATAGAATTGTTACATGTCTATTGATCTATCTTATTAGCAACCAATGAAGATTTTTTTCCTTTTATATCTTAAAATTATTGGGATGAGTGATTGTGATGGTTAAACTAAGCACTGTAAATGTATGCAATAGTATGGATTTATAAATTGCATCATGTTATGGTTTTCTTGATCTGTTAAAAGAGCATTTGTTGTTGGAAACATATGTCTAGATAATAGAGAATTTTATGGACCAATTGAGTGACATCAAACAATTGAGAATTAACTACAAGGACCTTGGGAGTTAGGCTACTATATGTTGTCTTTCGTTTTTAGGAGAAATCGAGTAGAAATATTTTGTTTAACATTGTTTGTGTCATTTTCACCAACAATAGATCTGGCATTAGAAGGAGGGCCTGAAAGAACAATCTAGCTTGGATTGGGTCATTCTCACTAGAAAAGTATGGGAGGATTCTCAGATCCTCTACCGACCCTGAACCATTAATTGAACTTCGAACCCCGGTTAGACATAGACCCCAAGCTCGTAGAATTTTGATCCCACCATTGTCACCACCACTTATGCCACCTAGATTTTGGCCAAATCCATATTTACCGCCCCATCAACCTAATCTACCAGTCCAACCAGTGACACCACCGGTTTGGCCTATATCACCACTAGTCTGACCCGTGTCACCACTAGTCCGACCTGTGTCACCACCTGTTTGACCTATGTCACCACTGGTCCAACTTGCTCAACCAATCCCACCACCATCCATGGATTACTTTTTGAATAACCCCTCTCCACTAGGGACTATCCTTGGGGGTATCCATGATCTACCAAAGAATTCATAAAGGTTTTTCCCTAAGTACATGTATGGAGAATCAAGTAGCACCGAGGAACATATACAAGAATTCAAGGATGCGTGCACCCATGCTCAAGTGGCTCACCAAGACGTGGTATGTAGGTTGTTTCCTTATTTTTGGGGGGAGATGGCATACAACTGGTATCTAAATCTACCTCTGGTGTCTATTCTGACTTGGGAAGATTTATAAAATGCCTTCATTAATCAGTTCTGAGTCTACGTAGACTCGGCCATCTTGTATCATAAATTTTCTACCATAAGAAAGGAATGTCATGAACCATTGCCTTTATTTATCACTAGATTCCACAGGATGTTCTGTAGGTTACAAGACCCCTATTTAGTGGCTGAAAATATTGCCATTTTGGCATATTTAAGAGTTGTTGATCCCCTGATTGGCTTATTCTTGCAGAGAACCTATGCTACCAACAAGATTGAATCTTTGTCTAAGGTTTATCATCTAGCCATTAAATTGCAACAACAGATAAGTCTGCAATCAAGAATTTTAGGAGCAGCTCTCCCTCCCATGGGTTATCAGATGCCTAATCCACTGTTGTTCAATATGGTCCCAGGGATGTCTTACTCCCAATATGGATCTATGTCTAAGTTACAAGCCTCACCAACCATGCCCTTTTTCACAAATGGTATGCAAGATTCTTCCCAACAATCTCAAAACCACCAGCAGCAAGGGGTGGGGTCAACTCATGTTCATTCTCCATCTGTAGGGTAGAATGTACAAAATGAACAAACTGTTCAATTAACCAATGAGGTAGAGAATGTTAAAAAGAATCTATCTCAAATGTCCAATGACATGGCAAAACTTAGACATAACCCCCCTTAGAACAAAAACTAGAATTATCAAAATCAGGGAGGTTACAACAACCAGGGTAGTTACTCTAACCAGAATGCAAATTAGAATACAAATAGGAACTTCTAGAATCAAAACTCATCTAACCTTAAGTATCAAAATCACAACAGAGGATACAATCAAAGGTCTAACAATAACAATAGGCAGTGGAACAATGGACCCAATAATGGGGGAGTTCCCTATAACTATCAGTCTGGTGAGGATAAAACACACACTGCTAATGTGGCAGACCTCAATTTCATGACTAATTAGTGTAGACTACACGATACTACAGCACATTCTGAGGCCAATTTCCCAAAGATGGAAAAAATGGTGAAGATTGTGCAAACTAATTCCCACCCTCCACAAGGAAATTCTAATCAATATGGTGGGTCAGTAAGTACTTCTATGACTTACGAGACTATTGAGGAAAAATATCAATTTCCCATGCAAGGAGACAATGAACAAGAAGAGGATGTGTATCATGCCCAAGCCTTCCAGTCCAAAGGTGGTCACTTCTTGAGAAATTAGAATAAGGGCCCATTCACTACATCTGCACCCCCAAACAACATGGTCCTGCCTAATCAGAATGTAGATAATAACCAACCACCACCAAAGGGACCTTCTGATTCTCATAATAAAGGTAATCCACCTTCTTTTCCTAAATATCAAGTTAGGAATGATTCGGAGTTTGATTTCATTGCAAGACTGTAGAGACAAAAGACATCATCGTCATTCTTTGACATTATGAAGTGGTGCTTGGCCCAATGGGAAGTTGTGTTGAAAGCCCTAGAGGAGATGGATCATTCAAAAGGGAAAGGTAAAGTGACTCTAGTGAAGGACATGAATGCAACCATCTATAATAGGTAAGACCAGTACCCCACCTTTCCTTTTAAGTTTAAGGATCTTTGGAAATAATCTGCATAATTGTCTACTAGACTCTGGAGCATCGGGTAATGTTATGCCCTTTTCAATTTGTAAGAAACTAGGATTAAGTCTTGCCTAGACTAATAAGAAAGTGATTTAGTTGGACAAAAATGAGGTTAATGTGGTAGGAGAACTGAAGAACATGCATGTACAGGTTGGATTGGATCCAAGGATCCAAACTTACATAGAAATCCAAGTGGCTAACATCCCAGAAACATTTGGTATGCTCCTAAGTCGGGAGCTAATGAAGAGTATTTGGGGTATTTATCTTTGGATTTCTCTCACATGTGGCTACCCAAGAAAGGGATAGCAACACAAATTATAATTGAGAGTGAGCCTACGCTTAAAAACATGATTATAGAATATGATTCTCCGAATGAAGTAGCATGCTTCGAGATTGAGATAAGAGTCTAAAAGCAAAAGGAAGTCATGACCTTCTTATTACTCAATCTTGATGATGCACTACATATAGAAAAAAGTGACCCAATGATCTCTATAAAACCAACAAGTTTTGATAAGAAAATTGCAACAAGATAAGCTGGTATTAGGAGAAGAGACTGATTTGAGAAGTTTGTTGCTTCCTAATTGGTGTAGGATACATTATCAAAATCATTATGAATTGACATGTAAACCCTACCTAGATATTTTAAACCATAGAGGCCAACCTCAACTGATTGGCCAAGATCAAACTCAAGCACCCACTAGTGAATTCCCATTTGAAGCTAAGGATGCTACCATCCTCACTAGAACCAACCTTTCTCAAGGGGAAGATTTTGCACCATTAGAGCAGACTCAGGTTCTATGCTCTGAGTTTCAAGAGGAGATTGAGGTGTCCCAACCTTTCTCCAATACACCTGCCCTAGATACTCTACCAATGCCTAAGGCATTGATAAAAAATAAATTGGATTGCAACTTGATCCAACAAGTTGTTCAAGAAGTGATTCTTGAGCAAGCTATAAATATGGAAAAATCCTTAAGTGAGCCTAGTCCCCAATCATTTTCAACTCTTGATGACCAGAAAAAGTCCAAGCTACCACACATCCCAAGGAATTCATCCCCTGTTATCAAAAGGAAAAAAGATCTCCCAACTAAAGATCAATTATGGAGTCTTAAATTTGATGGCTCCAAATCCAAAGTAGGAAGTCGAGCAGAGATTGAACTAAAAAACCCAAAAGAGAAGACTTACTTTGCATCTTACAGGTTGTAGTTTGGCTACACAAACAAGGTGGCTAAATATGAAGCACTCACTCATGGAATTATGTTTTCTTATAAAAAGAAGGTCACTGCTCTCAGGGTAATGGGGGATTCTGAAGTAATTGTAAAGCAGCTACGTAGCTAGTATACTTATCATAACAAAAGATTGGTTACGTACAAAAATAGAATCTAGAATCTGATTGAAGACTTTGACACTTTTGGGATCACTTTGATCCCTAGAGAAGCTACATATGCCCTTTCCATTTCTACTAGCTCCTTTGAACCTATGCAAGATTCTAACCTAAAGAGATTTTCAGTTGAATTAGTCTCAGTCCCAGCTATCCCTGATAATGTCCAAATTTTTTAGGTATTCAATGATGACCTGTATATATTGGCCTTTTAGGCAAGTTCAGATGTCTTCGAAAGATAGAAAATAGATGAATTGGAAAGAGATTAGAGAGATTGGGATTCTAAGAATGGTGATGAAGAAGGGATATTGGATTTGAAAAGCAATAGTATTCCAAAGGAGATGGTAGGTTTGGAGAGAATATTTGATTCTAACCCATGAGCTCATCAATAGGTACCCATAAAGACTGATGGAGGGAAATATAATTTTGTTAATTTAACTCACTCGGGCCCTAAAAGAAATGTTCTCATAGGGAAAAATTATCCTGAATAAATTAAATAGAAGATAGTCAAAGTTTTGGAGCAGAACATTGCATCCATTGCTTGGGGGTATGATGACTTAAAGACCTTTGAAACTTCGGTGATCACACATACCATACCTCTTAAGCTAGAAGCCAAGCCCTTCCATCACAAACAATGCTCAGTCAATGCTCTGATTGAGCCTCTGATCCAGAAGGATGGAAAAGCTACTGTCTACAAGAATAATCTTCCTAGTCACACATTCTACGTGGGTTGAATATTTAGTTCCTATGTGCAAGACAAATGGTGAAATTAGGTTATGCATTGATTTCAAGAATTTAAATAAGGCCTTCAAGAAGGATAATTACCCACTACCTTCTCTTGATGAGGTACTACAAATAGTTAATGGGTCCCAGATGATGTCATTTTTGGATGGCTATTCTGGGTATAATCAAGTCCTTGTCAGTCATGAGGACAGAATGAAAATTGCCTTCCCCACTAAATGGGGCACATTTTCCTATCAAAGGATGTCATTCGGTCTTATCAACCTTGGAGCAACCTTTCAATGTGCAATGGACATAGCATTCAAGGATTTGATAGGTAAGTGTATCATTATTTATGTGGATGATTTAAATATCTTCTCCAAGAATTAGGGAGTCCATGCTGTAGATCTAGAAAAGGTCCTCAAAAGGTGTATAAGTATGGTGTCTCCCTCAATCCAAAAAATTATGTGTTCGAAGTATCTGAAGGGAAACTCCTAGTTTACATCATATCAGAAGAAGGGATATCTATAGATCCTGATAGAGTGAAGGCTATCTTGAAACTGACAAGGCTAGGAAGTAAGAAAGAAATGAGATCCTTCTTTGGGAGGATTAATTTTGTCACAAAATTTATAACAGGGTTTGCGAAAATTGTCAAGCCCCTTAATGAGATGATGAAGAAAGAGGAAAAAATAGAATGGAGCAATGAGGCCAAATCTGCTTTCTCGTAGATTAAACAATCAATATCTAAGGCCCCTATCTTAACCAGCCTAGATTATCTAAAGCATTTTTATATCTATTCTTTCACATGTAATCATTCGTGTGCAACTATTTTAATGCAATGAAGAAGTGAGGGAGAGGAAAGGCCTATTGCCTTCATGAGATCTCCATTTAAGAATGCAGAATTTAGGTACCCGCCCTTGGAGAAACAAACTTTTGCACTAGTTCGAGCGGTAAATAAATTCAGGCATTACATTCTTTCAAGTCGGGTAATGGCCATAGTTCCTGATCCGACTGTAAAATCTCTCCTGATGCAAAGCAAATTGGGAGAGGGAAGAGTAAAGTGGATGGATATTCTACAAGATTTTGACTTAGAGATTCATCCAATGAAACTCGTCTGAGGGCAAGGTTTATCAAAGGCAATGCCAGATGTAGACAAGAATATCACATGTCAGTAGTACATTGTCAAGTCATTTACTAAGGATCCCTAGTACACATAATTTATCTTCTTCCTCCTCAACAATAGATGTCCAAAAGGAATGAATGCGACTCAGAGGAGAGCATTGAGGATGAAGAGTGCTCATTATATGCTTAAATGGGGATCTATATATAGAAAAAACTTTCAAGGAATTTACCTGCGATGTTTGGATCAACAAGAGGCTAAGCACACTATTTATGAGTTTCATGGAAGACATGGTATAGGACATGGATCTATAGATTATTTAGACCATAAAATTATTAGAGTGGGCTAATACTGGCCTTATTTATTTTGGGATGCACACCAACATGTCAGGACGTGTCATGTATGATAGACCTCTACACCCATAGAAATAAATTTGGCAATGCCTTTGCAAACAGTGTATGAGGTAAGACCATTTTCTCAATGGGCACTGGACTTTGTAGATGTCATTAACCCAAAATCTTCTGTAGGTCACAAGTTCATCTTGACTATGATTGACTATTGTACACACAGGAGCGAGGCCCAACCCTACAAAAACAACACCACAAAGGTGGTCATCAAATTTTTAACTGAGAACATCACCACCAAGCTTGGAGTTCCATTTGCCCTAGTATGTGATAATGGCCCTGCTTTTTCTTCAGCTAAATTTATTCAATGGGCTTATGAACATAAAATCATTTTGAAGTATTCATCTAATTACTACCCTCAGGGAAATGAAGTGGTTGATTCCACTAATAAAAATCTGTTGGAAGTAATAAGAAAATTCCTATAAAACAATCCTAGGGATTGGTACACCTAGTTGAAATTTTCCCTATGGGAAGATCGAACCCGAATCAAAGCTTCCCTAGGAAATTCACCATTTAAGTTAGTCTATGGACAAGACCCAATCTTTCTGATCCATTTGCAAATACCTGTCCTTAATTTTATATAGGAATTTTATACAAGGGATGATACGATCAAGGTCAGACTAATTAATTTTCTCAACATGGAGGAACAGAGAGATGTTGCTCTACAACAATTCTCTAAGCATCAAGTTGTCATCAAACACTAGTTTGAAAAAGGGCCAAGGTAAAGGCCTTTAGGATATCAGATCTTGTGTTACTATGGGACAAAGCTAGAGAGATGAAGAGAGATCACCAGAAGTTTGATAGACTTTGGTTAGGTTTGTATCAAATAGCTGAGATACTAGGCGAGAATTATTTTCATTTAAGTACCTTAACAGGAGAACTTGTTCCATTGCCAATTAATGGTTAGTTTCTCAAGTACTATTCTGGCTCATGAAAGGTCTGATATTTTGAATAAATGTATTATACTGTATCATATGTAATTAAGTTTTAGTTTTTAGTTTTTGTTTGTTCTTTTGTTTGTCTTTTTTTATTTTTGTCTTGTCTTGTTTCGTTGGGGATCTTCATTTCTATCCACCTCGAGAAAAGGGGTTGTTATTCAAAGTATGCTACAAGCAATAGGAGAGAAATTGATTTAGGTATTTTCATTGAGCATCTTTCAAAGGATTTCATTCTAAAACCTCATATCTTATTATCATTATAAGGTTGGTTTGAAAATTTATTAAGGGTAGAAGGTACACTGTGAATATCTCATGAATTATGATAAAAAATTGTCACTAAAAATAGATAAACATCTGCCTAAGTAAATACCTATCTATTTTTAGGGTGGCTTTATCTCTGATTCAAGTGAAAAATCTGATTCCAAGACTGTCATGAAATTCATTGTAGTTCTCAACCCATATTTCAGACCGATTGTATTTGAGTATTGAGAAAAGTTCATAAAAGGTTTCTACAAGTAAAGCTCAAGTAAAAAAGAAAAAGAGAGAAAAGGAAAACTCAATATCAAATGGGCAAATCAAGTATCTCTATCGGGGCTATGGATGCCTGTTTGGCAACAGAGCAATGCCCAGGATTTCATTGCATGATAGTTAAAGGACTCAACCTATGTAGCTTGATCTTAGGTATAGTTGTTCAGGAGTAGAGAAAGTGTCTATAAATAATGATGCACAATATACACACACACTCAGATTCAGGAATTTTCATGAGCACATACATCTGAGATTCCAACTCAATCTTATTCTATATATCTAATCTTATTCAAGTTAGCATGCTTCATAATCCAAGAGGTTTTTGGGTGATTTTTTTTTTGGGTGTCTTGAAAATAGGTAAACCATTTTGCCAGCCGAGTCACCATTTCTTATTCCTTAGATAAACACCCCATATTTTGCCTTGGTCAAAATGGGTCCCCCTTTTATTTTATCTATCCTTGGTTGTTTTTCAACAAAGTTTGGAGTTATTATTTCTTCCAACACTTTGTTTTTCTTTTTGTGTTTTGTCGGAACTGGAACTGGAACAGAATCAGGATTAAAAATTGTTTTGAGGATTCCATTCCGATCCCGGTCCCGTTTGTCTTTTTGTTAAGTCTTTTTGGTTTTTCTTTTCCGGAAGCGGAGCCAGAGTGGATATTAAGTCCGAGATTTATATATAGTTCTAAACTTGTTTTCATTCTGTCTTTGCCTCTGCCTTTTTGTTTGTTCATTTGGACTTAAGATCAGTGATAGGTTTTTCTTGTTTCGGTCTTGGTGTTTTTATTTTGGTTCTTTCATTATTTTTCTTCTTTGTTTCCAGAATCGGAATCGGAACTGGAACCAAACACGAGACTTGGACAAATTTTCTGAATCAACTTCCATTCTCATTTCGATCCCACCATTTTTTTTGTTGTTTGACTTTACTTTAGTCACACGACAGTAATGTGCCAGTTCCCTCTGTGGTTCTAACTCTAATCTGCCGCATTTACACATTAGTTATAGGTGCCATAAATGTATGAAGCTTCATTTTTAACCTTAATTAAGGATTAACTATATGTTATCATCGATGTTTAAAGATCAAGGACAAACCAAAGCTATGGTGGAGCACTTGAGTGCGTAATTCAATCAAAAGTGAGATAGTTGTGCACGGATTCACATCAAAGGGCTAGCCTATTGGATTGCATTTGGAGGTAGGGTTTATGTTCTTCGTTTCATTTATTTTTCATTTTTTTCTATTCGTTCATTTGTGATTCACATGGATTTGTGACTCTTCCTTTTCTTTTGAATCCCTGTTTTTTGGTTTGCCTGTCTTGTCTTTTGTTTTGTTTTGTTTTTCTTGTTTTCCTTTTTTCTTTCTTTTAGGATGTTTGGCTTTTCTCATTGTTTTTTTTTGTTTTTTCCATGGTCATTTTCACGTTTTAGTCATGACTGTACTATGATGCCCTTGGTTTTCGAAGATATGAATCATCTAATACATTATGTTTATAGGGTTCGTTGATTTACAATTTTGCTTAAGGTTCTTCTGCGTATCGACTTGTTTAGTTTGTGTGATCCTAATAAATTACTACTCCTAATGTGAGATGCAAGATGAAGAACTAATAATGCAAATGGGAAGAAGTAACAAGATAGAAGGGCACCTCAATAAGATTAGCCTAAAAAAAAATATGAAAGCAAGATAAAACAAATGAAATGCTTGTTATACCTTCATATTTTTGCTTCCTTGGTTGGCCCTTGATTTTTGAAGTCTTGTGTGCTCCTTGGATGCCAATGAAGTTAAAATGGATGCAAGGTGAATTGATGCAATACGGATTGATGATATAAATGCTATGGTGGATGAGAGCTTGAATGAAAATTTTGCAAGAGTTTTGTTGCAAAAGACTTGATTGTCCAAAATGAGGGAAATGGGGGGGTATTTATAGGTTAATTGGAATTCTCTAGAGAATTCAACGGTTGGGATTGATCCAACAAAGATCAAGATGAAGGGCTATGGTGAGTTGAGGACTCACAAGCCCTCACATCTTGACATGTGGAAGGTGAGATGTCTTAGGGTGGAGTGATGTGGAAATGAGGTGGAAGAGAAGGACAAGAGGTGGAAGGGAAGTACATGAGGTGGATGAAGGACAAGTACCTTTGAGGTACCTTGGGGGATGAGAAGATTTCCTCAAAAAGGAACTTCTTGTCCCCAAATGAGGATGAAAGAGACTTTTGAGGAATTTTAGAATTCCTCAAAAATCTCCATGGGAAAAGGGGAAGTGTGTGGGAAAAATAAATGTAAATTAAAAATTTACATTCAATGGAGGGTTCATTGGATAAAAGGAGGTCTCCAAAAAGCTGGAGATTTGTCACATGTGGGAGATGTGACAAGTCCAAGGTTCTAGAAGCCCTTGGCACATGTGAAGTGACAAGTCAAGGCTTCTAGAATCTTGCATGGGGGATGGGGAAGACCTTGGAAAGATAAAAGTGAATTAAAAATTCACATGGGGAAGAGAGGAACCTTGGGCAAATAAATGTGAATTAAAAATTCACATGGGGAAGAGAGTCCAGGCTGAAAATGGTAAGTGGGAAGGTTGACCAGAAAAGGTAAGCCAAATGTGGCTAATGATTCTGATTAAGGTTGTGCAAACACAGGATTAGGATAATTAATGAGAGATTAGGGACAAGTGGGAGATTATGGAGGATGTGACACTTAATCTTGATTAAGTGGTGCACATCCTAATCACAGATTAATTAATTTAATCTGGATTAGAAGAGGGATTATGGAGAATGTGACAAGGAGAGAGAAAAAGGAATTAAAAATTGGTTTTTAATCCAAATAGGTTAAATGACCAAATTAAATAATTTTTCATGTTTATTTAATTTAGAGAAGGAAAGGGGGTAAGGTAAAGTATTTAATTTATTTAATTAGATACTTTAGGAACCTTAGGTAGAAAATGAAATAATGATTAAATAATTTATTTAATCACTATTAATGAAATAGATGAATAGAATAGATGATTTTGATCATACAGAAGTGATCAAATTTGGATGTCTAAATTTTCCCCCTCTTCGAAGTACCATTAGAACAACCGTGCTTCGAAGAAAAGAAAGTGCAGATGACTTTATAGAGGAAGTAACTAGAAGATGATGCCCCGACGTGGGGAAGAGGACTTGAGTTGTCCAATTAGTGGGGAACGGATGAAGATGCCCCAATCCTGGAAGGGAGTTGATTACAACCAATAAAAATGGTAAATGTGAAGGGTATGCCCCCTCGAGAGGGTGACGGGGGAAAAAGAAGGGTCCCGGGCAACATATTGATAAGAAGAAACAAATGGTATAGTTAGAAAGAGGGAAAAAAATTAGGCAAGTTTTCCTTTTGAACGAAGTCAATTGGACAAACGGGGTGCAAATGGTGGCACCAGGAAGGGAAGGGATTAGTCAGAGGAATAAATTGATAAATAAAAGGTAAAAATACCTTTTCAAATAGAAGGAAAGGCAAAAAAACCCCCTATTAACGTATTTTAATGCATTTTAAATGCTTTATCAAAAATGTAAAACATGGGTTTTGTGGACGAGAAAAAATTAGAAAATGGGTAGGAATTGACAATTTGAAAATGTGAAATTTGGGGGGAGAGGAAATTTGGCCGTCGGGGGATGTATAAGCCCCTCGTCGGGCAGAACCACCCCAAGCTCGGGGTGGGTCCACCTCGGGTAAGGGCGTATCCACCCCGTGGCGGGGTGAGTCCACCCCAGGCGGGGGCGGCTCCTCCCCGCGGCAGGGTGAGTCCACCCCGCTACAGGGGCGGGTCTGCCCCACGGTGTGGCGGCCAGGCGCCACCAACCGCGGGTGGTGCCACCCACGACTAGTGGTGGCGCGGCCTCGGTGGTGACGCCACCCAGCCCAGTGGGGCGGCTCCACCCCGCTACAGGCCGTGGGCGGATCCGCCCTGGCTGGCCAAGGGCGGGTCCACCTCGCTGTAGGGGGCGGATCCGCCCCGCTGCAGGCTCAGGGCGGGTTCACCCTAGCAGTCCAAGGGCATGTCCGCCCTGCTGCAGGGGGCGGATCCACCCCACTGCAGGCCGAGGGCGGGTTTGCCTCGGTAGTCCAAGGGCGTGTCCGCCCTGCTGCAAGGGCGAGTCTGCCTCGTAGGCGAGAGGAAAGAGGGAGGGGGAAGAGGAAAGAAAGAAAGAGAAGAAGGAAAAAAGAAAGTGGGGGGAGGAGGAAGAAGAATTGGATGAATGGGGAATATGCAATGAGATGAAATGCGACATGAATGCAATTTTCCATCCGTAGAGCACTGATTTTTGCTATAGCAGAAGAAACCGGGCGTTAGGGTATGTAAACCAAGACGCATTAGTGTCTAATGCAGAAGACAAACACAACAAACAAAAAGGCTATCCCAACACCCCAAAGTCATGATGACTTTGGTCGAGCCAGGTATTGGAATAGCCACAAGCACAAAAGGATGCCCTAGCGTAACACAAGACCTCAGGGATCTTGGTGGGTACTACGTGGGACAACCAAGAAGACAAAATAAAGAAAATGAGCAAGATATGCCCCTATTTTGACTAGTCAAAGCACACCGTGATACGAGGGATCAAGGCGACCATGAAAAGTGATGATAGGGAGCTCAAATGATAAACAAAAGCCAAAAGCATCAAAAGATCACAATCAATTTCAAATGTCCTTTGCCATAGGATCAAGATGATGTATGGGGTTGATGAGGTCTGTTAGGAAGGATACATCCTATTGAGACCGATGATGGATAGTAAACTAAAAGATTGATATGATGCAGGATACCAAAAACTGATCTTGTGATACAAATGATCGTTGTTTGTAAGCACCAGCTAGGATAGGGACATTCTTGATGACATGACAAGACGATGAGACATAAGGCGACAAGATGATAAAATGATGAGATGACAAAATACACACACCCTAAAGACCTAGGGGCTCGAGGGTTGATGAAAGATCAACCTTGCCTATGTGAAAGCACAGAGCCCTCGTAGTTCAGGAAAAGACCATGGTAAAAGTGGAAAGAGGAAAAGGAAGACCTCGATGCATGAAAAAGACCAAATGGAAAAATGCCCAGGGGGCAGACCAAATGATTGACCTTGCCTACGTGAAAGCATAGGGGCAAAGTAGTTCAACACAAGGCCAAAGATAGACGATGGAAGAGGATAAGACAAACAAAAGACAGAGCCCGAGGGGTAGATCAAATGACCGACCTTGCCTACATGAAAGCGTAGGGGCAACATAGTTCGATAAGAGACCGATGACAAACAATGGATGATGAGATGACCAAGATAAATGGAAAAAAGATGGAGTCGATATGATGAGACAAGATAGACTTGCAGGATTGGATAGGATGATGGTTGATATGTGTAAGATATGTAGGATGTGAAGCTCAGGGATGGGATAGGTAATTTAGATCATTAGAATATGAATTTGAAAGGTGAGACGATGGATAGATGAGCGATGAAGATGTGAGAAAGATGTGGTAAATAGATAGGAGGGATGAATTACGATGTGAATGGCATTGGGTTGCATGCAGGTAGCCGATAGCTAGATACCAACGACAAGGGATAATGAGATAGAGGGAAATGGATGGATAAGAAGATGCTAGGATGGGTGGATAGATGAGATGAAGATTGAGAGGATATTGTAAAGATGTGAGAAATAGATAGGAATGAGGATAGTGAGATAACATGGCATTGGATTTCATGGGGGTAGCCGATAGCTAGATACCAATGACAAGGGATGATGAGATAGAGGGAAATGGATGGATGGATAAAGATGCGAGGATAGGTGAATAGAGGGATACAAAGTTTGAGGGATGGAAGGGATTATTGGATGGATAATGGATGGGAGGATAAGGATTAAAAGATGGAAAAGGACTAGTAGATGAGTGGATGAGAGTATAGGAAGATAAGGATTGGGAGATGGCAGAGATTACTGGATGGATAAATGGATGGGGAGGTAAGGATGGGAAAGATGGGGAGATGGAGAGGATTACCTGGAGGAATGGATGGATGATGTCTCAAAGAATCAATCATAAATAAGGAGGTGCCCTAGTTAAATTAAGGTTTTCACACGTCTTTATTTAAATTAGGAAATGATGCCCTAGTTACTGTATTTTACTCTCATTCATATGGGGATGGTTTCGAGCTATCATTTTTAAGCCCTTGTGTTTTTTCAGGTTATCTCATTTTTAGGCTATGGCATCATCCATTAGTCTATTGAAATTCCTAAAATGAAGTCATGGTTGTTTAAATCAGGGTCAGAGCAAGGATTGATTTCTCTCACAGAATATGGTTTGTAATGCATAATTGGTTCCATCTCCAGTCTCGCTTCCAATGAGTGATGTTTTTATCAAAGGTTTGTTCAACATGGTCAAAACTGGAGGTAGACTGAGATATAAGTTTTAAATGTTTCTATTTTACCAAATCAATGTTCATTATGATCCCGATTTTGGTTGCCATGCTAACTCTGAATCCAATCTCGCCATATGGTTTATTGCAAGCTCAATGCCTATTCCGGTCCCGACCCTGACAGTATTTTTAAAGGATACTTTTTAGGATTTCTTTTGCCTAGTTCCGCCTTCGATATGTATGGAAGGGTAAGATCTCTAATCATGTTTTTTGTTATACTTCTTATAGATCTAATCTAGGTTTTTTATTGCAGGAAACTAAAAGATGTCAGGAGGATCGGAAGAGGCTTCTCAAAGGAGTCAGCCTGTAGAAACTTCAAAGGCAATGACTAAGCATAAAAAGGTTAAACCTGAACAAATCTAAGCATGGATTCGTGACTCTTGCTTTTCTTTCGAATCCTTGTTGTTTGTTTTTCCTGTCTTCTCTTTTGTTTTGTTTTGTTTTTCTTTTTTTCCTTCTGTCTTTTTTCTAAGATGTTTGGCTTTTCTCATTGTTTTTTTTTTTTTTGCCACGATTATTTTCATGTTTTATTTGTGACCATACCATGATTCCCTAGGTTTTCAAAGATATGAATCATCTACTACATTATGTTTATAGGGTTTGATGATATACAATTTTTCTTAAGGGTTCTTCTGCATATCGACTTGTTTAGTTTCGAATAGGGTTAAGTTTGTTCCCTAATTATTTTAGGTCGAAGGGTTTGGAAGCTAGGGTTTTCGCACGTCTCTATTTAAATCAGGAAATGATTCCCTAGTTAATGTATTTTCCTCTCAATCATATGGGGATGGTTTCAGGCTATCATTTTTAATCCCCTACGTTTTGTCGGGTTACCTCATGTTCAGGCTATGAAACCATTCGTTAGTCTATTGAGATTCCTAAAATGACATCATGGTTGTCTAAATCAGGGTCAGAGCTAGGATTGATTTCTCTCATGGAATATGGTTTGTAATGCCTAATTGGTTCTATCTCTGGTCCTACTTCCGATGAGTGATGTTTTTATCAAAGGTTTGTTCAACATGGTTAGAACTAGAGGTAGACTGAGATATAAGTGTGAAATGTTTCTATTTTACCAAATCAGTGTTCATTTCGATCCCGATTCCGCTTGCCATTCTGGATCTGACTCTGATCTTGCCATATGGTTTATTGCAAGCTCAATACCTATTCCTATCTCGACCTCGACAATATGTTGAAAGGAGAAATTTTAGGATGTCATTTTTTTGGTTCCGGCTCTAGTATGTATGGAATGGTAAGATCTCTTATCATGTTTTTTTTTATACTTCTTATAGATCTAATCTAGGATTTTTATCACAGGAAACTAAAATATGTCAGGAGCATTGGGAGAGGCTTCTCAGAGGATTCAGCCTGTAGAAACTTCAAAGGCAGCAACTAAGCCTAAAAATGTTAAACCTAAACAACTCCCTTATACCTTGAGGTATAATCATCGGGGTCCTGTTGTCATTGCTAGCAAGGTGGAGTCTGATTGGGCTGATATAACTGATACAAATTTGGGTCCATTCAATTACGAGAAGTTGTAATTTGAGACATTTCCTGAGGAGGTGACAGAGAGAACTGAAAGGATAGTTGAGTCTGGCTTGGCTCACGTTATTGTTTTCCCTTTATCAATCCAATGTCTTGAACTAACCTTGATAGCAGGTGGAGCTTATAATTTGGCTACTAGACAATGTGTGGATTCACAAGGTAATGTTATCATAGATTTGACTCCCCAAATTTTTCAATTTATGTTCAGTGTTCTTAATCCAAAGAATCTTGGATAGCTTAATGAGGCAGAGGCTTTAGAGATATATAGAAATCATAAGGAGACCAACAAGGCTCATTTAAATAAAAAATGGTTAAGAAATGAGAAGAAGTCTCTAACAAAGCTTTTAGATCAGCCAAAAAGGGTAGAGTTCTACAAAGAAGTTGGGGATATTATAATAATGTTATCCAAAGTCTTCAGAAAGAGAGATGCTTTTCATTTTAAGGAATGGATGTTTCCATTCATTAAAACAATCTTGGATGGAAGACAACAGTTTGATTGGCCTATGATTGTGTCGGAAAGCATACACTATCAGATGATGGGGTAGTGTTGGATCCTTCATATGAGGCATTGAATGTAGGTACTAAGAGTTTGGATCCTGTGGATTGGGATGCAAAGGAGACAATTGATATCAAACAAAGAGCAAGGCTAGTATTGAATAGGAGTATCCAATGGGTCATGCTAAGAACCAAGGAGCATCGAGGTCAAACATCCAAGAAAAGAAAAGGTGCAAATACCACACAAGGGTACATAAGGATGAAGAGGAAGATGCCTCCAAAGGAGCTCTTTGAATTCTTCCCTCTGGATATAGAAGAATTTGAACTTGAAGCTCCGGCTAAAGAATTGCCTTAAACACATGAAGAGGAGATCCCAACAGGACTTGTGGCTTCAACATCAAGTGTGGGTGAGTTTCCATCTCAATTCCCTTCTACAAAGCAACAAAGTGGAGAAATGCCTAAGGGGACTCTCCATGGTGAAGCTGAGAAAATTGCAAAAGAGAATGCAGAGAAAGAACAACAAAATATACAGGAGGTTGATTCTCAACCTAAGTTTAATTTATTATAGCCACTATCTTCTACAACTATTGCCTCTTCTTCTACAGTAATGGCTACCACTCCTGGTGTTCTTATTTGGTTGAAGCTTGATCTTGAAAATAAACAAATAGCTCCCCCACAACCTCTTAATTGGGAAGATATGATGAAGGAGATAGAAAAGGAGAGACCCGAAAAGGAGAGACCCAAGAAGAAGGCTAGAATTCTTCATTCCACAATACTAATTGAGGTAGGGGAGATTATTGCAGAATGTGTAGTTCCATTAGTGGATAAGGAAATGGGAGACATGCAAGTCACTGATTACCAACTGGGAACTGTCAATTTAGGAAGGCCTGCAAGAAATCAGCAGATGAACCTAATTGATATTGTGGCTTCATCCACCAAATTGAGGATGATGAAGGAAAAACAAAGAAAGGATGAGATCAAATCTTAGTTGGATTAGTTGCACACCTTTTTAAAGGATGTTTGCATTCCTAGGTCACAACAAGTTGTTGCCTTAGAAACACCAATTTTTCTCAACAAAAGAGAGGTCGATGATCTAGTGCAGATGAAGAATAATTTAGGGATGATGAACAGGTGGACATATAAACTTAACCAGGAGGTGAGTGAGGTATTAGTGAGCAATTTTAAGATCCATAAGACAACTTTGGAATTAATAGAAGAAATGAGTCACTTTACTGAAACTTTAGAAAAGCAGGAGGAAGAATGTAGGGGATATGTCCAGAAAATAAAAGATATAAATAAATTGTCAAAGTCAACACTTCTTGAGTAGTCAATCCTTGAGGAAGACAATGCAGATTTCCTAGAAAAATCCTCTAACATAATCCAGTTCAGATCTAATTTTATATACAAGCATAGGAATGAAATCTAAGATGCTAGCAAGGATTTGAATGCACAACTTGATGAACTAGAAGTTTTTGTAGCCATTCTAGTTAATTTAGATATACCAGTTAAGGAGGGCATACCTCTACAGCAATTAAAAGAGAAATGGGACAATAGGTTCCAAGAGGTTATGCAAAAAGAGGATGATGGAGAGGATCTATTGTTAGATAGATTGATGGATGTTAAGGAAGAAGTGAAATTTGCAAGAAAGGAGTTGACTAAACTAAAGGACATGAAGGGGTTTGCCTCTATAGAATTAAAGAGGATCAAATTTGAAGAAAGCTAGATTGATGGACCGGATGTAGATATTCTTCAGCAAGTCTTCTCTAGTTATGATGAATACCTTCTGGAGCAGGCCACACAGGAATGAGTTGGCAGTCTATTTTTGGCACATGACTTTTCCCCCCTTTTCTTTCTCTCCTATTGCAGAGGGAAATCAATGATGGAACTAGAGATCAACCAATCTAAGTTTGGTAGGAGGTTCCATTTCCTTGATTAGTGGATCAAAATTTTGATTGAGACGAATTTGTGCTTGGCATGCCTATATGTATTTTTGAACTCCATTTTTTAAAGGTCGGATGATGAGAGTAGAATTAGCCACCTAATAGTAGCAGATAGGAATTTCATAGCTTTTATAAATGATACTTTGTTTTAAGTTTAGTTTAATTTAGATACACTTTTATACAGTGTTATGTTGAAATTGAATTTACTAGATGAGGTTAATGAATCATAATCTGTCTGTACTCCAGTGAGTTTGGTGAAGCATAAATGTTTCTTATTTGATGAGAATCAATAGAAGGAACCAGATTTCAGAGATTATTTCATAAATTTTCTATGGATGGAATTGTTACATGTCTGTTGATCTATGTTATTAGCAACCAATGAAGATTTTTGTTCTTTTTATATCTTAAAATTATTGTGATGAGTGATTGTGATGGTTAAACTAAGCGTTGTAAATGTATGCAATAGTATGGATTGTTTTGTAAATTGCATCATGTTATGGTTTTCTTGATCTATTAAAAGAGCATTCGTTGTTGGAAACATATGTCTGGATATTATAGAATTTTATTCATGTTTTACTGATTTATGGCTTGACCTATCTTTTTATGTTTATTTAAACCCCCTTTCATTAATTATAGATTGATGAATCTGGTGTTGCTTCTATTCCTTATCAACAACAAAGGCCCCTTGAATATTACAATTGTATGGACCAATAGTGACATCAAACAATTTAGAACCAACTACCAGGACCTTGGGAGTTAGGCTACTATAAGTTGTCTTTCTTTTTTAGGAGAAATAGAGTAGAAATGTTTTTTTTAATGTTGTTTGTGTCATTTTCACCATCAACAAGTACTTGAAAAAAAAATTTAAAAGATGTTGAAAATTGGAAATTCAGGCTTCAAATTTACCTCAGATTCGCCTCTGTATGAGGCAAATTCACCCTTCTAGGTGAGCAAGTTAGCCTCCATAAGTTGCAAACTTGCCTGTTCTCACCAATCAAATTCGCCTTTTTTGAAGACCAAAGCAATTTATCCCTTGAAGGAAGCAAATTCACCCCAGAAAGCAAATTCTCTCATGTAGGTTACAAGTTAGCTTGTTTGGAAATGCTAACTCACCCTTGTTGGTAATCTATCCTATCTAGAGAAGGAAATTTGCCCCTGTAAGTGGAAAATTCACTTGTTAGGGCAGTTTCACCTCTGTAACCAAGGTTTGAACCTACAAAACTCAAACAAAAAAAACATACAAGTATAGACCTATGAAGTGGGTCCCACCGGGCATGCCAAAAATGTCTGTAGGTTAATTTTCCTAGTCTAGAATGCAAAATGAAACGAATACAAGACAAAGGAAACATAACAACACCTCATTATTGGCCTATTTGAACTTAGAACAAAGTGAAAGAGGAAAGAGTGATATACCTTGTCCAATTTGATTGGTTGATTGGCCTTGTTGATCATTTGATTTGTGTGCTCCTAGACTGATTTCAACGCCATAATGACTTATTTTTGCTTGATTTGGATGCAAGATGGCTATGGAGATTGAAGGCTTGAGAGTTTGAGATTGAATGTGTTTCTGGTTAAATGTGGATAGAGTATGAATTCTTGAAGGTGAAAATGGGGTTGCATGAATGCAAAAATAGCTAAATGTTAGCCATTTAGCAAAGGAGAGTGAAATGGATGGCGGAGATTGATTCTTGAGAAAGGATCAAAGGTTGAGATCACAAGTTGACCAAAGGAATTAAAAATTCATTTTTTAATGGTGCACAAGAAGGATAAAAGAAATTAAATATTCCTTGGAAAGAGAAAATGAATTTAATATTCCTTGGGGGATGAGAGAGGAATTAAAAATTCCTTGGGGATGGGGAGAGTTGACTAAAGGAAGTTGATTAGACTAGTTGATGAAGGATTAGAGGAAGGTTAGGTGACTAAGAGAGATCAAGGGCCCACTTGCATATTATGGATGATGTGACACCTCCCTAATCAAGGATTAGGAATGTGCACATCCTTAATAAAGGATTAAGACTAGGAGTGGATTATGGGGGATGTGACATAAAGGGAATTTAATAAGTTGATTATTTATTTAATTCCTTGGAAGAAAGGCATAAAGGGTAAGGTATTTAATTATTTAACTAAATACCCTAGGGATTTAAAGGACTTTAAAGATATTAATTAAATAATAGTAATATTACTTAATTAATACAGGTAGGAGGGTATTTAGACAAAAAAGGATAAATTTGACCAAATATAAGTGGTCAAATTTAGGTGTCTACACTTTATACTATATTATACAAGGTTTTTTCAAATATCTTTATCTTTAGGATCCATTTTTTTTAATCTAAGATCATATATTATAACCCGAAAGGGTTTGTTCATAGTAGAAAAATCCTTGATTTTGGTATTTATACCCATGAAATCATTCAATCTATAGAAAGAAGCCAAAATTTTGGCATGAACCTTAAATTTTACATTTCAAATATTATGACAAGGTTTCATGGGAATCTCTATATTTTTCCAAAGAAGTATGGTTTTGATCTAAAGATTATTGAAATGATTTTGGAGTGTGTTTCTACTCATATCTTATATTTTTATTTTAATGGTATTGCTAGAATATTTTTTATTATTTGCAGAGAGATTTGATAGCAAGACCCTGTATCTTCTTATTTGTTCATTTTGATATGTGACGAAATTGGTAGGAAGAATTTTTTTGGAAGATTATTTGTGATAAGTATGTTGTTTCTTCTAGTTAGCACATCAATTATGATAAAAAATAGCCTTTATTTCTTCAATACTGTAATTTCTTTCCAACAATAATTTACCTCCATTTTAAAATGTATTTGTGATAATTTTCTAGCTAGCTACCTATTTGGGTCCACCTTTAATAATGATAAAAATCCATCCTCTTTATTAAAATAATGTATTGGAGTGAATACAAAGAAGATTGGCTAGTTGGAAAGAGAAGCTTTTCAGTTAGGCTAAAAAATTTCATCTTCTAAATCTCTCTTCAAAGTATATCTATTTAATTCATTTCATTATTCAAAATTTCCAACTATATATTATAAAAGATAGAATACATTTACAAATTATTCTTTTGGATAGGCATGGAGGAAACGAGAAGGATTTATTAGTCTTTGCCTTTTAGGTGGAGACTAATGCTTTCGGTGAGAAAATTTTACAATTAATCACTTCTCGGGAATCAGGTAAAATGTTTTAACCTATGGTCTAGTGATTTTTTCTATTAAAATCTAATTTCAGCTTTCCAGGCTAAATTTTGATTGGCTGGTCCATTTTTTGCTGGGGTTTTTCGGGCTATTCATTTACAAATTTTAAAAAATGACAATATTGTCACCAATTAAAAGCGACCAGGGGAAAAATTAAAATCAAATGTAATGTTTGAACTGGTGCAACAAAGATGGGGAACAAGGTATCCATGTGTGTCTGATCACAACATGTTTGACACCTTATTATAAAACTTTTGGGCACGTGTAGAGGTTAATTTTTTGGGGTTTCTTAATGTGATTCTTGTGCATTGTCTATGTTTTCACATTTCACATTCATGCATACCACAACATCCCTTTGACTAACTCATAGATGGGCATGGAAAGCTTGCTTGGTAGACAGGGGAGAGATTGTGGGTTTTTGGTAGTTTTACATTCATGTGTCTCAGCTTGGACTTGTAGCTAGGGTTTTGAAGCCATTTTCAAGCATCTTTTCTAAGGTAGCTTTTTTGTAATTTATAGTATGCAACTTGACTTATTCATTTGATGATCTATTTCTTATGATTTGTATGAGAGAAAATTTCTTTGACACATTTTTTCTAAACATTTTAATTCCTTGTCTATTTTGTTCAATCATTCATAGATCTCTTTCAAGCATTGATTTCAAAAGGGGCATTTTTCCTTGTTGGCTTGGAGGAAACGCTTCATTTCTCAATCAAGATTCTTGGTGTTTTACTGGATCAAGAAAACAAAAGTATGGTATATGCTATATTTTTCTGCATGATTTCAATTTTGTAGTTTTTTTAAAATTTTGTTTAAATCATCCTTTGCCCATCTAAACACAATGAGCTACACATTCAAATTATAACCAATACCATCATTTTGTATAGAGAAGCTAATTAAATGCTAACAACCATGTATGTTTTATTTTATAGAATGGAGCTTGCAGTGTATTTTTCTCCTTCACAACACCCACAATGCAATATAACCTAAAAAATTTAATTGAGAAGCAATTTTAGTCTAGTATTACAATCGAGAGTTGTCTTCAGAAGATGGTAGCAAAAACCAGGTCTGTATTTTCAAAATTGAAAAAATTGTGAAATGTCACATGATGCTATAGCTGGTAAGGGAACATGGTTTATATCATGTCATTTTATGAAATGTTGTTCTTTGTAAAATCAAGAAAATATCTTAAGTAATTTTTTTAATCTCACGACCTTTATTCAAGGTATGGTTTGTAATACTAGGTATTTTTGTCAAGTGTTTGACAAAATTCCTCTATGAATTATATTCTTTAACAAGCTCCCAATTTCTTGCATTTTTTCATAATTCATATGTTAAAACTAATTATGTGGGTTGGAAATTTAACCTAATATTTTTGTTGTTTCCCAGATAGACTGCTAACACACAAATATCTATGGGAGCGGATGGGGATGTGTCATGTCTACAAGTTTACCAGGTTGAATTGAAGAGCATGTATTGTTGCAAGTGGTTGTTGCTTAGAGTCTGTCTGGGGCATGTGTTGTTTCTTGGTTCCTTGTGCATCTCCAATTACATTGAGGGTCTAATATAAATGTTTGGGAATTTTATTCGTCTTATCTGAAACATGGGTCTATTTTCTTTTAAAATTATTGTCTATTTTAGTTGTGTAATGAGAACTAAAGAGAATAGGTTGTCAGTATTGGATGTTGGTGTGTGGAAATTGTTGTTTTAATATACGTTGGATTTGTTATGTTTAGGGTGATCTTAGATAGACTGGTGACGTTTATATTGTTGTTAGGCTTTATTTTTATTAGGATTTGTGTTTGGGTATTTTATTAGACATTTTTAACTCATAGATTTTTAATTTTTTAAAAGAAATATATATGTTTTATCTATGTAGCCTTTTTCAACGAGATCAATAAAATTGATAGCTCATCTAGTTTATGTTAGCATGCAATTTCATGTTTAGATTTTTACATTTTAAGAAGATTGTCGTGCCAATGTTTACAATATAGGACAACTTGTAGAAAAAGACATTATTTGCATGTATCATTTAGAAGCTAATGAAGTTGTTTAGGCACATAGCTTTTGTCACTATCCCTTGCTATACAAATATATTTATCTAAAAAAAAACACTTGGTACTTTTAAGACTAAACATTGAAAATTTAGCATGGATACAACACTTAAGCAATATTCTAACAACATTATTAGAAATACGATGTTTAGGTATATAAAAATGGTTTTCCATAAACACTATTAACACAAACAAAAATGCTTCACATGAGGTTATCTATTGGAACAATAATGTCTCACAAAAGGTGAGACCTAATAAATAACACGTAAACATGGAGAAGAAGACATGGTAGTTGTTATGGCAACAAAAAATACAAAGATGACAATCCAAACTTGAACAAATGGAAGAAAAGTCTTTAACAAGATCTATATAGTTGTTTATTCTAAAGGTGATCCATATTTTTACAAATTCACAAAAATGTTTCGTACACAATTCCTTGTTCATAAGAAAACTATTTTTGATGTTGGCTTGTCCCATTCTTTTGGTATGTGAAATTTCACCTCCCAATAGATGAATTTTCTTTCAGTCTCCTCTTTAGAGGAAGTTCTTTGTGATTTTAAATTTCAATGGTCAAATCCTGACTTAGATATCCTACTTTGCATTTTGATTGCATTTACACCTAGATTAATGGTGTGAACTTTCAAATTCGAGGGTATGTGTGCAATTTTTGTGTAGGTATGTGCTAATATGGTTTGTTCCTCCTACTTTTTTAGAAGCTAGTTCTATTTCCATCAGTAGATATAATGCTAGTTGCAAGAAGCACATGCTTTTGACTCCAAACAACTATACACAAACAACAAGTGGACATGGTGTGTACTAAAATGACATATTAATGTTGTGGACTAAAGCTATATCTAGGTTTTTTCATAAAGGACAAATTTTTCACTAGATTCTTTCCCATTCACTAACAAGGATTAGTTTGGAGGTACCATTCCATCATTTTCACAAGGCCACCTCAAAAGATTGTATTGTTGAAACTTATTGTCAACATCTTTCAAGCAATGAATTGGAGTTTAATTGTTGTAGAATGATCATAATGGGAAAAATAATGTGCATACTAAGTATTGACACTATTTCTAAAGTACTTGAACCTTTTTCCAACTTTCACAAAAATATAGTTGTACACTGAGACTATATGACTAGAAGAAGAAAGGTGTTTTGACTCTCCTTAAGTGGTAAGAGATTTTTTATACATTTTTCTTGTATTTGTTTGTTTGATTTCAATTTTTTGTTGGATGTGGCTCAAACTTTCCAACATGCCATATCCAATATTTTACTTGACTGTATATGTACCCCATTTGGATAGGGTATGATTTGCCACTTGACTGCATATGTACCCCATTTGGATAGGGTAGGTATTTTCCTTGTATTTGAGGTATATTGAAGGAGCATTATATTTTTATGTTCCAAATTTTAGAAGATGCTAGTTATTATGATTTCCATGAGATTCCCTTTCAGTTGAGCCCCTTTGAATGTGCTTTCTTCTTCTTGGCACATTATCTACGCCCCTCATTTTTTGAGTTAAGTAGTAGTGGGTGTAGTGTTCTTTAATCAGCTTAATAAATAAGAACATGAATTCTTGTACTCAGGGATTGAACATCACAACCAACAGTCATAACCTACTAAAGAACCTCATTTAACTATCAACCCAGGGACGTAAAATTGAAATGGGTCAGCATAATATATGCACTAACCACCTTTCCTAGACATGCATGATTTCCTAAGATGCTTTATACTGGAATTTGAATTACTGGAAACAACTTTATTGGATAACTTGATTGGAAATGAAAACTGAAAGATAAAACTACTCTGCATCTAGTGGTTGCAGGAACAATTGACAGCTCTGTAATTCTCCTAGCTGCGGGAACAATCACATTAACCTCTATGAAAGGAAGTACAACTATTCTAACTTGCAGAATGAAAGTATGGGCAGTTCCCTAAGTGGGCCCCCTTAGGTAATGCCAAAATTAGACAACAAATTAGGCAGAAAACTTGATAAACTTTAATGATTTAAGGTAGACAAGTGCATAGCACACAATCTCTTGAGTGTATTTTTGAAAACTAAAAATGTGTTACAACAACAATCTTCCAGCTCATTCTCTGAATCCAACTACTAACTAACCTTCCCTTATAAAATGGGAAGTCTTTATTACATTTAACTAGCCTAGTAAAGAGGTGGATGGAAATGAAAGAACTAACTCAAATCAGTTCATCAGTCTTAAAGTGCCATCAAGACGCCTGAGCTAGATTCCTGAAACACTCCCCTTGCATGGCGGATGAGTTGAAACTGCCTCCCTATTCTTTTGCTATTGAGCCAGTCTTATTTGATTTGGTCTTATATCCTTCAAGTGGGAATTGAATTCCTTCCTCCAATCATGGTACCTGCAAAATATCTTCCCAGCTATTCCTAAAGCAGAAAGTTAGCTCAACACGTTCAACCTTTAAGACAATCCATCACTTCATTTATACATTCATTAAGCATTAAACTAAGGCAAACATTATTTCAGACATGGCTACAGGAAGGGTTTGTCATCACGCAAAGTCATAAGGCATTCATAAAACTAATAAAACATTTTAAGGTGATAATTATGGAAAGATTTAGCATAATATACTTTTTATATTAAGCATAAAAAGTTCATGTCTTGTCCCATAATCAACACTAAATGTTTGTTTTAGCATAATAAAAAGTAGAAAAATGTTTGTAAAAGTATGATTTGAATGTGCCAAAAACTTGGCTCATCATTCCTCTCAACCATCTACTTGCTAGACCCCTCAGCAATTCTAGCATTTCCTTTTCTGGAAAATTCTCTCAAATCAACATTTTATTGTTGTCCACACTCTCACACACTAGAAACTCCAAAACTGAGCTCACATTGCCTCCAGCCTTTGCCATCTGTTATCCTCAAAACTCATGTTATATATGTTGTTGTCCCCCTGTATAGCTAGTAATGGCCATAGGAGAATAGGCAGTTACATAACCAAGGGCAACCAATTCTCCTTTTTTGTTCTGGCATTCCTCATGTATTTTTCTACCCTTCTGGTTGTTGCATACAAGGTATTGGGAGTGTGTGGTTCTACCCTTTTTAATTGAAATGGAAGATGTTCTCATCTAGTTTGAATGTGTAGGGTTGCAACATTAAGATCATTGTTTATAATTTGGGAATACTAAGAAAATACCTCTTGTCTCAAAGGCTCAATCAATGGCCTGGCTCTTTCATCTCTACACAATTTCTTCCAATCAAAGTAAATACCCATTCCATTTCTAGATTCATTCCTCATAGATAATGGCATATTGACTTCATCATGCATATGACTATCAAATTGTTCCCCACTGCTTATCTCATTGGTGATCTAGGAGATCAGAGCGTTGATATGAATATCATCGAAATAACATAAGGGGTTCCATTCCTTATCCTAGGGTACAGCCCAATTGTGCAGATAAAATTCACATAGGAGGTTCCTGATGTGTAGAGGTGAATCTCTGTATGCTTCATAAAACTCTTCCAAGGTATCTAAAGAAGGGTCTTTACCTTTTCAGATTCTAATCAGTTGGAATTTCAAATACAACTCCTTGAGGTACATTGCATAGACAGGTGAAGGTGCTCAACATCGCATCAGTCATGGAATAAACTCTACCACCTGGTTGAGAGTGTCATTTAAGTTAGCAATTTATAGATTCTTGTTCTAGATTATCCTTTGTAATCTCTCAATTTCAAGTGCAGAAGTAGTCTGTTGATGTTGGAGTTCTTCAAAACATGCCATTCCTACAACAAAGTTCGTGACATGGATCAGAGGTCTATGATTATAGCTTACTGTAGGTGACCCCTGTATTTCTTTAGTTACATCTACTTTTCCTTGTTCTTCTTCTCTAATTACCTCTGTATTATTTGATTGTTTAGATTTTTCTTGTCCTGAATTACCATCTTGTTGCCAACCTTCTTGTTCTTCCTAAGCAATAGGAATCTTGTCAGTCATGCCAATGCTTTCACCCTCTTTTTCTGATGGAAACAAAATTGTTACCTCCTCCTTTTCAACACATCCCATTCCTTCCTGCAGTTGCTTTGCAATGGCAACCAATTCATCCAGGCCAACTCCTTGAGGTGTACCCACAACCTCCTCAATAATAGGTTCTTCTTCTCCTAGTACAAGACTGGAAGGGTTTGAAGTTGGTGGTGCGGCTGTACTAGCATCAAGTGATTGGTGGGCTGCCTGGTTCTAGAGCCTAGAGCTCCTCCTTATGGAAGTAGGAATTGTCTTATAGTTTTTGGAGGGTTTTGCTGCAGGAACAAAGAATTTTTCCTTTTTCTTTCTTTTTACAGGTTTAGGGGTTGCCACAATGGGTGTCTTCCCTTTCTTATCCTTGGAAGAAGGCTCAGTTTTTTGATAGGGGTTTGTGCCGGTTGCTTGAAAAAAAATTCAGAAAGAAGAATGTCATCTTGTGAATCATATGATTCTTGAGTAGGGGACATAGCAACAGAGGTATGGCCTATAGACTAGGAGGTTCATTGCTTGAAGGTAAGAGGCTCCCCTCTAGGTCCAACATTTTGAATTTTAGGGTTGAAATCGATAATGAATTCCTCCTAGGTCATTCTTGATGCATCTTGAACAGATTTTTCAACAAGTAATTTAATAAGGAAGTGGTGGGATACGGAGTTAACCCTACCCTTTTTAAATTCAGCAACACTATTGGATAGAAAATTGTAAAGGAATTCAGGAATATTCATCAACAATCCATGGTGTAAATGAGACAAAATTTTGAAGTGATGAGAATGCAGGACTAAAAACCTACCTTCACAGATTATGTATTTGATTATATATCCTACCCGTGACACCCAGTCCTGCGACAAACTCATCCTTTGTGCACCTTTCTTATCTACCCATAGAGGAGGGTCATTTGGCTAAGTAAACTCTGCCCTGGTGCTCTTTGCATCCCTTCCTCTAGGAAATGGCTCCTCGACTTGAAGTAATCCCGTTATCTCTACAATTCTATCAATTGATGCATTCATCGTTATACCTCTAACTTTTTCTTCAACTTATTGAAATGTCCTTATGAAATCCTCTACAATGTCTACATCAAAAGCCCCAAGCTTCAGGAAGTAATTGAGCCACCCATATTACCTGAATGGTGGCACATGCAACACATCCTGCAATAGGATGTTATGGTTTGTAGGCTTGTGCCGAATCAGCTGACCTCCCATCACCTTAGCTCTCTATAATTAAATGCTTTAAGCAATGCTCACCAGGTCTTTCCAAACTAAACTTCTTGTAACCCAATTATACAGCACTCTACCTCTCCCCTCAACTGAAACTTTTGAACCACTCTTCAAAAGTTGTAGAAAAATAGGGAAAGGAATTCAATCATGCAATCTTATTGAAGGAGAGAGTAATCATGGATAAATGGAATACATTTAGGTTTATTATTGTAGGAAGTAAGTATTGTTCGATCATGAATTGCAGATTTCAAATATCCAGGGTTCATGATAGCTGACATGACAAAGCTTGTGGCGGCAACAATAATGACATGGCAGATAGTTATGACATAGAGAAACGTGCTCAATCGTGCAAAGAAGCAGAAGGAAATGGAAACCTTATAGGAAATTTGTTTGCACTAAGTAGCACTAAATTAAATATAATAAATAAAGCAACTTAAGAAATCTTAAAGTGAAGTGGAGCTCACCTGGATAGAATTGTCATAATTACCTAATGTAACCTCCCTCTTCATTGCAATATGTGACACAGAGAAACATGGATAATATGGAAAATGATAGGTGGATGAGGTGGCAGTAAGAGTGTGAGTGTACAAATTGTGGATGAAGTGATTGAATGGGATGGGGATCCAGTGGATGGCCCCTTTATTATGACAGTTGCATGTACTTTTATGCATGGCCTAGGGAAATGAGTCGAGACTCAATTCCTTTAGTTGCAGGATTAATGGCCTCCTACACTAATTCAAACTGGCTCAAAAATTATTCCTTGTCAATGGGCTTATACTAGAGCTTTAGGCAATGCCCATTGACTAATAGCTTGAATCGGACCTCGTCAATCATCCTGAATTGTACAACACCATTTGTGAATACTTCTTCTATCACATATGGACCCAACCATCTAGTTTGCAGTTTTCCTTGACTGTCCTTATACCGTGAGTCATAAAGTAGAGCCCAATCTTGTGCTTTGAATTTCTTCTCCTTGATGTACTTATCATGCCACCTTATTCACTGGTTTTGTATTATTTCAGTGTGCTACAGGGCATTCTTTCGAAGCTCATCCAAGGCATTGAGTTGCATGACTCTTTCCTTTTGTGTAGTTGTTAAGTCCATGTTCATCTCCAAGGTTGTTATGAGAGTCTTATGTTCAAACTCTATTGGCATCACAACTATTTTACCATACACCATTTCAAAAGGTGTATACCCTGTAGTAGTCTTCCATGTAGTTCAGTAGGCCCATATAGCTTCTAGTAACCTTGCAGCCTAGTCCTTTCTATGAAAATCTATAGTTTTAGTTAAAATTACCTCTATGTCCCTGTTGGTGATCTCCACCTAGCCATTAGCCTGTAGATGATAAGGAGTTGATTTCCTATGCCTTATGTTGTATTCATTTACTAAGGCTGTTAAAAGTGTAGAGGTAAATTGTGCTCCCTGATCTATCAGTATTTCCCTAGGGATACCAAACCTGGTGAATATTTCCTCATAGAGGAATTCTGCTACTTTATTATCCCTAGCATGTTTCATAGGTTTAGCTTCTACCCATTTTGTCACATAATCTGTACATACATGGATGTAGGACTTACCATTTGAAGGCGGATCAATTGGTCCTACAAAATCCAGCCCCCATTTGTCGAAGGGTGTAACAATAACTTGTGGAAATATAGGCATCTCATTTGATCTAGTTGGTCTTCCCATACTTTGGCATCTGTCACATCTTCTGGTGTATTTGGCTGCATCTCTATGCAGAGTTGGCCAATAGTAGCCAGTGTTTACAATTTTCATTGCTATCATTTTGGCAGCAAAATGTCCACCACATGGTTCATCATGGCTTGCATGCAGTATATCATGAGTATCTTCCTCTTGTACACATATCCTCATAACCTGATTGGGCCCTATATAAAACATGCAATCCACAATCCAAGAAAAGTTAAAACTTTTCTCTACCAATAATCTCTTTTCCATAGGGGAGAATTGAGGAGGAGTTCTTCCTTCAGCCAAATAATTTGCTATATCTGCATACCATGGGTGAATGACCTTCATTGCAAACAAATGCTCATTAGGAAAGGAATCCTCAATAAGTGTAGGGTCATCTTTCCTTTGAATTCTAGATAGGAAATCAACAACCACATTGGCTTTACCTGGCTTGTCCACAATTGTAATATCAAATTCCTGCATCAACAACAACCACCTTGCCAGTCTTCCTACTATTGAGCTTTTGTTCATGAGATACCTGATTGCTGCATGATCAATATGGACAAATATCTGATAACCTGTGATGTAATTCCTGAATTTATTGAGGGCATAGATGATTGCCAACATTTCTTTCTCTGTAACAGTGTAGTTTAGTTCAACCCCCTATAAATTTTTGCTTATGTAGTAGAGTGCATGTTCTATTGAACCACCCTTTTGGCCTAATACATCACTAATAGAATAATCTGATGCATCAGTATGAATATGGAATGGAAGTGACCAATCAGGTCCCTTCAAAATAGGTGCTTGTGTAAGGGAAATTTTCAAATCAAGGAATTCTTTTTCACATTCCTCAGTCCAAGCAAAATCTGCATCTTTCTTCAGCAAACTGTATAGAGGGCCTATAGTTTGGTTGAAGTCTTTGATGAATCTTCTATAATATCCAGCATGTCCTATAAATCTTCTCAGTTTCTTTTTCTTGGTAGGAAAGGGTAGATTAGAGATGACTTCAATCTTAGATGGATCAACCTGTATTCTTGCAAGAGAAATATAGTGACCAAGCACTATTCCCTCTTGCATCATCAGGAAGCACTTTTGACTACTTAGTGATAGGTTATGATATTCACATCTCTATAGCACCTTCTTCAAGTTGTCTTGAGCTTCCTCAAATTTTGCACCATAAATAGTAAATTCATCCATGTATATCTCCATGCAATCATATGAGATGTCTAAGAAAATACTTATTATTGCTCTCTCAAAAGTTGTTGGTGCATTGCATAGACCAAAAGGAAAAATTAAGTAGGCAAACATTCCCCAAGGGCATGTAAAAGTAGTCTTTTCCTGATCCTCTGGAGCAATCTTGATTTGATTGTATCCACTAAATTCATCCAAGAATGAGAAGTACTTTTTCCTAGATAAATTATCTAGAACTTGATCAATGAAGGGAAGAGGAAAGTAATCTTTCTTTGTTGCCAAGTTGAGCTCTTTGTAATCTACACATACTCTCAATTTTCCTCCTTTCTTAGGAACAATAACTAGTGGGGAGACCCACTGACTATTCGAGATTGGGTAGATAAAGCCAGTTGTTAACATTTTTTGCAACTCTTCTTTAACAATTTCTCTCAAGGCTGGGTTGATTCTTCTTTGATGCTGTTTGATAGGTCTGAACTCACTATCAATGAATATGCAATGTGTGTATAGTTTTGGGTCTAAGCCCTTCATATCACCATATTCCCAAGCAAAAGCTGACTTATGTTGAGCAAGCTTTTTGACCATAGATTCTTGTTGCTCACTGGTGAGGTTTTTGTTGATACTCAAAGCTTTTCCTGCTGCTACCTCCACTCGTGAGGTTAAATCAACCATAGATACTTCAGGTCAAAATAGAATTTCTACCTCGTGGGGTAATAAGGTGTGTAAGCAGCCGGTTGTTGCAGGGTAATGAGCTGATGTAGGCAGAGAAAGAATGGTTTGCAAGGAGCATGGATTTTTTCACAATGAGGGTGTTCAGTACCATATTTATTCAGTAGGATATTGGACATTATATCTTCCTCTTCTTGTTGTGCAATGAAAGGCTCTCTAGTAATCATCATTAAATTGGCCACAGAGTTCATTCCCTCCTCTTCTCCCAAATCTGGCCAAATAGCCTCTCAAGACTCAAGTTGGGGTTGGGTTGGAGAATAGAGGGTAAGCTTCTTTGTGTTATACCCATCATATATTGTCATGTTACCCAAACTACAACCAATGTAAGCATCAACAATGGCCAGACAACATCTTCCTAGTATAACTGAGTATCCCCCTAATGATGCTTTTGGAGACAAAACCATGAAGACAATAGGATACTCCCAGGAATCCAAGGTGACTACCAGGTCTTCTACTACCCCATCAAGTTTGATAGTTGAGCTATCAGTGAGCTACAGTATTGTAGGTGTAGCCCTTAGGTGTGAAATACTAAGTTTTACCACCAGGTCCTTGGTCATGACATTGATAGTTGTACCAAGATCTACTAAAGAATTCTTAATTTGCACCCCATTAATATTGATCTCCACAACAGGGTTGCTTGGGTCTAAATATTTTGGGATGGTAAGTTTCCCTAGCATTAAGTCGAAGAGTTGACCTTAGACATGGACAGTTTGAGGGTCTTTATTTTTCCTCCTCGGTTTTTTCAAACATGCCTCCTTGATAGATTTGTTATAGATAGATACTTCTTTGATTGCTTGGAACAAGGGAATTTTCACACATATATGCTTTCGTTGATCAAGGATGTCAAAGGCAGGCTCTTCTTGTTTTTTCACATTTTCACCTTCCAACCTTTGTGGGAAAGGAGGTGACAGTTTATTGGATACTTAGGTAATGATGGAGTCTGAATTGGCTCATTGGGTTGGACTAGGTCATTGGTGTCTGCTTCTTGCTCGATCTCCTCAGATGGAAATTCTGAGATTATGGGAGGAGATGTTGTGGGTAACACAGTTCCTGAACGTAAGTTGATATTATTCAGGTTGAGGACATAGGAAGGCTGATGTTTGGGGTCAGTAAAATAGACTTGTTGTTGTTGTTGCTATTGGTTATTTGGATTGGGTGTTTCTTGAGTAGGCAGTTGGGTTGGCTTTGGATTCTAGCTTTGATTAGTTGCAGAAGGTGGCATAATTGATTGCTACTAGGGTTGTTGTAGGAAACCAGTGGGTGGATTTGACCATTGTTGGCCTCCCCTCCATTGGTTAGACTGCTGCCAATTCCCTTGTGGAGGCTACCACTGATTTTGTTGTGGTGACTGTCAATTCCATTGTGGGTATTTCCAACGGTTTTGCTTGGCATTTGGCCAAGGATTATTCCACTGAGGTTGGGAGTATGGCCCATAGTTTGGAGGGTACTGGTTCTACCACTGACTATTATATGAACCAAAATTTTGCAAAGGATCTTGAGGCATACCTTGTCTTGGGGCCCATGGCCTACACTGAGCAACAAAGAACACTTCTTCCTCTCCTTCAATGGTTTTGAACTCAGTAGGAAGATGTTGCACCTCCAAATTGGCCACTGCTTTGCATCTACAGTCCTTCTTTCTTTGTCTACAGTGAGGGCAATATTCAGCTAGCATTGCCTCAGCTTCCTCTTTCTTCCTTCTAGATTGCATAGTGTCCAATTGAGTAGCTACATCATTGATGATATCCTGATTGAAGTCGAACAAGAGATTATTGATCTCACCCTTAGATACTCTATAGCCACTTCCTTTTATAGCAGAGGGTCTAAACCCCCTCCCCTTCTTTACAACTACTCTGGAGTAATTGACACAGATTTTCTTGATATCATCCCAATCACTTTGGGTGACATCTCCTCTTGCCATGAGGTCAAGGGCCTCTATGCAAATATCATTAACTCCTCTTAGGAAGATATTTTTTTGATATTCCTCATTCATCTCATGTTGAGTATTCTTTTGCACACTGAACAAAAACCTTGACACATAATCCTCCAAGGTTTCATCCTCCTTTTGTGACATTTTGAAGATGTCATCTCCTCCCATATCATTTCCTCTACAGTATTCTTTATATTTACTCAAGAATAGATTATTCATTACATCCCAAGTGGTAGCTACATTGCTTCCCAATCCCATGAACCACCTCAAGGCTGACTCTTTTAGAGTGGAGGGAAACAACTTCAGATTGTTTGTTGAGGTTGTATAGTCATAGCTTCTGCAAAGGATGTCAAATACAAACAAGAAGGTATGAGGGTCCTTAGTAATAAGTCCATAGAACTTTGGAAGTAATGAGGCAAGGATGTTCTTGAGGTTATTATTGTCATGCAGGTCAGGAATTGGAAATGGAAAAGTAGGAGTTGCCATTCTTGGTGGTACCCTTGGATTAGCTCCTAGCTGATAAATGACAAGGGCAAGAAGATTATTTGATGGGTTTTGGTTGTTAGAAGTTTGCAGATTATTCAGATGTTGAACAAGTGGGTTAAGGTCATCTGGATCTTCAAACAAGTTAAATCTTAGCTTTGAGGAAGAAGATGAGGTAACTAAGTCTTGGCCAGCATCCAAATATCGGTCTTCTTGGAAAAGGTTTGGTTCAATCTCTTCAATATCTATTCTCCCAGGAAGGAATCTTCCAAATTGGTCTCTTCTTCTATGCATACAGAAAAAAGTGAACTAACTATGAAAATGCTAGAATGCAGATTTCTAAACTAAATACTTGGAATTAAATTTTGAACTCTCTACTAGCATGCCTGTAATAGGTCCTTAGTTTGACACCATCCTCGACAATGACGCCAAAAATTTAGTGTTCTTTAATCAGCTTAATAACTAGGAACATGAATTCCTCTACTCACTGATTGAACATCAAAACCAACAATCATAACTTGCTAAAGAACCTCATTTAATCATCAACCCAGGGATGTAAACTTGAAATGGGCTAGCACAATATATCCACTAATCACCTTTCCTAGACATGCATGATTTCATAAGATGCTTTATACTAGAATTTGAATTACTAGAAACAACTTTACTGGATAACTTGATTGGAAATGAAAACTAAAAGATAAAACTACTCTGCATCTAGTGGTTGCAGGAACAGTTGATAGCTCTATGTTTCTTCCAGTTGCAGGAACAGACACATTAACCTTTATGAAAGGAAGTGCAAGTATTCTAACTTGCAGAATGAAAGTGTGGGCAGTTCCCTAAGTGGGCCCCCCTACGTAATGCCAAAAGTAGACAACAAATTAGGCGGAAAGCTTCATAAACTTTATTGATTTAAGGTAGACAAGTGCATCAGACACAATCTCTTGATTGTATTTCTGAAAATTGAAAAATGTGTTACAACAACAATCTTCCAGCCCATTCTCTGAAGGAGATTGGGATATTTATTGAAAATGAATCCAACTACTAACTAACCTTCCCTTATAAAACGGGAAGTCTTTATTACATTTAACTAACTTAATAAAGAGGTGGATGGAAATGAAAGAACTAAGTCAAATCAACTCATTAGTCTTAAAGTGCCATCATCCTATATTTATGCACCATCAAGATGCCTAAGCTAGATTTCTGAAACACTCCCCTTGCATGGCGGATGAGTTGAAACTGCCTCCCTATTCTTTTGTTGTTGAACCACTCTTCTTTGATTTGGTCTTCTATTCTTCAAGTGGGAATTGAATTCCTTCCTCCAATCGTGGTACCTGCAAAATATCTTGCCAACTATTCCTGAGGTAGAAATTTAGCTCAACACATTCAACCTTTAAGACAATCCATCACTTCATTTGTACATTCATTAAGTATTAAACTAAGGAAAACATTATTTCAGACATGGCTACAGAAAGTTCAATAGTAGAGGTTGCAGGAAGGGTTTGTCATCACACAAAGTCATAAGGCATTCATCAAACTAATAAAAAAATTTAAGGTGATAATTATGGAAAGATTTAGCATAATATACTTTTTATATTAAGCATAAAAAGTTCATGTCTTGTCCCATAATCAACACTAAATGTTTGTTTTAGCATAATAAAAAGTAGAAAAGTGTTGGTAAAAGTATGATCTGAATGTGCCAAAAACTTGGCTCATCAGTGGGGTTTTAGGCAAGGTGTTGAGGAGACCTTGGCTAATTTAGGAAACAACATAGGGAACTACACGATTGGATGTTTCAAAGTAAAACATTTACTAAAAAGAGGAAAAACTAATAATATTACGTTGGAATGTAAAAATTTCTTGAAGTCAGATATAATCGAATGATAATTTTAAATTAGTGGTAACATTGTAGTAACCATCTCCATTAGGCTTGAAATCTAGCTTGTAAACAACAAGCAGGCATTTTTGGCTTGTTGGGAATTTTTTTCAGGTTGGAAATGCCACCAGAATAGTAGCACCATACATTATTAATCTTTTCATTTCCATTATTTTGGATCTATTATTCAAGAAAATATCCTCCTTTCTCATTTTTGTGTTGTCTTAATAATGGATAAATTAATTGGTTTTGAACTCATTTTGTTGAATATTCAACATTTATGGACATCTATTATGAAGCTAATTTTTCACCCTTCTTGTTTATGATTGGTCCCTACTACTATTGTCGATCAACACTCGCTATCTAACTTCAATCCTCTCTAATGATGAATTGTGAGCAAAAGAAATGTTCAATGCTATTTTAAGGTAGATAGAAGCAATTTCTAAATTATAGAAATATAGAGTTACTTTTTGGCATTTATGGGCAATTATGCATGTTAATATACAATTACTTTTGTGGTTTGTTTTCTCTTTTCCCAAATTTTTTATGTTCATAGTTTTTGCAATCAGCAAGAGATTTGAGTACACAAAAAATAACAACTTAAAATCTTGGTCTATATGGTAATTTGTGCTTGCATTACCTTTCTATCTATCACATGCTTTTGTAGTTTCCACTACAATAAAATTTATTTGTGTTTGAACCTTCTCATTGTTGAACTAATACTTCTACTAATTTTTGATACTTTGTCGGCTTAAATTATATTTTTTTGGTGAGTTTAATAAGAATTTTTTTGAATGAGACAATTGGGTGTACAAATATGTGGTGCAAAACTGAGCTTAATGGGCTCTTTGAGTTCTATGTACTATATTTCATTTCAAATGCTTGACAATTTTTGCTTCAATGATTGTTCCTTAATTTTGCATTTTTTTTAATGGTGACTTAGAATTACAAAGGGAAAGTACATGGATTCCTTAGCTAAGAAATAACCAACCATGGTAAGCTATGAGAGGATCAAAACTGCAATAATACTGATGTTCCATAGACATTCAATGCCTATGCAAAGCAAAGCTTGTCAGCTAATAGGATCTCTTTAGTTTTTTGCTCTATTTGAGCTTCTTAGATCTATTACTTCTACTTTGAAAGTATGTATTATTATCCTACTACTAAAAAAGGCCATCCAATCCAACAATTCTACATGATACATATAACTAAAAATGCTTTGGAAGAGATGTATAAAAAATGTGGTAGCATAGACAAAACAAAGAGTTGTTTGAAAAAATGTCTCAAGTAAGTGTGGTCTCGGTGATGGAGTGGCATGTAAATTATATATTTATGTTTAGATTTCTAGTTTTTTGTTCTACATGTATCTTTTTTTGTTTTTCAGGCTACAACATCCTTGTTGCAATTTTGTGTTCCTATATGACTCCTAAATTTCCTATTCTTTGTAATGTTTCGAACTTCTTGAATTGATTTTCTAACTTTATATTGGTATGTGCTTCTCACATGGGAGTTTTTAATTTCCTTGTTTGGAAATAGGGATTGTGCAGCCTTACATTACTAAACAATCAATCAATAGCTCAGTGAAAATCAACACAAAAAATGGTGTTTTCCACTGATGTTGAGCATAAAAGGTAAAAAAAATTGTATTTAATTTTTAAAATTCATGTTCAAATATATCTTATATAATTTTCAATATGCATAATGGTAGAAACTTATACTTTTTTGGTTTCTATGTAGAATGTTATCTATTTTAACTAATCAGAGTGAAGAATTTTGAGAATTCACAAAATCAAATGTATTGTGTCAAGAATTAACACTTCTAAGGTTTATGGATGATGACTCATATTGGTATGGATGGGGTGTCCAATTTGATAAAGGTAATTTTATTGATAGAAAGATTAAAATTGAAATCAAAGCATGGAAATGGCAATACAATGTGGCTGAGAATGACAATTAGATAAAATTAGTAAATTTAATCTTGATGTATTGGCCTTATTGTTACCCTCAACTTGATCTTTGTTGTATATATGCCTCTAGGATTTATGGTCAACCATTTACTGAAATTGTGGGTGACCATGTAATTGAACATGTGATACAAATATTACCCACCAATAAGTTGATTATGAATTATAGCGAGGTGTTCATTCCAAGATGCGAAATGGGGAAACCAAAAAGGTTTTGAAGGACAAGCACAAGGGCAATGTAGAAAAATTCCAACACATTTCAATTTTGAGAGTTATGTATCAACAAAGAAATGTTTTACTCTTTTGGATAATCTCCATTTTATACCTTGCATCTGTAAATATGTTAGTCAAATTTATGTTATTCACTAAGAATTCTATATATTTCTTGTGAAATTTTTTCCCAATTTATTGATGTACTTTTGGTGGTTCATTATGTTGCATTTATTTTTGGTGATCAAATATTTTTCTAGTATTTATGTTCATCTATGTCCTCTTTGTCATCTCTTGGTCATGATTCCATATGTTTGATATTTATACCTTTCAAATGTTGGAAGAATTGATGGTCACCATTAGAAGAACTTTTGGAAGGTTTTGAAAATGAAACATACTAGAAATAGGAGCCTAAAATTTACTCATTTAAAATTGCATTCAAGTGTGGAAATAAATCGCAAATAGCATACAACAAATTGAAAAATAGTATGCCTATAAATGATTGTTCATTTCATATATATTTTCTATTTTGACAACTAGACTGCAACTAGTGTTGCGATCTAAAAGATCCAAGCTAGTTTTGACTCATGTCATTTGTTGACATACAATTTTTAGCCTTGTGGACTTTGACAAAACCCTTTACAACCATCCTAGTAGCTATAGCAGCCCTTGACCTGCATTTTCTAGCCATTGAACTTGGAGTGCTAGCCTCAAAAATTGCACAACATACTCTAACCTTAATAATGCTATTAACTCTTCTCAAAACCATTCCCATCCACCCATAAATTCTCAAGGAAGGTATTCCACTAGAGTCTCAATGTTCTTGTCTTCTAAGAATGTTGGTCTTCATTGCACACATAAAACTTAGATTGGAGTAATAGGTCTAAAAAAGGAAATAAGGATGCAAAACATACTCTTCTCTGATGTCTTCAAATACCAATTTCCCCTCAAATACTAAAAGGAAAAAAAGAAGCTTTGTAATTTTATGCTTGAAGCAATTAGGATTTGATTTACAAAGTAGCACAAGGAGTTATTCAAAAAAAAATTGTATGTGGCATTTGATAGTTTTTAGATCATGGTAAGAATTTGTTTTTTATTAAGGAAAAAAGGTTTTGAAGGGGGATTGAAACTCTTTAATAGAAACGTAGAGATAGATATAGAATGATCGAGTATAGTTCAGAAAATAAAATGTTTCCAAAAATGAAGACCCATAAAAACTAGCATGGAGGTAGCGCCACAAAAAAGCTAGCCGAAGTCTAGCAACAAGCCAACCACTAGGCCAAATTCTTCAGGATGTTCATCACCTCCTTCTCTAGTTGGACAATGTTGAGCGCCACTTTCTTTAGCTCCAAAATTTTGATAGGGGCCTTGTCTGAATTTCTCTTCAGATTTGCTCTAGATCTTTTGCTTGGACTAACATACTCCTCTTGGCCTTTCTCTTTTTTAGTATCTAGTTCCACAACAATATTATCCTAATAAACATTCTCCAGATTATCAACCATCATGTTCATTATGTTCGTAGTAGATTTTAATACCTTGTGTCTCATGTTCATCACCATCTGGATTGACTCTTTTATATTCTTAAGCTTGTCCTCCATAGAAGAAAGCTTGTCATCATGATTGCTCTTAAATTTATGAAGATCTTCAATAGTTTTCTTGAGCTAGTCCACAATGTATTTATTTTCTTCCTCGGTCCATAAATTAGTGTCCCTATCTTTGTCACTAATTGTATGGTCAATCAAATCAAGCCCTTCTCATTAGTCTAAAAAAACACCCATCTCATTAGTCTAAAAAATTCCACAACCTCATTGTGAGAAATGATGAGGATGTCAATAGGGAACTCACATTTTAATTTGAAATAATGTTCATCTACATTGAGATCACTAGGAAAACAAGGCCTATCTTCTCTGTCAATGGAAAGATAGCTAGAATACTTCAACGATGAGGCTGATTGAGACTCCTCATGATCAGAATCATAGAGAGGGTCCACCAAATCCTTTCTTTTAACCTTCTCTTGGAGGGAGGCAATATATTTTACTTTCGCCTTAGATTTGGCATCTTCAGAGCCCAAAAAAAAACCTTAACTTTGCCTTTGGAGGTCAAAGAACTAGGTTTAGAGGGGGCACTAGCTTTCATCTTGCCTTTTCTACTGCCCTTCCCTAAATCCTTCGAGGACATTCCAACCTCATCCTCCAAATCCATTTCCCATTCCCCATTTTCTATGTAACTTGTTCCCAATTCATTCTTAGCAAAAATAGAATGGGGAGGAGGGGACAATTGGGACAGGGCGAACATGGCTTTAAAATGCTCAAAAATTAAGTAAAGAAAGCCTTCATGGAGGATAGGGTATCTAACAGGGTTCATGCTATGGTCATTAAGGCTAGCGTTCAAAGAGGTGAATAGATAGAAAAAAAAATGAAACACTTACCTGATGCTCGAAATGATTGAAGAACAAAAAGTGGTAGCCAAAGACCCTAGTGTATCTCCCATCCATAGAGATGTACTCCATAATCACCTTTAACACCTTCTTCCAGAGAAACTTAATGTTCTTGGAGTCGTAGTTTCTTTTAGAAACCCTACGAAGGTCCTCTTTTTCCTTCTTCATCTTCAAAAAAAATTTCACCGCTAGGTCTGAGAGTTTCTTATCCGAGTAAAATTTGAGACCCTCCATAGAAAGCCCCATCACCTCAGAAATTAGCTACTCATCGATGACAACCTTTCTCCCAAACAAATTAATTTTACCATTCTTCCATTCCATAGCAAAGTATCTCATTACCTCTATGTCCCATCCATGAATTTTTTCAATATAAGGGTTAAACCCCCCCTTCTCCAACAGTGGCCACACCTTAGCATTCTTACTCAACTCCTCATAGTCCATCGATTCCACACGGCGGCGATCACCACCCATTTTGGTAGAGTAAAAAAATCACTCAAAAGGCTCTTGAAAGCCACACAAACTAATCGCCAAAATACCCAAAAAGCTTGTGAGGCAAAAAATATCGGAATATATATTAAGAATTTGGTACACCGACCTTCAAAATGGAATTATTAAACAACAGTTCCAAGACTGCATGACTTGACATTCCTCTTCCATAATCATTAATTGATAGGGAAATTAGTAGCATTCCCATGGATTCTATCATACTTTAGTAAGGCTATGATATCAGCCTCCAACTTGTCATCCCTTTGCCACGTGGTTTTTTCATTAGCCTAAACACCCTTGTTAGCAAAAATTTCCACCACTGTATTAATTTACTGATAGGCATGGGAAATGAAGAACTTTTTAAAATAGCTTATAATCCTTTTAGATAGATTAATCTAGATTTCTATGGCCCATGAAGTCTTTTGGAGGTCCTTGATACATTGGATGATATTGCTAGAATCCCCTTCTAACCAAACATTATTGCAGTTCAATTGACGAGCAAGATTTAAAGCTTGAAATGCCCATATGGCTTCAACAAGGTGGTTGGTCTAGGTGCCCAAGGGGAGCACATCATGGTAAGAATTTGTTCTACTCTAAATCAATAAAACAAATTTATCTATTTTTCTATACCATTTACAAACATTTATTAGGAAAAATAATATTATTATTTAAACAAGAAAATTAGTGCGTCTGCTCCAAGTGCAGTGAGAAAGAAATATATACCTTTTCATGTATCAAGTGCCTTCTCCTAATTCATTCTATTGAAGATTATAATCAAATAAATTGGTATTATTTATGTCATCACATCAGTTTCTTGCAATGTTATATACATGGGCAAGGATTTAATTCATATTGGTAAAGGAACATGCATACACATGTATGGAAAATAGTTTTCATTTTGGGTGATTAAATCACTACATGAGAATGTTTTCCACCACCAAATTTTCTTTAGAATGAATTTATGAATGGAAGAATGATGTGAGAAGTTGATTTTTTCTTGATTTGATAAAAGTATATATATTAAAGGAACTTTTCTAGAGTTTTGAATCTCCTTTGGTTCTTTCCTCCCCCTTTTTAGTCATGTTGCCATACTATTCATTTTAGCCTTGGGTTATTGCCCTCGAGTTTCATCGATCTAGCTTCATTTTAGTCTTGGGATACTTCCCTTCAACCTTATTTGATTCTTGATATGTAGAAGAAACTAATGGTATGGTAATGCTTTCCTAAAGTGCAATGTGCATTGGTCATCATATGAGAACATTTCATATGCATGAAATGGTTGTTGGAAGAATAAGTAGATTTGATTGATGAACTTTTTGGTAGCATGAGCATGTGGGATGAGCACAATGTGAATAGTTATGCATTACAGTGTTGTCATTGATGTCAAAATTGTATCTCGGTATGAAGACTATGGTACATATCAATTTGGGTGTCTTGTGCATGCTTGAGGATGATTATGTAAGATGATTTTGCATGAAGGTTTCATCCAGTGAAGGCAATTGTTGTGGATATTGACTAAGTGTTAATTTAGGTGCTTTTGTGTACAGGGGATCCAGTATTTGGGTTTGTATTGGTCTACTGATGGAGATTTTTCTCTATGCTTCTAACATAATTTTTTTGGTTGATAGAAGATCCTAATTCTAGAGTTTTATTTGTTTTGGCTTCTAGTGTGGAAGTTATCAATAACAAAAGTTTGAACTCGCATTTACAAGAATTTTCCAATCTAGTGCATATGTTTTTATGAATTTGCACTTTTCCACAAATTAGATTTTAGCTTTACAGTTTTATAAAGATTTTTATAGGTGTAGACATGGAAAATTGATTGACACACTTGATCCTAACTACTAACATTGTTTCATCTCGAATCACCCTCTCAGATTGTCACCACTTTTCATCTCTTAATTAAATAAATCATTATTTATTTGATTTAGTCATTATCCCTTGTTGATTAAATTAATCAATTTAATTTAATTAACTCTAAGTCTCTATTCATTTAAATTATTTATTTTATTTAAATTAAATCACTAAAATTCCTCCTATTTAATCTAACATTATCCCCTTTAGTTAAATAGATCAAATCATTTATTTAATTAAACCTTTCTTCTCAATTTTGATTTAAATCAACTCATAAATTTAAGTCAAAATTGTCAAATCCCATAATCTCACATTAAATTAATTAACCTTTGATTAATTTAATCTTAATCCATGTCACATCCTCTAGAAAATGCAACTTGCACAATAAATCAATTATTTTGATTTATTAAAATCCTTATTTTCTCTCAACATGGAATAAAGAAGGGAATATCCCTCCAAGTTTGAAAATCCCTCCAAGTGGATTTGTACATATAACAAGACATTCATTCCTCTTACATTTCCTTGTGCATTGAACCAAGTGGCATTTAATTCATTATTTTTCCCTCTTACTTGTCATTTCACAAATTTGAATTTCCACCTAATATCATTTATTGTGCTCAAGCTTCTTCCATTCACATTATGACAAGCGAAACTTAGCCATTGGATGTTGAATGATCCCACATTTCTCAAATCTTTCTCATTCTTCCAATTTTAAATCTATAAATAAGAGGCTATTCTCCTAAATCTTCATCCACAATTTGAGAGAAAAGTTATTATCTTCACATTTAGAACAATTTTATCTATTTTTTTGAGAATTTTCCATCACCATAGCTAGGTTATTGCAGGTTTTCTCAAGGAATCATCTTTTTCTTCATCAACAAAGTGGACAAATCTCCATCAAACCATCAAGCTTACAAAGGAGTTGGGAAAGGGCCAATTTCTACACATAATTGGCACCAATTCCCCCATGGGATTAAGTGTTTGCATTTCTTGAATAGGATTTAACTTTGTTTCTTATTTTGATCTTCATTCCATTTCCTATTTAGAGTATTGTAGATGGATTTCATGGGAAATTATTTTTCTTACTTGAATTTCAATCTAATAATGTGTTTTTTTGCCATGTCTGTGCAGGTATAGGATTGAGGTTCACATTTTGGTGCTAGAAAGAGGCAAATCTCAAGTTCTAATCACATTTTTTAAAGAAATTATGTGTTTTTTTGTGTATTTTTGTAGGTCTTAGGAAACTCAACTACTGACTATCAAGCGACATAATATGAGATCGCTTAAAATTCTAAACTCCACTGTTGAGTTCTTCCCACCTAAAAATTCAAATTTTAAAATGCATCGCTAGCTTTTCAAATTTCAAATAGTGCCATTGCTCTAACAAAGCTGCAATCGCGGTCTTTGTTTCACTACAGAGCATCGCTGTCAGAAATTAGCGATGCTATATTGCACCACTGGAGTTTCTAAACTCTTCCGCACCCGCTAACAGCTTTGCTGAGTTGGAGTAAAAAGTGCAAATTAGTTTAATTTTGACATGTGCTTTTTAAATTTTGACTTTTTTGACTTCTAACCTGTTTGTTGTCTATGTGTCCTGGTTTTAATCAGTTTTACAGGTTAGGGCAAGGAGGAAAATGAAGTTAAAGGTTGCATTATGGCATCATCATCACAATGTACCAAGTGTTTTTGAACACTTTAGTGTTTATTCAACACGTTTAGAAAAAACATAATCTTTCTTAATAAGGAACTTGTTACCTTCATGCTTTTAGGAAACACTAAATTTATTTTGGGCTCTAAAAAGAATACCACAAAATTCTTCTATTTTGCAAACAAAAGGGTGAAATGAACTTCAGGAAAAACTCACTAGATTTGGTTTAAGATTAACAATTGAACAAGGCAAATTTCATATCTCCTTTGGTTCTTACAAAGAATTCACTATTTCTTTGAAAGATTAAAATGAATAAGTTTTTTCTTGTCTTGTAATTACTTGCCGAAGGTAATATCACTAAAAAGACATATGTGCTTCTCTCGCGCTTCATTGTGATCTTGAGAATCAAAAGTCTTTGTGGCGATCTTAGGTTGTGTAAGTAATTTCCTTCACATTTTTATTTGGGTTTTAAAAATTGAACCAATCTTGCAAGTGTGAGTGTGGCATATTGTGAGTGTTCTCCCTTTGTTTTTAAATGACGGTAGATTGAACTACGGGATATTCTTGCTCACTTTTTTTAATCTTAGAGTCTGCCTTGTGGGAAAAAGTAATCACCCAAGGGAACGACCCACACGGGAACACACTAAATCCAAGCGACTTCCAACTGGTATATAAGTGTGGATTCTCGAGGAAAGTTCGAGAATCATGAGGATTATTCTAACAAGAAGGAAAAAAATGATCTTTCATCGCATGGATAGTCCCCCATGAATGGAATTCCTGCATTAAAACCCCTTGTTTAGCAAAGGCCAAAATCCTTTCTATTTTTTGGTGCAAAAGTTCATGTCCTTTGAAGCTGCCCCACATATACATGCGGTTTTGTTGTAGAGATGAAAATTATGCCATGGGAGTTTCATGGGTATCGGTGCTTGGCTAACCTGAGAAGTGTGTGTCGTGAAGGGAGCTAGTGTGGTCAAGCATATAATCATCCACACTGAATAAATGTAGTTGGATTTATCCAAGTAGGAATCCAACAAATATTGTCTCTTCATCCTATGGTTGTACATATTGTTAAAATCAAAACACTTTTCTTGATCTCAAAACATTTGGAACAAACATTCACAAGATCTTCAAAATTTCAAACCCTTTGGAGGAAGTAAATACCTTTGACAAACTCAAGTGCTCTTTCTTTCTCTAGGGATTTTGTCCTTATAGGCTTCTAAGTATTTGAGTTTAATCATAATTTTCTCTCTCTAAAGTCAACATACGAAACTATATTCTTGAAACCTTGATTTTCACATAATGGACCTTGTGGAATGAAAAAGAATTGAGACATGGACATTTACTTTGAAATTTTAATCAAGAAATTGCTTGTGGTAAGAATAAATCATTAAGCAAAGATAAAAACAATTAACCCTACACATGTGTTCTCTCAAATGATTTCCCACAAAATCAAAATCCACAAGCCCAAATTCAAAAATCTTAGTGCAAAGGACCGTGAAGAACGTCTTTCAAGGCTTCATGAGGTAAGAGAAAGGTTGGTTTACAAATCCTATGAGAAAGCTTCAAGAAACAACCCTAACTTGTATGAGTTTTATTATTAGCAAAATCCTAGTCTCTTTCAAAGGTTTGCTTTTCTCATATAGGAAGCATGGCATGTTCTTCAAAACTGAGGTCTTGTAAGAAGGCGTCTTATCTAGGTCAATTCTAGGATCAAAATCATCAATCACCCATCTTTCAAACATCAAAATAAAAAATCACCTCACCAACAAACTCTTGGAAACTTTGAAAACATCATTTATGCTAAACTCCTAGGCAAAATCAAAATCATCTTATTTGACTTAACACACTTAGTCAAATTATCAATCCTTGTGAATGAATTTACCTCTTGATAAAATCCAACATCTTGGGGTCTAGGAGTTCATTATCTTGTTTTTCTTAACACACCTAGCCAAATTATCCTCTTGTATACGAGTTTACTCTAAAATAACACAACTTCCTAGAGTTTACAAGTTCAAAATCACCTTGTTTGACTTAACACACTTTGTCAAATTATCAATCAAAATCAAATCAAATGAAGCCCTAAAGTTTAGCATTTCCTCAAGGTTCTTCAAGAGTTTTCACCATTTGTATCATTCATGTTTCATTTTCATCATCACTTTCATCCTTAAATCTATCCTAGTTCTTCTCTTTGTGTACCTAAAGTCAGATCAATTGATCTTTATTTTATGGTGCAAACAAGATCTCAACACAAGAAGAATATGTTAATCACCAAGGAAACATCAACTTCAAGTGATCTAAGTCAAAATTCTCTTGAAATGAATCTTGTTGGATCAAGCAATCCCCTAATTAATTTCCCTCTATCATCACAAGATCCTCTAGAAGATGGTCATGTAGAGGACATCACTGAAAATGGGATGACACAAGAGGAAATCCTCAAGATGGTGCAAAACCATGAAAATTATCGAATTATCAATGCCATGATGAGGCTATATCCCTCCCAATACATGCTTGAGTTAGCAAAAGAAGGGGCTAAACTCCCTTCGGTCTATGACATAATCACTATTGTGGAAAGATCTCTAGGGATCATGCCCTCAAACTCATCCATGCTTCCAATTCAAAGTGTCACTCAAGACATCCCATAAATCATAACATCCATTGCTTCAACCCCATCAATTACTAACAAGGAAAGTGACATGCTTTGTAAACTCCAAAAGCATCACCTTGTGGCCAGCTAAGAATTGAATGCAAACACCACAACAGATCAATCTATCTTAGTAAATCCATTACACCCATATGTCCCTCTCACATTCCATGATTCCACCAACCGAACCTCCTATCATGCAACACCAATCTACCCTCTAGACACGAAAACCTCTCTCCCTATCTCACAAGGAGAAGGTGACTTGTTTGGAGTAGGGGGAATCTTGGATCCATCATCATCACTTCAAGGGATTGCACCACCCATATTTCCACCATTTCCATCCCTACCACTTGCATCCTCATCACCCCTTGGGTTGGGATTTCCACCTCTTCCCACCATCAATCAATCAAATCAAAAAACCATATCAAACCCACCTGTCTTGCCATCGATATCACAACAACATATGGAAACCATCCAAGTAACCTTGAAATTCAATGCATCCACTAAATCCCAAGGCATGGTTTCCTAGGGACCAAACATCTCGATCGCACCATCCATAGCTCAAACCCCAATCATAAACATGACATATCCGCTCATCACAATGGTCAACATCCTTCCCAATCCACCACCATTTCTACCAAAGTACAACACAGCCAGTTCATTCACCATGACATTGCAATTTGATCGACAAGTTACCCATCAAAAGGCGATCCAAAATCAACAAGTTTCACAACTAGCTACTCAACAAGAACAAGCCCAATTGGTAGCACAACAAGCACAATAGATTGCACAAGCCCATTCCTTATTACAACAACAACAAGCCACACAAGCTGCCCAAGTTGCACAGGCCGCTCAAATTGCACAAGAATTCCAATAATCGCATGCTCAACAATGGGCCCAATTTCAAGCTCAACAAGCACAAGCCCAAGCATATTACAAAGCGCAATTGCAAGTGCAACAAGAAGTGTATCAAAAATCCTTACAAGACTATCAAGTACAACAACAATACGACCAACAAAAAATGTTATTGGCACAACAACAACATGATCAACAAAAAGTGTTGTTGGCACAAGAACATCATGACCAACAACAAGCATCTTTGGCTCAACAAAAAACACATACATTAATTGCTCAACAAAGCTTACAAAAAACACCCACCAACATCCCACCTATCAATCAAACACTTGAGAACATGTTCACCCCACCTCCTGATCCACAACATGATGTAATAACAAAAATCAAACTACTCTCACAACAAGTGTTTGATAATCAATCAAGAAAAAAATAAGGACACCAAACAATCTATGTCCCTATCCATTTGACATAATCTTGGAAATGGTACCATTCCCGAAGGGATTCAAAATCCCCAAATTTGACAAATATCATGGGATAGGAAACCCTGAAGATCACATTGGGGAATTCCAAGTACATTGTATGGAGGTCGCATGCGATGACACATATCTGAAGTGACTATTTAATTGAAGCTTGGTTGGTGCTTCTATGGAATGGTTTCCTCATTTTTCTACTAGCATCAAAACATTCCAAGAAATCATAGATGCATTCCTCTAAAATTAGGCATTCAATATTACCGTGGATGTTAGTTTGGAAGAACTTTCGATGCTCAAGTAAGGAAGGGGGGAATCATTTGCCACCTTTCTCCAATGATGGCGAGCCAAGGCCAATCAAATAAATTGGGCCATGCCCAAGGAGCAACAAGTTTGTACCATCATTTCCAATCTGGACAAGACCTTAGCATTCTATCTAAAAATGAAATGCATCACCACATACAATCAATTGATTCCTAAGGTGCTCAATATTGAATAGGTTGTTATTGCACAAGGGGCACGCCTACTTATCCTGAACATAAAGATAGCAGCCCATCCACCAGATACAATGATAAACCTCACACATGGGTGAAGAACCAGAATGTCACCAACAATGGAGTGGTGGATGCCAGGGTTGTCATCAGTACTCCCAAGAAAGATAATCAAATGCATCATCAACCATAGAAAAATAATTGAAATAACATGCAAAAAAATGTGGTGAACCAACAACCAGCCCACAATCAGATTAATAATCTCAATAATCAAGGGGGACCGCCTCTATGAAACAAGTATCTCCCCAAACAAAAATTCACAGCCCTTGGGGAATCAATCGAGTCCATCATGAAAAATTTAGTTAATGAGAGTCTCATCAAGGTCCCTGCCCATGATAATTACAGTGAACCCTAGGTGAAGCCACCCTGGTACAACAAAAATATCCTTTGTGATTATCATAAGCTCAAGAGGCATACAACCACCAACTACATGAAATTCAAAAACATCATACAAGATCTCATTGATGAAAAAATCATAAATGTTGAGCAACCAACTGGTAATCAAGATCTGAAAATATAATAAAATCCATTGCCCAACCACAATCCAAGAAATGATAAAGGGAAGCAAAAGTTTGGAAAAGTGAACCATGTATACAAAGGAGTTGTCACATGCCTTGAGGAAATGGTTACTGTTGTTAGCAAAGGGAGCCAACTCTAATTGTGGAGTCACCACACGTGGCGAAAAGGTCACCATTGTTGGGGCATCACATCCATCTAAGACCCCCACCTCAAAATCCACCCCTAATGATTATAACATCCTTGACTAGTTAAAAATAACCCTTGCTCAAATCTCCATTATGGAGTTACTAAAGATCTCGGCCGCCCACAGAGAAATCCTTAAGCAAGCATTAGATTCATCCACAATCTCTCCCAACCTTGATATAAAGTGGTTTCAAGCTATGGTTAGTAACATTACCATTCCAAATCTCCTTACATTTTCCAATCAAGAGTTCTTCGCCTAATCGTCTCATAACCATGTGTTACACCTTGAATTCTTGGTCCATAAAAGTAAGGTCAAAAGGGTCTTGGTGGATGAAGATGGAGACCTCAACATTTGTTCACTAAAGATCATAAATAATCTAGGAATCTTCAAAGAATCCATTGAGAAATACAAGGGCATTACAATCAGAGCATATAATGACCGAGAAAGAGTGTCTCAAGGCACTATAAAACTCCCAATCTAGGTGGGACCAACTACTATGAAAACCACATGTCAGGTTTTTGATCTTGATTTTCCCTACAATATCCTCCTGGGATGCCCATGGATCCATGGGATGAAGGTGGTTGCCTCAACATCCCACCAATGTGTAAAATTATCATACCAAAATGAAAAGATTATAGTTCATGGAGATCCCAAACCTTTCACCTACTGTAAAAGTTTGGAGGCCAAGTTTTACGAAGTTCCCCGAGTCCTGAAGAACGACATCAAGCTCATGATCCAAGATAATGGGTGTGGAGAATACAAAATGAAGAAGAATTTTTTTGCTGTAGGAGAGTTACCTCAATCTCCTATGTCACATGGGCAACCTCGACCAACTGAGACACGTGCTCACACTTTCAAGGCAGATCCTTCTAGATTCCAATATTGGGGGGATCTAAGCCAAGAAGACGTAGATAAAAGAGAAATTTCAAGCTCACTATACCAAGATGAAAGACTTGTGCCTAATCTTCCCATGGATGAAAGAAACAAGGTCCTACAAATGATGCTTGGTATGGGCTAAAATAGAAATGAAATCCTTGGAAGGAATAACACCGATCGACTAGAACCCATCATTGTTGAAAAATGCATGAAAAATATTGGCCTCAGGTGTACCCATCCAAGTGTAACCATAAATTTCCGAAGTCCTCCAGTTAACATAGCTAGGACTCCCCCTCGGTCATCAACAGTTTTCCTATGATTACCAATATCGATAAGTATGCCCCTAGACAACTTTAGCTTTGATACAACTGATGGTTGTAGTAGTAGTGATGACAAAGATACCATAACTGGCCTACCCATTCTTTTTAAGACTCCTCCCTACTCATGATTAGTACCTCTTCCTTTGATTCATACCACCCAACTCATAAAATAAACCTGGTCTACCCCCAATTCATCGACTACGACCAACGAGGACCGTCGATTCAAAAATGATGAGGCACTCTCGGAATTCATGGGACTAAGGGATATAGTACCATATGGAGATCATAAGGTGGAATTCAACATCACACTTGACACATAGGCCTATTACGGGGAGAAAATTGAGTCCTTTAGTCGCAAAAATGAACAATTGGGAATAATCTCAAGGTCTCTGGGTGAAAACCACACTGTGGCACTCTCTGACCATAAAATAGTAAAAATAAAGGACACATCCAATGGTGAAAACCTCTATGAGGTGCTAGAGGATGAAGGATTAAATCTTCCCCTCACCATAATTCATCAATAAAAATCAGCAATCCTAGTAGAGCAATGTAATCCTGTCAAGCTGGGAATAGAGGAAATACCAAACATAACTTTCTATGTTGAACCACTTCTACCAAAGGAACAAGAACTCCTAGCTGCATTCCTAAAGGAAAGAAAAGTCAATTTTGCATGGACCTACATTGATATGCCTGGGCTTGACCCAGAGATAGTGGTTCATCATTTTGCAGTATACCTTGAGGCAAAACCTGACAGATAGAAGCTTAGGAAGATGCATCCCCAAATAGCCTTGCTGGTCAGAGTAGAATTGCAAAAACTCTTGGATATAGAGTTCATACACCTAATTGACTATCCAAAATGGGTGTCAAATCTTGTACCTGTTTCAAATCCAAATGGGGGCATTCGCATTTGCAGCACCTAAAAAAATTGTGTCCTAAGGATGAATTCCCATTACCCAACATCGACATGATAGTGGATATGACATTCAGATACAAGATTCTCTCATTAATGGATGGGTTCTCTGGGTATAATCAGATTATGATAGAAAAGGAGGATCAACACAAGACAATGTTCACATGTCTATGGGGGACCTACTGCTAGAACATGATGCCTTCCGGGTTAAAAAATGCAGGTGCAACATACGAAAGAGATATGAAATTGATCTTTCACGACATGATTCATAAGATAGTGGAAGATTACGTAGATGACATATTGGAAAAATCCAAAAAGAGGCAGGACCACATATCAACGTTGAGCTCCATCTTTGATAGATTGGAAAAATATAAGGTCTGCCTTAATCCAAAGAAGTGTCTTCGGCTTACAATCAGGAAAGCTCGTGGGATACATTGTGTCGATGAGAGGAATTGAGGTTGATCCCACCAAAGTCAAGGTGATCCCAAATATGGAAGCACCTCAGACACTAAAGTAGTTGAGAGGTCTACAAGGCAGGCTCCAGTCCATCCATAGATTCATAGTGCAACTAGCAGATAAAAATATCCCATACTATCAACTACTCCACAAGGGAGTAGCATACAAATGGGATGAAAAATGTGACTAGGAATTTAACAAAATCAGAGAATACTTTCTCACACCACCAGTTTTGATGCCACCAATCCCAGGAAAGCCACTGATCCCGTACATTTCAACAACCATGGCAGCTCTTAGTGCTCTTTTAGCTCAAGATGATGAAAATGAAAGAGAGAGAAATATATTATATTAGGAAAAATATGGTGGGACACGAGCTAAAATATACTCCTATTGAAAAATCTTGTCTGATAGTTGTGTTTGCAACACAAAAATTTAGACATTATATGTTGGCTCATCAAATCAAGCTGATTGCGAAGATAGATCCCCTCAAGTACTTGCTCTCTAAACCTACACTCACGGGTTGGACAGACAAGTGGGTCATGATACTGACAAAAAATGACATTGAATATGTGGAGCATAAGTCCATCAAGGGACAAGCAATTGCAAATCAACAAGAAAAGGTGCCTATATACGTAGAAAATCCACAAATCTCAGAATTACTTGATGAATCAATTTTCAGCCTAAGTGTTGTAGACCATTGGAAGATTTATTTTGATGGATCTTACAAACAACATGGTTCAAGAGCAGGGATTTTATTCATAACTCCTCAAGGAGACTACATACCTAAATCTTACAAGTTGTCATTTCCATGCACGAATAACATAGCAGAGTATGAGGCTCTCATAATTAGCTTAAGGATTGTAGTACAATGGAAAATCATGGCTCTAAACATATATTGGGACTCTCAGCTCGTAATCAATCAAGTAAACAATGAATATCCAACAAAGGATGACAAGCTAGCTCCATACAAGAAGTTGGTCGAGAGCCTAAAAGAGTCATTCATTGATATCACATTTGAACAACTACCTAGAGAAAACAACAGAGAAACATAGACAATGGCTACAATCAAATCACTCTTGGAAATCTTGCACAACGTCCCAAAGCAAGAATTTTTGGTAGAGAAACTTCTCATGCCAGCATTTGAGGTACCAAAGTCTCAATTTGTGTGTGAACTCGTTGGTCCCAATGATCCCTGGTATCATGACATTTACACATACTTAAGAATAGAAGTCGTGTTCTCCAATATAACCCCAAACCTTAAACGGGCCTTCGTCAAAAATTCAACCCGCTTTGTCATCCTAGGAGAAACCCTTTATCGTAGGAGCATTGAAGGAACCTTGTTGCATTGCTTGAACATTGAAGAAGCCTTGACTTCTTTAACTAAGGTACATATTGACATTTGTGGATCACGCTTGAGTGGTATAACCTTGGGTAAGAATTTTTTGAAAACCGGATACTAGTGGCCCACAATGGAGAGGGATGCACATGACTTTGTCAAAAGATGTTTGCAGTTCTAGTAGCATGGGAACCTTATCCATGCACCAGCTCAAGAGCTTCACCCTATTGTTACACCTTGGCCCTTTTCAAAATGGGGCTCGATCTCATCGAAAAAATCACACCCACCTCATCCAACCACCACAAATTCATCATCACAGCGATGGAGTACTTTACAAAGTGGTTTGAAGCCTTTCCTATGACCTACATAATGGGAAAAAACATATCCAAGTTCATCCTAAACTACCTCATTTTTTGATACAATGTCCCCCCAAGCTATTATCTCAGATAATTGGATACCTTTCAAAAATTAGGAAGTCTGTGACTTATGTGAAAAATTCAATATCCGACATCGCTTTTCCACTCCGTACTATCCAAAGCGCCAAGCGTAAATAAAGCACTCCAAAGTGCGACCAAAGTACTACTTGATCATAGCTTGATCTTGTGTTCATATTAGGATCCACCCTAGTACTACTTGACATATTCCCAAGGTCAGTTTGTCCTACCTGTATCAAAGTAATCTATCACATCACGCTGGGGGCATGTTCTCGTACCTTCATCAGATTAGATTCATGTATATTCTTGTGATCTTCCTTAAAATCAAAAATCCAAAAGAATTTATAAAATCAATCAAAAATCCAAAAAACATTCAAAAAATCAATCAAAAATCCAAAAAACATTTAGAAAATCAATCAAAAATCCAAAAACATCCAAATCATGTCAAAATCCAAAAAATCCAAAAATCAAATCAGTCGATTCATCCAACCGAAATATGTCATCTTTGAGCTTGAATGTAGGCAAGGTTGATCTTTGATCATCCCCTGAGACATTTTAGGTTAGTCCTATAGGTGTCTAGCGCAATGACAATCTATTTTCCCATCTATCTCATCAGTAATCAGGTTTGTGTTAATTGAACTACGTGGTCTCTATGTTTATAACGTAGGCAAGGCTAATTTGTTGATCAACTCCCAAGACTCCTAGGATAGGTCTTTGGGTTAGTCTATTGGTCATAAATTTTTAAAATACCAAAAAAAAAATTGAAAAATCTCAAAATCACAAAAACAGCCTCAAAACATTTCAAAACACCAAAAACATCCAAATATCTAAAAAAACCCAAAATGGTGCATCCATCTCATCTCACTTTCACCTACAATAATCATCATTCATAATAAATCAACATCATCTTCATCCTTTGGTAAGTCAATCAGAAGCAAGTCTAGCAAGTTCAAAAGTGAACACCTAATCGACAAAGTCTCAAGTCTAGGTCAATAAGTTAGCAAGTTGATCAACTCAGAGTATCAATAGCTTATCATCCAATCAAAATCTCATCATCACCTGATCACAACATGTCCTAAGATACATCCTTCTTGCGATGGACATCAACATCAATAATCACCGTAGTTTAGTCCTGCCTAGTGGTATAAAGAACATTATCTTGTTTGCTTACTTTATCTTTTCTTTGGATTTATCTTATTGCGCTCATTCCAATGTCTAAACAAAAATATTTAGAGAGAAAGGAATGGGGCAACGATCATGATCTTTTTATCTATTGTGCTTGTTGGATATTGTTGTAAAATAACTTGGTTATACGTGCTTTGTTTAGTTTGTAGGGAAGGTGATTTAGATGTCTTGTTGACGACATAGGAAGGCTTGCTCTTCTATGTTTTGGTCCGAGATGTTTATATTATCTAAACTACATTCTGAACGAGGTTTCGTATGTCAACTGTGAACAAGAATACTCCTATCTGATTGTCAAGTCAAGGTCCATCACACTAGGTACAACTCCATCCTAGTTCTTTATACCTTGATGCATCATACCTATGTGTGTTATCAAACATAAAGTAAATGGCCCTTTTAAAATCCTAGCTCCTAGTTTCATTATCATCATCATAAAGTAGTCTTGTTGGATCCTCTTCTCATCATTCTTTTCTTCTTATTCTTTTATCTTTACTAACATTTCTATCCAAAATTGCTAAATTGTATCAAAATATACATGAGGCTACCCATAACCGATGACTGACTATACATCATCAAAATTGTCTACGTCAAATGTCTGATCTTTCTAAAGAATTATCTTTCATCCTTTGATCAATAGAACCACTCCTCTCGCATTTTATCACAATTTCAATCAGAAAATCAAACATTTTTGTTCGATCTCTCAAGGGGACAGTATACCAGCATAATCCTTCCCACTAGGGCAGCAGTGGGGCATTTGAGAAATCTAGAATTTCTTGAACTTTGATCACAACAGTCTATTCTTTGAAACAACGCAACAAGTGCATTGCTTTAGAGGGGCGAAATGTAGACATGGAAAATTGATTGACACATTTGATCCTAACTAATAACATCATTTCATCTTGAATCACCCTCTCAGCTTGTCACCACTTTTCATCTCTTATTTAAATAAATCTATTGGTGTAAATAAGTATTTTACTTATTACACTTACTTAAGCTTAATTAGGTAATGCATATCATTGTAGTTTGCACTTGTGACACATAGTTATTTTCATCATGCATCTAGGTTTTTGCATGCATAAAGAGATATGAGTTGGACAACTAGGGAAGTGTGTGTTGGAGAAGTTCCACTCTTTGTGGTGTGATCTAGTTATCACCTTTTCATCTCCACCTTTCATGGCATGATAATTCCACTTCAGGTGGGTGATCCACATTTCATGAAATTGTCTATTATTTATCTCCACCTACCCTACACATGATTGTGCCACTTGTCTCATTCATGGACCTTCATTGTGTCATAGCTTTCCTTTATAAGCAAGCCTTGTACATACATATTTTGTCAATTATCTTCATGCATATTGAGAATACTATCATCATATTCTCTCATTCTTTCTCTCTCTCTTTTGTACTATCTTTGATCTCTAGATCCTATTGTTTATTTTCATAGGTTTTTATATGATATTAGAGCAGTTGGAGGTTCTTTGCATAGCCGTTTTTGGGAGATCTTCATTCATGTGAAGTTGTTCAAGAGGAAAATATGAGGAGCAACGTCATTTTGATGTGTCCTCGACCAAATTTGACCTCAAATTCAAATTCAAAAGGCCATTCCAATCAGGGTAGCCTTTCATTTCGTTGAGATCTAACACTAGGAGCTCTAGATAGAAAAAAAATTCACTAATTTGGGTATTTTTCCAATTTTCTAAATTTCTCTATAGTTTGAAAAAACAAAAATTCAGTGAAATTTTTTGAATTTTCTCCAAAAAATTCATTGTAAAAAAAATAAAATCGTCAATTTGTTTAGGGTTTTTTTTGAAAAAAAATCAATTTTTTTCTAATTAAATTATTTGTAAAATTTTTCTATTCAATTTTTTTATTTTAAAAATAAAAACAAAAAATTATTATCAAAAAATTGTATTTTTTTTTTGGATTTAAAAAAAATAAAAATATTGTCATTTTTTTTTTTTAAACATCAAAAAAATAAAAATAAAAACAAAAAATTTAGTACCCTATGTAGGCAGGGTACTGCAGACAGTACCTGTCTGCACATGTATTGGTTGTACCATGACTGCCACATGGCGGTACCGTTGAGTCAGTCGTGGGCCCCTCGTTTTCCCATCCAATAGGTGGATGGAGTTTGCAAAATCCCGATGGTTGGCAAAATTTCCAAGCAACGGTGAATAAAAAATCTGGCGAACTTACAAAAATTCTGAAAGCTGAAAAGTCGTCAATCAAAGATTCCAATCACCATTAAAAGATAATTTCGGTCAACCTTTTTCGGCGATGAAATATTTTGATAACCACAAAAAAGATTCCAGCGCATATTCTATCACCAAAAAACTTTACTGGCAAAAGGGCGACGATGGTTTTGACCATGGAGTAAACTAATGGAAAAAAGGTTTAATTTACTACATTGATGGAACCGTAACTGCACCTGCAGATCCTAAGGTAGATCCATGATCCGGTGGACATTTTTTAGTGAAAATTGAAGTGTCTCATTTCTCTCCAGAATCTGCACCATCAGAAAGATCTCAGCGTCCTGGTTCCAACGTAACTCGAACGGAGCAAAAAGGAGTCCGTTTGCGCAAGTTATGGCCAGTCAAACCTTCGGTCAAACTAGGAACAGAGGGCGTCCAGGAAGCGAAAAAAATTATGTCATCAAAATTTGTCAAAGTTGGCATCATCGCGAAGAGCTCGTCAAGACGATTCTGACGGCGTTCGTTTCGTCGAAATCCGACATCGGAGGCTCAAGATACAGCTGGTCAAAGTTTCAGGTTGACTTGGTGGACTTGAAGGTACAGTGATGACGTCATCATCCATACAGGTGACGTCAGCATGCGGTACGAAATCCAAAATAGAACAATCAGAAGTTGACACGTGGCACTCCGTACGGTCCGTACATGTCGACGTGGCACGATGATGTGGCAGGTGACGTCAGCAAGGTCAGCAAATCATGCATTGACACGTGTCATTCGTAATCTAGTCAGCAGATACGTGGCAGGTACAGTCAGCGTACACGTCATCATCACGGTTGGCATACACATCAGCGGTCTCAGCGTATTGGAGCTTGACACGTGGCACCCTCCTGGTGCGACACGTGGCAACTGCATTTCCTCCCTCCGCGGCGGATGTTGGTTTGTTTGTTTAAAAGTTGTTGGGGGATTCGAACCCCCAACCTATCGCCTACTAACTAAGTCTTTGCCGTTAGACCAGACTCCACGCGCTCTACGAAGTATAGATCTGGGTTGTTTTTGTTGTTTAAAAATTACGGGTTATGTGGTAAAAGCGAGGCCGGCGGGGTTGGAACCGCCGACCCCGTGGCCACCAAAACAGTTCAAAGCCGTTGCGCCACCGAATCACCAACAAATATATATGGAGGTCAGTTGGTATTGACATATCTCTGTGCCCGAAAATATAACAAATGGCTTGTTAAAGCCAAAACAAACTATGCTTGTGAGTCGGGTATTCAGATGTACAGAGGACACAGGAAAAGTGGGGAGGCCAAGTCCTCACTTATTGTCAGAGTAAATGCCACTTTTGGAGGTCCAAAAGGTCTTCAGTGGGGAGGCCTGATCCAGTGGACATTTTTTAGTGAAAATTGAAGTGTCTCATTTCCCTCCAGAATCTGCACCATCAGAAAGATCTCAGCGTCTTGGTTCCAACGTAACTCGAACGGAGCAAAAAGGAGTCCGTTTGCGCAAGTTATGGCCAGTCAAACCTTCGGTCAAACTAGGAACAGAGGGCGTCCAGGAAGCGGAAAAAATGATGTCATCAAAATTTTTCAAAGTTGGCATCATCGCGAAGAGCTCGTCAAGATGATTTTGACGGCGTTCGTTTCGTCGAAATCCGACATCGGAGGCTCAAGATACAGCTGGTCAAAGTCTCAGGTTGACTTGGTGGACTTGAAGGTACAGTGATGACATCATCATCCGTACAGGTGACATCAGCATGCGGTACGAAATCCAAAATAGACCAATCAGAAGTTGACACGTGGCACTCCGTATGGTCCGTACATGTCGACGTGGCACGATGATGTGGCAGGTGACGTCAGCAAGGTCAGCAAATCATGCATTGACACGTGTCATTCGTAATCTAGTCAGCAGATACGTGGCAGGTACAGTCAGCGTACACGTCATCATCACGGTTGGCATACACGTCAGCGGTCTCAGCGTATTGGAGCTTGACACGTGGCACCCTCCTGGTGCGACACGTGGCAACTGCATTTCCTCCCTCTGCGGCAGATGTTGGTTTGTTTGTTTAAAAGTTGTTGGGGGATTCGAACCCCCAACCTACCGCCTACTAACTAAGTCTTTGCCATTACACCAGACTCCACGCGCTCTACCAAGTATAGATCTGGGTTGTTTTTGTTGTTTAAAAATTATGGGTTATGTGGTAAAAGCGAGGCCGGCGGGGTTGGAACCGCCGACCCCGTGGACACCAAAACAGTTCAAAGCCGTTGCGCCACCGAATCACCCACAAATATATATGGAGGTCGGTTGGTATTGACATATCTCTGTGCCCGAAAATATAACAAATGGCTTGTTAAAGCCAAAACAAACTAAACCCACCTAACCAAATGCCAAAAGGGGGTTAGGGAAAATAAACAAGCTTTGTTACGAATTGTTAGACAGCGGTTAGGCAATTAATGGATTTGTTAAGCCTAATTAGGCTAATTTTATGTATAAAAGGGGGTGTGAGGTGAGAATTGTAAGCAAGTTTTTTTCAGGTGATGAAGTCCTGATGCTGAGGTGATGAAAGAGAGGCCTTGTTGGAGAGTTTTTCAAATCATTCTTGCATGACAGAGTGTTGTTACACTGCCGAAATGCTTGGAGAATGGTTATGGTGCTATTGTAATTGATTTTTGGAGTTAATCGGATCGGTCTCTCTATTGGAGTGGACCCGGAGACGTAGTCACGTTGTGACGAACTCCGTTATCAACTATTTGCACTTCTCTTCTTCTCTCTCTCATCTTCTATCAGTTTTGTTAATTTCTGTTATGATCACCTTGATATTACTTTCATTCTGTTATTTCCTTAAGTTAATTTCATTTTAATTAACTTGAAATAATCATTGTAAAAGCATTGTAAAAGTTAAGCATTTAAATACTGCAATTTAGTCTAGATCCTATATAGATCAATCCAACTGCATATATGGATTGGATCACTAAAAATTCTATGGCATTAGGTACACTAAGAAAGTTAATTTCAGATGATCTCATTTTCCATGTTGATAAATGTACTACAGCCAAGGAATCTTGGGATAAGCTTGCTACTTTCTATGGCAAGGTTGATAAGGTTAAGGGATACAAACTTGAAAATTATCTCCTAAGCCTTGATCCTAAGAATTTTTACACTATTCAAGATTATGTCACTAAAGCAAATGAGCTAAGAGCACAACTAAAAGATTGTGGTATTGAGAAAGGGAATGATCAATTGGTCTTCAACTTGTTGGACAAGCTTCCAACCAAGTATGCAACCTTTGTTTCAAGTTTTTAGACTCGACAATTAACAATTAGCAACTTCACATCACCATCTTTTGAGGCTCTCACAAATATTTTGATTCTTGAGCAAAATAAGTTGATGAAAATGGGCATTCTGAAGTCTGCAACTTTAAAAGCATTGGTGGTCAATCATGGAAAAAAAATAGAAGGGGAAAGGCCAAAAGAAATCTTCATCAAAGCCACAAGGAGAGAACAAACAATCCACTCATCCACAACAAGGCTCATCACCTTCTTCAAAGAATAACTCAAGAATGAAGGAGAAACCAACTTGTGCATATCGTAAAAACTTTGGACATGAGGAGCATCATTGTCATACCGAGAAAATTGATGAGTTGACCAACATCATCAAGAAAAACAACATCAATTTTCCTAATGCCTATAAAATGAAGGACTCATCTTCTTCCACATCTCCTTCATCTTAGTCTAAGGGGAAAGGGCAAGCTTTCATGGAAACAACAGGTTCATCACAATAGTGGATTCTTGATTTAGGGGCAACTCAACATATGTGTTTTTCAAAGGGGCAATTTTCTTCCTTGGAGTCCTCTTCAGTGCCTCACATCTTCATTGGTGATAATACACAAGTGGAATTTGAGGGGAAAGGTGTAATTGAGATGTGATGGGACATTTGAGGATGTGCTCTATGTTCCAAACTTGATCACCAATCTTCTCTCCATCTACCAAATCACACATCATGGAGATGGAAATAAATTTGAATTCACTCCTGACACAGTTGTGGTAAAGGAACTTGCAAATGATGCTTTGGTTGTAATGGGTCGAGCTAATCACAATGCAAGGCTTTACTCATTCTCCCATTGGGTGCCTTTTTCTCCTTCTACAACATTGACCACTCATTCAAACTCACAGAGTAAGATATGGCATGAGTGGTTTGGTCATCTCAACTACCGCTATCTACAATAGCTTCACACCAAGGACATGATAAAAGGGCTTCCTCAACTCAGTTTTTTAGAGGGTGTATGTTTAGGATGTTCCATGGGCAAGCATCTCGAAGATAAGTTTGATAAAGGAAACTCTTGGAGAGCCTTGGATCTTCTTCAAATTGTTTGTAGTGATGTAGCATGCCCATTTCCAGTGCCATCCTTTGGAAAAGCTCATTAAGTCCTCACTTTCATTGATGATTTTTCATGATTCACTTGGGTCTACTTCCTTTGTCACAAAAGTGAAGTATTTGACAAGTTTCTCAACTTCAAAGCACATGCTAAGAAGCAATTTGGGAAGCAAGTCAAGATCCTTCATATAGACAATGGCTGAGAGTATGTGAACAATAGACTTGAGGAATTTTACACACTTGAGGGAATTTACTTACAACATTCAGTTGCCTACACACCCCAGCATAATGGTGTGGCAGAAAGGAAAATAGAACCCTCAAGAAAATGGAAAGTTGCATGATACATGCTAGGTCTCTTAGTCCTTCTTTTTGGGTAGAAGCAATCAGTTGTGCCACCTACATCCAAAATCTAGTTCCTCATAAAGATTTGAAGGGTATTGTGATCTCCTAAAATGTTATGTTCCTAATGTGAGATGCTAAACAACTAATTATCCAATAAAAATAACTAACACAAAAGAGGACACCTCAATGATTATCCTAAGGAAAAGATTAACATAAAAGTAAGATAAAACAGATTGAAGTTGATTATACCTTCATGCTTCTCCTTCCTTGATTCGCCCTTTGATCCTTGAAGATTTGTGTGCTCTTTGGATGACAAGTTAAATTGGATGTGCAAAGTGATATGCAAGATGGATGAAGATATGATAATGATGAGATGATAAAAGCTATGGAGGATGAGAGCTCAAATGACAATTTAACAAGAGTTTTGATAGAAAAAGATTGATTTTCCTTTTTTGAGAGAAATGAAGGGGTATTTATAGGATAATTTGAATTCTCTAGAGAATTCGATGGTTGAGATTTATCCAACAAAGCCAAGATGAAGGGCTATGGTGAGTTGAGGACTCATAAGCCCTCACATCCTGACATGTCAAATGTGAGATGGCCTAGGGTGAGATGATGTGGGAGTGAGGTGGAAGAGAGGTACATGAGGTGGAGGAAGGACAAGTACCTTGGGGGATGAGAAGATTTCTTAGAGGAATAAAAGTGAATTAAAAATTCACAATGATTGGAAGAATCTAGTGGATAAGAGAGGGTCTCAAAAAAGCTGGGGATTTGTCACATGTGCGTGATGTGACAAGTCAAAGCTTCTAGATGTCCTTGGCACATGTAAAGTGATAATTCAATTCTTCTAGAACTTGCATGGGGATAAGGTAGACCTCGGAAAGATAAAAGTGAATTAAAATTCACATGGGGAAGAGAGGAGCCTTGGATGAATAAATGTGAACTAAAAATTCACATGGGAAAGAGAGTCAAGGCCAAAAAAGGCAAGTGGAAAGGTTGACCATAAAAGGTATGCCAAATGTAGCTAATGAATTTGATTAAGGTTGTGCAAAAACAGGATTATGATAATTAATGAGAGATTATAGGCAAGTGGGAGATTATAGAGGATGTCACACTAATCTTGATTAAGTGGTGCACATCCTAATCACAAATTAATTAATTTAATCTAAATTAAAAGAGGGTTATGGAGAATGTGACAAGGAGAGAGAAAAATAGGAATTAAAAATTATTTTTAGTCCAAATAAGTCAAATGACTAAATTAAATAAATTGTCCCATTTATTTAATTTAGAGAAGAAAAGGTGTAAGGTAAAGTATTTAATTTATTTAATTACATACTTTAGGACCCTTAGGTGAAAAATGAAATAATGATTAAATAAATCATTTAATCACTATTAATCAAATAGATGAATAGAGTAGACGATTTTGATCATGTGGAAGTGATAAAATTTAGATGTCTACATTTTTCCCCTCTTCGAATTACTGTTAGAATAACCGTGCTTCGAAGAAAATAAAATGTAGATGACTCTATAGAGGAGGTAGCCAGAAAATGATGCCCCAACATGGGTAGGAGGACTTGATCTGTCCAATTAGCAGGAGAATGGATGAAGATGCCCCAATCCTCCAAGGGAATGACTATGGTAGGGAAAATAGAGAAATGTGAAGGGTATGCCCCCTCGAGAGGGTGACGGGGAAAAGAGAGGGGTCTTAGGTGACCTCTCGATAGGAAGAAATAGATAGTATGGTTGGAAAGAGTGCAAAAAATTAGGCAAATTTTCTTTTTGAACGAAGTCAATCCGATGCACGGTTTGCAAATGGTGGCCCCCGAAAAGAAAAAATAGGTAGTTGGAAGAAATATTTGTCAGAAAAAAAAGGGGATTTTGAAAAAAGAGATTCACCCATAAGAGGGCGAATATGCCCTCCGGCGGACAGGTCCACCTTGGCTCGGAGCGGGTCTGTCCTGGGGTTGGGCGGGTCTTCCCCAGGGTTGGGCGGGTCTGCCCCAACTCAGGGCAGGTCCGCCCTACAGCTAGATGGACAGTCACCGCTGCTCGGCGCTGCGCTATAGCCAGTAGTGGTGACGTCACCTCCGGCTGGTGGAGCCACCTCTAGCAGGGTGCGGGTCTGCCCTGCTACTACAGCAGGTCCACCCTGGCTAGGGGCAGGTCCACCCCGACCGAGGGTGGGTCCACCTCACTACAAGGGTGGGTCTTCCCCGGTCAGGGGTGGGTCCTCCCCGGTCGGGGGCGGGTCCACCCCGCGGTTGGGGGCGGATCCGCCCCAACCCAAAAAAAAGGGGGGGAGAGTGATGAAGGAGGAAGAGATGGGGGAAATGATGAGAGATGAGATGATGAAAGGGGATATGAAAATGATGATGTAAAGTGATGGATAAGAAATGATGATAAGCAATGGGAGGTAAAGGTGAACACAAATGCATTGAAGGACAAATATGATGTTGCCCCAGTCAAGCTATAAGCTAGTTTGAGCAGATGGTTAATGGAATGTTGTTGATAAGGACATGATACATCCCAAAACAACACAAGGATAGGGAAGGATATATCGTAATGAGGATGAGGATGAGTGTTGTTAATGAGGGAAGGATACATCCCCAAAAAATACCAAAGGATACGAAAGGATTCATCCCGATGAGAGTGTTGTTGATGAGGGAAGGATACATCCCAAAACAACACAGGGATAGGGAAGGACACATCTCGCTGATGATGATAGTATTGTTGATGAGGGAATGATACATTACAAAAAAACACAAAAGGATAGGGAAAGATACATCCCGAGGATGAGGATGATGATGAGGAGGCTGATTGGATCAAGGCTTGTAGCAAGGCTAAGACCAAGAGTGTGATTAGATTATTTGAATGGATGAGGATGGGGGAGACATGCAAGATGATGGAATGGAAAATGAAATGCAATCCTAATGAAATTTTCCATCCTTAGAGAACTAATTTTTGCTATAGAATAAGACATTGAGTGTCAGGGTATGAAGAACCAAGGCGGATTAGTGTTTAATGCATAAAACAAACACAACAAACAAGAAGGCTATCCCAACACCCCAAAGTCATGATGAATTTGGTTAGGCCAGTTATTGGAATAACCACAAGCACAAAAGGATGCCCCAACGTAACACAAGACCTTGGGGATCTTGGTGGGTACTATGTGGAACAACCCAGAAGACATAAACAGATAAAAGAGAAAGATATGCCTCTATGTTGACTAGGAAAAGCACACCATGATATGAGAGATCATGGTGGCCTTGACAAGTGATGATAGGGAGCTCAAATGATAAACAAAATGTCAAAAATATCAAAATATCACAATCAAGTTTCAAACGTCCTTCACCATAGGACCAAAAGGATGGATGCGGTTGATGCAGTCTGTTAGGAAGGATACATCCTGTTGAGACCAAAGATGGAGGATAGATTGGTTGATCGACATGATGGAGGATAATTGAAACCGATTGAACCTCATGAGACTAATGACCTTTGTTTGTAAGAACCAGCTAGGATAGGTACATACTTGACAGCATGACAAGACGACAGGATGATAGGATGACAAGACACAAGGAAATAAAACCCTAAAGACCTAGGGGCTTGAGGGTTGATCAAAGGTCAACCTTGCCTACGTGAAAGCACAAAGCCCTCATAGTTCAATAAAATACCATGGATAAAAGTGGAAAGGGGACAAGGGTGACCTTTGATGGATGGAAAAATACATGAAAGATACCCTTGGGGTAGACAAAATTATTTAGCCTTTTCTACGTGAGAGAATAGGGGTGACGTAGTTCAATACAAGGCCGAAGACAGATGATGGAGGATGACAAGACAAACAAAAGACAGAGCCCCGAGGGCGGATGAAATGATCGACCTTGCCTATGTGAAAGTGTAGGGGCAACGTAGTTTGACACAAGACCAAAGACAAACAATGAGATGACCATGATGAGAAGACACATGAAGGATGGTGATATGATGAGCCAGGATAGGCCGTGTGGATGGGATGGTGGATATGTGTAGGATGTGGGTTATGTAAATATTAGGGATGGGATAGTGATCTAGATTATTAAAAGATGAATTGGGAGGATGAGAGGATGTATAGATGAATGATGAAGAGTAATAGGATAGGAGGAAGATGTAGGAAATATATAGGAGGAATGAATTAGGATGTGAATGGCATTGGAGTGTATGGGGGTAGCCTATAGCAAGATAACAAGTACAAGGGATGATGAGATAGGAGGAAAATAGAGGGAAAGGGATGGATGGATAAGAAGATGTGAGGATAGGTGGATAGATGATGGATAGATGAGTGATGAATATTGAGAGGATATTAGAAATATGTAAGGCTAGGATAAGAGGATAGAGGAATGGGGTAGATAAGGATGAAATGATGAAAAGGACTAGTGGATGAAAGTATAGGAAGATAAGGATTTGGTAGATGGAAGGGATGACTGGATGGATAAATAGATGGGGAGGTAAGGATGGGAAGGATGGGTAGATGGAGAGAATTACTTGGCAGAATGGATGGATGATGTCTCCAAGGACCCAATTGCAAATAAGGAGATTCCCCCACTCTAGATGTGTCATGCATGACGAGGCAAGAGGGATAGCAAGATGGGTGGATAAGGGATATGATAGTTTATGGATGAGGGGAATATATGCCAAGAGGTGTCCAAAGCATGTATATAGGTTTTCCTCTAAATTTATCAAGAACGCAAGGAAGATGGAGGGAGTTGGATAAATGGGATAGGATGGATAAGATGCGGAAGATAGGCAGATGTAGGAGATGGTGGAAAGGAATGCATAAGTGGATGTTGCCCCCAATCGTGGAAGGAGACTAGATGGGGAATTTATGCATGATGCTTGTTTGCCAGGTTTTCATCATGGTACTTATCCAAGGTGCTTGTTTGCCAAGTTTTCACCATTGGACGAATGATTTTCTCTTTACTATATTTTTTTTTTGTTTTTGTATTTTTTTTATTTTTTCGCCTTTTTAGATTTTTTTTTAATTTTTTTTTCTTTTGTTGACTAGGATGTGGATCAAGATGGATAAAGATAGGGATATGGATATGCAGATTTGGAGGATATTTGATAAGGAGATGGATGAAGGACTCAAGCATCAAGTTCCATATGAGGTAATAAGAGCCCATGTGTAAAGTGACCAGTGGATGTTGGTACAACCTTAGCAGAAGAAATGGATTATGCAAGAGGATGAATCAAAGGGATTGGATGGGGGAGATAGGGGGATAGTGGATGGGGTGTTGAAAAGTGTATGGATGGAATGATGGAGTGGATGTGTGATAGGGGAAGGTGTTCAGGACCAACATTGGCACATGTGGTGGATGTGAAAAGATAGGTGGAGGAATGGATGGAGAGGGTGGAGATAATGGAGGAGTTGGGATAGTGATTTTTGGGATGTAGGGACCCAAAATAGATTTAGGAGATGGAGGAGGTGAATTATTTTGTGGGCGAATAGAAACTTTGGATGTCATTATGGAATTTTCAATTAAAGGTATGGCACCTTTTTTCTTTGGGATCCACATGGTTTTTATTTTTTCTTCGGTGGGCCTTTGTGGCCTTTTGGATTGATTTGGATTTTGGACTTGATTTTTCTTTTCTTCAACATGTCTTTTGAAGGGTACATGAGGAGCTTTAGATTCATGTGGATGTTTGGATTTATACATTTTTGTTTTGGCATCCAAAGTGCGTTTAGTAGCAAGGGGATAAGTGCAAGGAGATGGATGATGTGGAGTGATGGAGGTAGGGTTATAGGGATTATGTGTAGATGGAGAATGTGTAGGTATGTGCCTTTGTTGATCCTGATTATGAGTTATGAAGTTAGGATTTTTATGTTGTGTACGAGGGAGAGGGGGTGGAGGAATGAAAATGATGAATAGGATAAGATGGAGGGGGTGATTTTGGGATATAAGGACCCAAAATGGACTGTGTATATGGAAGATGTGTGGGGTTTCATAGAGGGCTATAAGAAACCATAGTAGAAGGAGGATGAGCAATGATGGATGGAGGTACATAAGCACCCAAAATGGATTTACAGGATGAGGGAGGAATATGGATGGTTGTTTTTAGGTAATATGATGGAGGAGGGGGGATGGTGGAAAATGACTTGGTAGAATGATGGAAAGTACCTCTTTTTCCTTTAGAAGAGGATCATTTAAGATGTATGGAGGTTGTACCAACATCTACAGGGTGTGGGTTTTGGGAGATATATCCAAGACCATGTGTGCCTGAATGTTCTTTGACTTGGATGGGCTCTAAAGTACCTTGCTCATGAAGGCCTAAACCTTTTCCTTAATAGTTCATGCTTTGTAGCATGTGATTTATGGTAGGATGCTTATTCTCTTGGAAGCATGATGCGAGCACATTAGTAGGTGGAAGAGGTAGGGTGGTGCATATGCGTTGTTTTTATTTTGTAAGAAGGCCACCACGGATAAGTTTAATGTTACCAAGGTGAAACAAAAATGGCGTTGGGATGGTAGGACTAGAGGACGATGAAGGATCATGTGATGGAGATGAGGGGATAGCCGCATCAGGACGAATGAGTGATAAGGGATCAGGAGAGGAATTGGGGAGTATGATGGGATATGGATTGATGGTAGTGGATGATAAGGGTTCATGAGATGGAGTGATTGGATCTTGAATGCAAAAGGGATCATGGGATGGAGTGGATGAGCTAGTGTGATCTTGAGATGGGGTGGATGGGAGGATAGGATCATGACTTGGTTGAGGATACAAATCATGAGATGGGATGGCTGGGGATTTTGATCTTGGGATGTATTGGATGGGATCGTAGGATCTTGATTTGGAGGAGGGGATATTCTTGTATTCTTTGGATCAAGTTCTTGGCATGAATCATCTTGTGGGGGATGTATGATGATGGAAGAGTGTTGGATGGAGGATTCATAAAGGTCACTGGATTGAATTTTGTGAATATTAGGACTAGGAGGAGGGGATTGGATGTCTTCAATGGATTGGGTGGATCTAGTAGTAGAAGATGGGGATTCAATGGATTTGATGGGTTTGATCGGCTCAACCATTTGGATAGTGTCAAGAATGGTGATGGGAGGGATAGGGGTAGGATGGAGGAGGGCCTCATCACTAGTGACAATACATGATAGAGTGGGAGGGCATGGTTTATTTTATATTATGAGTCCTTGGGCGACATTTGGAAGGGATGTAGGATTAGGTAGAGTGATGGGAATGGATGGAGGATCAGGGATGGATGGAAGATCGGGATTTGGTGGATTGGGATTAGGATTAGGATTAGATGTGGGGATGGGATTGGATGGAGGACTAGGAGGAGATGGAAGATTAGGATTATATGAGGGGATGGAAATGGATGGAGGACTAGGAGGAGATCGAGGATTAGGGTTAGGGATTCAAGAATTAGATGAGTGGATGGGTGGATGCGAATTAGATGTAGAACTAGAAGGAGATGGAGGATTATGATTAGATGAGTGGATGGGACTAGATGGAGGACTAGGAGTGGTTGGAGGTGGGTTATGCTTAGATGGAGGATTAAGATATAATGCAGTGAATGGGGGAGTGATGTAGGAGGATGTGGATGTGGGATTAGATTGGGAAGATTGGGATGGTGAGTGATAGCAAGAAGATGTAGATGAAGGATTAGAATGGGGAGATACAAAATTAATGTAAGGGTATTGGGATGGGGGATTTTGATAGGAAGGTGTGGATGTTGGATTAGAATAGGAAGACTGAGGTGGTGAACCACCATAGGAATAAATGTATGGTGATTTGGCATAGAAGGATAGGGATGATGGATTAGGATAAGCGGATTGATATGGTGGATTAGGATAAGAGGAGTATTGGGATGGGGGATTGTGATAGGAAAGTGTGGGTGTTGGATTAGGATGGGAAGATTGAGATGTGGGATTAAGGTAGAGGTATTGGGATTGTTGATGATGATAAGGAGAAGATGATATGGAGGTTGGGTAGGATAGAGGTTGTAAGGGAGGACATGATGAATATGTCGATGGTGAGGATGTTGGATATCCCTTGTCAAGGGTAGCATAAGGACCATTATTAGATGACGATGAAGGCATGATGGGTTAGTTTGAAGTAGTGAGATTTTAGGAGGCAATTGGAGAGAGCTTGCTGGAAATGATAACATCAAGGGGATCTATATAAAAATATTCATGATCAACAAGATTTTTGTTATCGTCATCAACAGAGTTAGGATTCCCCTTGAATACTATTATTGGTCATGTGAGAGGGGGATAAAGATTCATGATGGATACAGATTAGCAAGACAA